>BMAU01016798.1:0-99359 GCA_019973935.1 Trichonephila clavipes | reverse complement strand
GGGCCTTTGCTCTTTTTACCTCGATTACTTTTTTAAAAAACAGGAAAGTGAGGCGCGTTTTTCTTACTCCTCATATTCTAAAATAGATACATGATGCTTTTTTCTGGTTCAAATCGCAATACCAAAAAAATATTTTTTTTAATTTTTAAAAAATGACAGAAAAATAAATTTTTTTTTTGAAGAAAATATAATTATTTTTCACCTTCTAACATACTATTTATTTCATTTTTTCCTCTTTTTTTTTACCTTTCATTTTTTTAATTTTACTGTGACTGAACATATAGGAGAAAGAAACACCGAATTCCACTACGCTTTCAAAGAGGGCCAAAAGACGCCCAAGGCAACAACAGCTAGCTGTAAACGATTGATCTCTTGGTTCTTACTTTACAAAAGAAACCGAACTGGGTCGTAAAATTGTCCCCGTTCGACCTCCCAAGTTCTAAAAGGGAAAGGAAAGAAGTCTGTTGCATTTTTGAAGGGGAATCGCAAAAATAAGAGTTAAACGCTTTCGGAATAACTTTTTCAGGGGAGGAAGGTATCCAGTTAGAGGTTAAACTCAGTGGGGCAGCAGCTCTTGAGGTCAAGGCCTACTGTGCCCATCTCAATTTACGCGACCTTGGGCAATGAGGTCATGAGCAGATGTTCCGTTCAGGTGGTCAGACTAGCGTGAAACCCTCAGTGTTTTGTTTCCAAGCACAAGCTTGGTACTCCTTTATCGACCCCTCTGAAGGGATAAAAATCTGAATCCCACCTTAACCAGCCCGGGTTTTGAATCCCGGACCTGTGGCGTGGAAACATGATGCACTACTATGCCACTGGACTTCATATAACCACTCAGTTCTGAATAAATTTTTTAAATTATAGATATTTAAAACTAAATGAGAATATCAATGCAATTTCTGATCAATGTTAACAAAAATTCTTTTCGTAAATTTTATTTTTCGTTTAAATATGAGAACATCAAGAATTTTTAAATTTTTTTTTTTTTTTGAAATAATATACTTAGGAGAATTCTGTAACTTCTGTTTAGAACTTGAGCAACTGAGTTAAAAAAATAAAATATTATAAATTATATTGTATTTCTTAATAAATAACACAAACACTATTTCAATGTGTTTATTTTCTACATCTGCTTATCAAAATTTGAAAATTAATCAAACATTTCACGTTATAAGTATTTTTTTAGATTTATAAGAAGTCTTTTAGAGTATTATGTATGAATTACTCCATCTGCTAATTAAAATAAAAGGGACCTAACGAGAAACCGAATAAATCTTGAAGAGAAAAATTGTATTTCCCTTTAAGTAGTAAATATAGAAGTAATGTTTTGAATTGCTATAATACAAGTCACCTCATAATATTATTTTCAAAAAGTAAAAAAGTAAAATAAAGCAAAGAGAGTTAAATGAGTTACAATTTTTTTACACAAAACTTATACATCAAACAACCGAGCTCAATTCATGTGACGTTATAGTCACATGATAATGATAACCACGTGTTTTCCAGCCAATTAGTTCAAGAAGAAATCCTCGCTTATGACGTCATAGTTACGTGAAAATAGCAATCATATGTTTCCAGCTAACCAGTTCATGAGCTTTTATTGTAGCCAACTTTCGCTCTTCATAGAAATTTCTGTTAAACATGTAATATAAAAAAAAATTGTCAATATCTACTTAGATCAACAAAATTTTTTATCATAGCTACTAGTTACAATTAATATACATATGTATATAACATATGACAAAATCACAACATCTAAGTGGTAATTGATTTTGTCATTATCATTAAAAGTATCGTATTGTTATCAAAACAATCGTGTATATAACATTTTCAGTTCAACTGAATGCTTTAAAACGTGAGAAAAAATATTTTCAGTTTTGACACAAGTCGCCAAAGGGTCGCTAAGTCGCAAAATGATGTCAAAGTGGCTGAATTTGTAATTCTTTGAATAATTAGTTTTAATGAATTGATTTTTATTAATTATGACTAAATTACTGTATTGCCATCAAAAAATAATCATGAATATAAAACCAGCTCAGTTGAGCGCTTTAAGATGTATTTTATTAACGATTGAAAATTCAACCAAGATAAATAAATAAATATATAGAGAGTGTGAGTTAATAGTTGGAATTGAAAAAATACAAATTTCTCAACAACAATAATGCCCATTAGTAGAAAAATGCATTTTATTTAAAAATTCATGCTAAAATAGAATTTTTAAATTTTAAAATCTTTGAAGAATTCATTTTAAAAATATTTGGTACATTTTTTACCCAATTATAAATTTGAAATTTTACTAAGTTTACTAATAAGACACCAAGTTTAATTAGTTTGATGTCTGTGCAATTCAACGATACGTGTTTGTATTTATCATGTGGACGTCATGAATTGAGCCCGGTAGTCCTTATCCAGGATCCAATTCACTCAGTAAACGGTAAAGACCACACCACTTTTTAAATAGTATTATATATCTAGATGGGATTAATTCTTTTTTTTCCATATTAAAACTTTTAAAAAATAGCTGGGGAAACACAGGGGAATTTTGTTTCGCTTTTCGAAGAAGGGAAGAAGCAGTAAAAAATTTTGATTTATGAGATACTTTTATTCAGTATCGAAACGTGTAAATAAAGGAGATAATACACATTTAAAATGGATAATGTGTTAACCATGCTTAGTTATACATTATTCAGCATCTCATTCTTTATAATCCCACGAAAAATGAGCATTACGTGTTATGGGTAAAAAAAACAAGCTATTTTACACTAATTCCATTTATGGATTTTGTCCCAAAGCTGTATAAATATTGTATGAAATGTCTTTCAACCACTTAAAAATGTCACGAGTTGTTCAGATACAAAAGAGTTTATTTAAATAAAAAAATTAATAATTTTCATTGAACTTTTGTAAAATAACTGAATTTCGCAATACTTCTTTCACACGTTATCATTTAAAAAATTAGTATTTAGAAAAAAAATATATGGACTGATAATAAAATAATCTATTTTTAAAAACATTTTACTTTCATCTTAGACGTAATACTGAGGTAATATTTATTCAGACCAAAAGAGAATCTTCAAAAATAACTTTAAAATGTGTAAAAATATATATATATATATATATATATATATATATATATATATATTTACCCAATTGCCAGTTGTGTCTAAAAAATAAGATAATACACATTTAAAATGGATAATGTGTTAACCATGCTTAGTTATATATGTTATATATTACTCAGCAGCTTATTTTATAATTCACGAAAAAGGAGTATTACTTTGGGCCAAAAAACAAGCTACTTTACACTTATTCTATTTATGGATTTTGTTCCAGAGCTGTATAAAAATTTTATGAATTGTCTTTCAACCACTTAAAAATGTCACGAATTGTTCAGATACATAAGCTTCCTTTAAATAAAAAATTAATAATCTTCATTCAGCTATCGGAAAAGAACTAGATTTCGTAATACTTCTTTAACACCTTATAATTAAAAAAATTAGTATTTAGAAAAAAATATATGGAATCATAATAAAATAATCTATTTTTAAAAACATTTTACTTTCATCTTAGATGTAATACTGAGTAAAATATTTATCTAGACCAAAAAGACTTCGTAAAAAAAAATGAATATTTAAAAATAATTTTAAAATGTGTAAAAATGAAATATATATAATATTACCTGAATTTCCAGTTTTATCTCTAAAAATAAGATCTACTTCATTCTTTAAAATTAATAATATATGTACAATGAAATACGTTTAACGCGAAAACGCTTAAGACGAAATATCGGCTAACACCAAACAATACAACTGTCCCGACAAACTACTATGCATTTTCATGCATTTTTTTCTCCTCTTAACACTAAGCAAAAATTGCTTAACACGAAAAGATTTCCCTTCTGGGAATGAACAAAATACGGAAAACACTCACCAGATTGTATTATTGGAAGAATTCATTGTAGATAATGATAATGTGCGTACAGCCCCAATTATGGCAGACAAAGACATTTTGGAGTTGTTTCAAAGCTCAAAAAATATTATTGATGCAGATTCCTACGATGAAAATGAAATGAATAATACAGCTCCAATTCCAACATCATCCTAAATGAGGAAAGTCATGAAAAGTATGCGCAGTTATTTAGACGCCCATTCCAATGGTGGAATGAATAACAAAATGGATGATATCGAACAATTTGATGCTAAAAAAGACAATGCAAAGAAAAATATCAGATTATTTTCCCAAAACTCAATAAATGTTTTATTTTTGAAAAAATTAGAAAATGTTATATTTAAGCCCTTGTGTGAATGCTTTTGCTTCATTGACTTTTATTAAATATATACACATATACATATCTGTGTAAATAAAATAAACTCTAACAAACTTAATTTTGTTGATGTATGAGTTTTTTTCTGCAATATCCTTTAACACGAAAAAATATTTCAATCCCTTCAGTTTCGTGTTAAGCGATTTTCACTGTATATACTAGAAGCATTCGAGAAATGAATCCTTACGCTTTAAAAAATCGTCTTTGAAAGTGATAAAGAAATCATTCAGGTTTTTTCCCCCTTTTCTCAGGTTTTTCCCCCTTTTCTAAGGATCATGACTTTTTATAAACTAATCATTATATTTTACGATTATTAATTAGAGGAAACAGGTGAAACAAAATTATTTCACGAAACCAATAATCATTTGAAGCAAACATTCGACATAACATACTTGAGAAGGGAATATTATTGAAACGAATCCAAAGGGACATATATTCAGCTTGCTCAATAAGAGGTTAAAACGTGTAATTCTGTGCGAATGAATTGATGCATGCCCAAGTGCTAGTGTGTTATGAATTATTAATTTCGTTTCAACGCTCGAAAAAAAAACACTTCAACCGGTCACTGGAGAATCTGAAAGGGTTCAAAAAAACTTTCAAAACTCGTTTTTCAACAGAAAACAGTGCACAGATGATTCAACGCTCTCTTAACTTTCTCCACTCATCTGGTGCCGAATTTCAAATTTGCGGAAGAGAAAAAAATGATTTATGTTCTTTCATTCGATTTGTTTTACACTGTTGTAGGAAACAACAGACAAAGGCTCCTGCTATTTAAAAAGAAAATAGTCTTTTAACGATGTGCACACACACACACAAGTGCCAATGTCCATTATATAACCATTTCACAGATTTAATTGGAATCAAATGATTTAAAATGCGCGCGAATCTCTGTCTTCTTTTTTTTTACTTTAAGTGCTTTGTAATAACACAAAAATAGTGAATATGGCAAGAAATGGACGAAACAATTTTTAAAATATAATTAATTTATCGTAAAGTTTGAAACTCTCTTCCTGTATAGTACCTGGTGAAATATTTTGATATTTTTATGAATTTCCATACATGTTTTGAACAGTAAGGATCTTTTAAAAATTGAAAATTTGTTTTTAACACTAGATTGCCCCAAAAAGTCATTTTGACTGCTTTTTAATTTCCATTAGAAAAACAATTATATATATAATGCACAACTTCTTAGAATTTTTTAGAATATATTTTTTTTCCAAGTGAAGTAAAATTTTTGTATTGTTAATATTTACAAATAACTTGTTATACGACTGTAAATAATATAAAAAATATTAAAAGTTAATTTTTTAAACAATTTTTTTTACACATTAATCATTTTTTCACAATGCGTACATTTGACTGCTTTTGGGCAATATACGTATATACTAAATTTCAATCTTTCTATTGTTAATAAAAGGGGCAAAACTTTGTGATAGGTTTTATTTTGAAAGCATTCTAATTTTTATTAGAAGTATTATTATTAAATTGATAAATTTCTTTAAATGATTAAAGTATTTATGTCTGTCAAAATTTAATGAAAATTTTCTTATAGTCCAGAAATGTATGCATAAAGCTGAAATATTTAAAGCGTAAAAGGTAACATAGTTGTCATTTTCTGTATATATTAGTAAAATTATTCTAAAAGTTATCAAATGTTAAAAACTCTCTTTCTGATGCTATAGTTTTGTGTAGGCATTAGAATCGGCTGTATTAAATAATATAAATGTTTTATTAAGTAAGTTTTTCTTGAGCTGTCTATTAAACAAAAATGACTATGATGTAGCTTAATGTTTTTCTATGGGTTCTTAAGATCCCCCTGGTTTGCAGAAGTTAAGAAACAAATGTGTTTTTTCACACTTTTCAAAAACTGCAAAAGAAATTCAAATTATATAAATTTCGTAAGAAATTTCTTAAAAGCATTTCTAAAAAAGGTGATAGTAAAAAATTATGATTTATGCTTATGAAAGAGTGATATTCCAAAAATTAAGTAACAAGATGGCATTTCTGGAGGGTTTTATGGGAGATATAATTGCCCCTGACGACAAAATGCAGCTTTCTTGGTGTTTATGAGGTCTTGAACAATAAATCCCATTTCTCCACCAAGGCACTTCTTAGCTCTGGGAGGTTGTGGCTAACTACAGTTGCTCTGGAAATTCCTGACAAGCTGTATAAGATTCACAGGTATGAAGATCTGGCTGACCACTTCATCCTCTGGATATCCTTAGTTGCGAGGTATTCATCAATCAAGACAAACCCTGAGTAGATGAGTGTTATCGTCCATAAAAATGAACTGGATTCCAACTGCCCCTATGAGAAGCTTTATACAATGTTATAACCTTTCATCCCTATACTTCAGGCCAGTTAAGGCGCGACCTTGAAAGATGTGCAGCTCTGTATATCCGTCTAGCATATCCCCAAACATAACACCATCATCTACAGTGGTTCACTTCCAAGATGTTGGAGGCATGGTGCTGGGTCCTTGGCTTCCCCCAAATGTGAATACATCGAAAAGCAATGTTCATCCTAAATCTTGACTCATCAATAATGAGAATACGGACATACTTCTCCTATGTTCATTGGTGATGTTTTCTTTAAGTTGGATGCAGATCCTTAGTCCCCTAGCATAAAATCCTACCTCATTAATCCTTCTGTAAACAGTATATCTTGAAACTGAGGTACCAGGAGCAGTGGAAAGAACTCATTTGCGACTTAAGTAACTGTCTCATCACCCACTTAACGCCGTGCAGTCAGGGCCAAGTATCGCTCATCTTGGCTTGTTGAGGATCTTGGTGGGTTTATAACTTGTCTTTTGGACACTATTCGTCTCCCATAGCTCGTTCCATAACCTGGAAATCCCATTTTGGAGCAATGCTACTTCCGCTTTGAACTGGTCTGCCTTGAATCTTCCAATTGCTCTCCATCATAATCCATCACATTAACTTAAGATTTTTTTCAGTGTTTGTGAAAATTTAAAAAGTAATCGTAATTCTTCAGAAACACGAGCAGAACTAAAACCGCACAGCTCATTGTTTGTAATATCTATTTTATCAGTTTCCTTAATCTGCGTAAAGTAATAGAAAAAGAGATCGAATTTGAATGGATAATTTTTTTAAAAAAATGCCTTTTATTTGTTACATTTAACAGTATTCAATAAAAGAGGTTCGTTAGTTTTTGAAAAATCCTCGAAACTAAATGTTTCTTAACATTTGCTCACCAATATATATTTAAAAATACATATTTTTGTAATTTATATTTAACGTATAAGCTCATATTTTTATATTACAATCTGATTAAATTAGTACTTTTATTCTGGCTAGTTAATGTCACGTAAATGTTCAAATTAATAAATATGAATTAAAACTATTTTATGAACAGTTGCACCTTTAAAGGACTCTTTCACATTTAATTTTAATTTACCTCCCCATGAAAAAATACGACTCTCAGATTCACTGCAATAAATTTTTTACGGTAAAAAATAAAGCAGCTGAATGCATGAAAAAAAAAGTAACAATTATAGGAATAACTGTAGAAGCAAACCTTTAACCTGTGTAACAATGAGCATTTTAACCCAAGTGGAAAGCCAAGACTGTGAAATATTTTGTAGAGACCACATTTACGAATGCTGAATAGTGTTACAAAAACGACTTTAAATCTCCCATCGTAAATGTTTACCTCCCTTTTCATTGCTTCAAGCCTCTCCTCTTCTTTTCTTTAAGAACATAAAAAGGCTTTCAGCTGAGAAGTATGAGCATGGATTAACATAAACATTTTAATGAGTGTTTAAGTAAGCGAATAGTGAGAGTCACGAAAAAGCTTCAAAAACCGGCATTGTTTATTCCTTTTTTTATCATATTTTAATGACTTTCGACCCCACGTTTGGATTCCGACTTTAAAGAGATTCACGCTGCCATCTTCACTTTGGAAAGTAAACAAAGTAATAAAATTTTGCAAGCTGTTGCTGTATTCTTCACAGAATTCTGAAAATCCTCAAACTTCTCAGACTCACTTCAAACTTTAAAACCTTTCTTTATTTGCGTCTGTCATTTCTTTTCTGTCTCTAATTCATTTTTTTTTCGTGCATTCGCTCTTTAAGTATATTTTTAAAATGCTAAAATCTCTCAAGGATTAAAGTTTTGGAAGAGTTGTTTAAGGTTAATAATTACAGATGAATATCCAAAGGGTATAAATAAATGCAAAAGTAAAATCTACGATTTAACGAGAAAAAATATACCATATATTCTAATATATACTCTGATTATAACCTAGATATATTTACTGCATAAAATCTCTCTCTCTCCTGAGTCAGAGTTTAATGATTATTATTTTATATTATAATTAACAAGACTCTTGAATCATCTTTTTCTTTTAATTTGGAGGTACAACCCAAATAAGTGAAAAAGAATCCCCAATCCTTTTTGTTGTTACTTATGCCACCTGATCGACAGTAACATTTGATCAAGGTCCGCGAAATTCTTCGCGGCTAGGGGCTAGATTTCTACGCCTGTCGTTGGCCTTAGCTTTTGAGCACCATGCAGGTGATAGTACGATTTTGCTCGATTCCATCCCAATTTTGAGGGAAAACACCCTGGGGTGGTCAGGGGCCTCCGATTTCTCTTCCCCTTCCACCAACCTCACGAGAGGACTTGCGACTCGACGGCCATTTAGAGTACTCCGCATGCTGCGAAGGAACTATACATTTATAAACATCCATGCCTTCTCCGGGATTTGAACCCAGGACCTATGGCACCGCAGTCAGCATTACTAACCACTATACCGGATGTGCGGCTTATGGGGGCCAATCCTTAAATATGTTAAAGCTAGTCAAAAATTTTAAAAAGTGTTACATTTATAAAAAAATAACCTTGTTGTTGTTGTTGTTACTTATTCCACTTGGCCCAGAACAAAGCTAGACCAAGTCCAGAAGACCATTCACCAATAGAAAATCATACACCAACGAAAAATAGCCTTAAGAAGCCTTTCTCTATTTTACTTAAAGTAAAATATGCATATACTTTGATTTAGTTCATGGCGCTCTTTTAAAGCCCTTACAAAAAAAAAAAAGAATCGTGGTTTTACTTTTGCTCATTTCAGTACGAAGGTGACCAATTCGACGTCAAAAATAATACTTAATTTTATTCTTATTATTGCTTAAAATGTATGCAATGTATCTGTTTTAATATCGTGGCAATTCTTACAAAAATTTAAGCATTTTGTCTTATTTAAATGGTAATCTGATTTGAAATATTAAGTGTATTAGTATTTATGTATGGGTAATGCTACAGAGAATTCGTTAATGTGGTAACATTTTTTAATCCAAAAAATGTCAATCAGAATCAAAAAGCTCATTTTAAGATTTGCAGAATTTTCCATGGAAAAGATTTTAAAATATTTACTATATAGTTTTAAAAACTGTTGAGTGATTATTTCAGGTTTAAAATAACTGAGAAATGTCTTTGACAAATCTCTTCTCTTCATGTTTAAAACCCTAACAAATCCTCGCTTCCTTGTAGGTAAGCCAAGTATAATAAATTGTCTTGATGTTAAATGTCAATGTGCTTGGGCCTGGAAATAGAAATCGCTTTTGTACGGTTAAGAGAAGTTCTTCACCCCAAGAAATCGGTCTCTCAGCATTCAAGTTTTCTCATAAACTCGCCAGCTGAAGTTTCAAAGGAGGTTCGCAAACACACATAGAGGTGACACGATGACAATTTATGGCCTGCTTCTAAAATAAAAATGCGAAGGGTCCTTGAATAGCTGTACCTTGAGTGTCTGAGTCAGGGCTTCGACAAGATTTCTTAAAAGCATGGTGGAGCTGAGGATCCCAGTTGGGATACTAAGAATGGGTGATTGTAAATATTTACAAAGCTTAACAAAGCAGAATTTCTGCCACTTAAAACTGTTTTGTCAATATTACTCAGCCTACTCAAACAAAAGTTTGAAATTTACAGCGGGTGGTTGCTTTTTCTTCAAATGTACATAAATACTATATATTTCAGAATAACATGAAATATATACGATAAAGGTTATTTCTTTACATACCTATACTTGTTTTAAAACAGTTCATTTGTTTTTCATCAGAAAGTGTTTTCTGATTTTTTTTTCATGGCATTTTTAGAATATTATTTTTAAAAATCTTCTGACGGTATAACTCACCTTACGTAAAGTATATATATATTAGACTAAAAAATCGTAACAATGTCTATTGAAAGTGTAATCTCCTTTTTTCATTATACACAAATAAGTCATTTTTGTTCCCAAATAGTTCTGTAGTACTTTAAAAATGTTAATTTTTTCCTTCTAAAACACTGCAAGTATTATTTTTTCGTATTGAACAAAAATGTGATAAAAGAATCAATTAATAAAAGTTTCTTCGATTCTAAGTACAAATTATTTAATAACCCGCGTACAATATCAAGTCCGTGTTTATACAAGAAAGTTTTCTTCAAAGTTCAAGTTTGCTGTTTATGAGATATTGCTTCTGAATATTTATTTCTACATATTTAAACATCGAAATACAATCTCATATCCGTATTTTTTCAGTTAATTTACATATGATACAACGGGAAACTTTCGACAGTATAACCTTTGATTTTTTGGAAAATATTTAAAAAACAGCATGCTTCAAAGTACTGAATATTGGTGAATCATGAAGATACATTACATATATGTATACACTGAAAATAATAGCTGATTCAAAGGCGATGTTTGTATATTATTCCATTAAAATTTCCAATAAATAGGTTGAACTAATTAGTTTCAAACGTTATTTAATACTTTTCCAGCTTTATCATTAGGAGATGACATAATAAACGCATTCCATTTCTATTTATTTACACATTTGCTTGTGTGCCATATTAAAAGTGCTTATTTACATTATACGTGGGCGTACTACAGTCTGAAAATCATTGAACTAAAAATTAGAATGTAAAGGTTTTAACAGGTATACACCGTCACTTTTGATTTTTAGAAAATGGTATACATATATCTCTCTCTCTTATTTCTTATATAAACTTTCAGAACACAATTTCTAGACTACATAGTTCACTCAAAGCAGAAAACATACTTTAAGTACATTTGAAAATTATTATTAAATTAATTAAAAGAGAAAATATATTTTTACAATGCCCAATGCCTTACATTAGAGTTTCTCAAACTTTCAATACTTGCGACCCAATTTTCAATCATAATTTTCATCGCACTCCCCCCTTATATATTAACAATGTATTGAATGCAATAAAAATGTACTTTGACGCTAAAGCTGCAATAAAATTTTAACTATAAACTATACAAATTATCAAGATAAGTATTAAATTTTGTATATGACAAGCCCATGTAAAGCACAAGTAATTATTAAACTTCCTTTTAATTTATTATTGATGAATTAATTATCAAAAACATTGTGCAGTATTGATGCATTTATACGTTATATAAATATAAATGTGTATTTAATTTTTATTATGTCAGAATGTATTTTGATTTGCTTCCTTTCAGGAAATTAATACTTATTTTAAATCTTTTATTTTCGACCTTTCAATAGGCTCACGCCCCCTTCACAGAAGCGCCCCACAGTTTGAGAAATGCTGTCTTACATCATAAAAATAAACTAGATTTATTATGCTGTTAATAAAAATTTAAGTGCAATTTGTTGGGAGATTGATCAAATCCTCTGAATGATTAATAACTAGTTCTTTGTTCTTTTTTTGTGAGTATCTTTAATGTTTCTGTAGCACCACGTCGCTGTATTCTCATTATTTTAAAATAGTCAAAAAAGATACATATCTCAACCGTCATATTTTTTAATCTAAGAATACAAATGCATAGAACTCTGAACCCCGTTGTCATACGTTAAAAATAGTTATCTTCTAGTTATAAATGTATCCATGATTCTTATTCATATATATATATATATGCTCCACCTTTAACATCTGCATATAAATTTCGCCTCAAAGATAAATTTGTAGTTAGAGTAATAGTAATTCAATGATAAGAATTATTTGTTATATAAATGCATACTTTTTATTGTACATTAACGGGTTCTTAATTTTACTATTTGTTTTTAGTCTCCATGCGCAGTCTCGAAAGACCCAAACAGGCTTTATATTAGATAAGGAAATATGAATGTAAAAAAACTAAATACGAAAGAGAACCCGGGATATAATTTGGCTAAGTTAAGAAATATTAAATTACTTGTTTCGATGACTTTGCTCCTTTTCTCGTTCTGAAGATGCTATCTCCACAGTCTGGAATCTATGAAACGGCCTTGAAATATCGTGACCACCAGGATTGCTAAGAGGAGGTGACTGAGATGAATGATGTATTTCATCTAACAGGAGCAACCTTCTTCAACTCACTCCAAATATTTACCTCCAACGATTTACGATCTACGAAACTTTAGGACGATCAGATATGTTTACTGCTATAACGATCAACCAAGAGCAAAAACCTTAGGCTGCGCGACGGAGGTAAAATTTCATGATAGGAACAAAGAGGATCTAAGAACAAAATGGCTCCAAGTAAGAACATTTCCGAGCATTCTCAGTCGTTTTTAGATCTAGTAAATGAAAGTCAACTAATTAGGTAGCTACTTACTTACAAATTTAATCTATTTTGTCCGTTTTTAAGTTTTAATCGACAATTTGGGAGTAGTAATGTGAACTTTTATTTCGGTTCTTGCACAATGAAATCTTCAAAAAAATTTTGTTACAAATATATTTTTTTATTTTCACTCTTTACAGAGCCATTTTTTTCTTGAAATGTTATGTTGAAATATTTTTGGAATTGAGACTGATTTGTAAAAAAAAATTCATTTAGCTTATTATCTAAAAATAATTTGACTTTTAAGACAATTTTTGGGGGGAAGTATGTTTCCCACCACCCACTGGGAGGTATTCAAAAGTATGACATGTTATGTTTTACATTTCCTTTTATATCCTATTATATGATATTTATAAAATATAATTTGCAATACTAAAATCTTCAAAAGAAATTATAAATTAGATATAATTTGTATTCACAAAAAATTAATAATTTATACATATTACTTCCCATGAAATTTCAGAACATAGGGATCAACACGTAGCGAAATATTGCAAGATGTACAAGCGGTATCTTGTTCTCATGAGTTTAAATAGAGCACAAATTGCATCAGATATGTGTTTTTGTAAAGTTGGCATGCGTTCACCAACTTTAGTCAATAATACAGCCTGGAACAGCCATCTTGCTGGAATAACCATCTTGCTTCTCAAGAAGCTAATAGGTCGTCAGTTGTGCTTACAATTGGAAAATCTAGAAATCAGTAGTCATATAAGCAGAAGTTCTAGCAACACAAATCATATGTGGTAAAATAGCTTCACATTGACATTTAAAAACAAGTGAACTACTTCCCATGGATTTATAAAGGGTTAAGTAACAAAAGAACACATTCAGTTATATAAAGTGAGGTGTAAGAATTAAATCAATTCCTCATTAACAAACAGCATTTTGTAGCAGCAATTACGAGTAATTACTAAAGAGCATCAGATGAATCAAGGGAAACATTTCTAATAGTAATATAACTAAAGAAGACATTTTCACAGGAAAAGTTTGGTGATATTAACTTCAAGTATTTTTTTTTATTGGGAACTCTATTAAGTTATAATTTTTTTAATACTGTAGAAATTATTATAAAACAAGCTAAAAAACAAGATATAAAAAGAGAAGCACTTTTAGAGCAATATCAAAACTCCAGTACAACTGAATTTTTTTCTCTGGTTTTACTGTCTCAAATAAATAGTATGGGAAATATATATATATATTGTAATCAATTTTTGTGCACAATGCATTTATATAAATTAAGGTATCCGACTACGTTCGGAACCGTGATTTTGCAAAAGCTCATAAATGGATAATTCTCATGATATTTAGTGTCACTTAGATTAGAATACATATATACAACTGTTTTAAGGATATTTTGACAAAAAAAATGATTTAAATACAATATTTTGGCAAAAAAATTAACTTAGAATAATCATTTTTCAAAATGTTCTCCTTTTGCGAAAAATGCTTCTATTATAATAATGTTTTATCTGTATATAGCTCAGACCTCTCTACAGAGGCTCAACTAGAATTTTTGAAATATATAACTCAGAAGGATGTTTATCCATATTTTACGACAACAGAGGGGAGCAATTTTAAGAAAAAAACGCGAATAATTATTTCAATTGGTGGTAACTCTGAAAATAATGTGAATTTTTCAAAAATTGTAGTTGAGCCTCTGTAGAGATATCTGAGCTATATAAAGGCAAAATATTATTATAATAGAAGCATTTTTCACAAAAGGAGAACATTTGGAAAAAAAGTTTATCCTAAGTTAATTTTTTGCCAAAATATTGTATTTAAATAGTTTTTTTTTTGTCACAATGTCCTTAAAACAATTTTATACATGTATTCCAATCTAAGTGACATTAAATATTATGAAAATTATCCATTTATGCACTTTTTTAAAATCACGGTTCCGAACGTAATCAGATACCATTAGAGGTTTGTATGAATTTTGTAATAAATGTCTTTACTTTTTCAACTTTTTTTTTTTTTTTTTTTTTTGCATTTACGTAATGACATTCTAATTCATTCTAAGATTTTCAGATATGAAAAAATACGTATAGTATATGGAAACAAATAAGTTATTTGTCTTCTATAAATAATATGTGTATGTTATAAAATCCTTTTTATAATTTTTGAAATATTTTTTTTTATTTATAATAAATAATAAATTTCATCATTATCTAAGATCTCGAAGAAAAGCTCCACTTATTTTTAGTTTCAATACATGAAATACTTGCAAAATAATCCAAATATTAATTATTAATAGTATCCACATTAGCAACTTTACAAGTATAAAACCAGTTTGCGTCTGAGTCTTTCGATTATCGACAAAACTTTGCAACTTCCATCTTACCTTTCATTAGAAACTCAGATATTTCTGATTATGCGTATTCATTACAAGATTCCTGGCACTGATGACTCGAAAAGTATTAACGCTCACTCTAACCTTTTAAACTGCTTTCACTTAGAACTTGATTTCCTTTAACCTCTTTAGAAATAAATATCCATCAATATTTGATATATAATCACGGTTCTCATCACACGATTCACTCACAATCCACCACGATCTTCATCACGATTCGCCAGAGTTCCTGAGGAACTTATTTAAAATAATTTACGCTTAAGGTTCTCACAGGAAAAAATTAAACACAAATTGTGTTTTGTTGAAACAAACAAAAGAAAATGATTAAATAAAGAAAGATTCACGATTTTCGGTATTTCAAACTTTTTTAAAATTTGCATTCAATATTCCAAGATAAACAAAGGTTCACTCTAGCCACGTCTTTTAATTTTTATTAACTACAATCGTAGCTGAGCTAAATGAATCATAATTTACAGCGAAATACGTTTAACGCGAAAATGCTTAAGGCGAAATATCTGATAACACGAAATGATACAACAGTCCCGACAAACTACTATGTATTTTCATGAATTTTTTTTCCCTTAACACGAAAAGATTTTCCTTCAGGGAATTAACAAAATTCGGAAAACACCAGCCAGGATGAACTGCTCTATTGTATTACCGGAAGAATTCATTACAGTAGATGATGATAATGTGTGCACAGTCCCACTTATGTCAGATAAAGACATTTTGGAGTTTGTTCAAAGCTCAAAAAATATCATTGATGCAGATTCCGACGATGAAAATGAAACAAATAATGCAGCTCTTGTTCCCACGTCATCCGAAATGAGGAATGTCATGAAAAATATGACTTAGACGCACACTTCAATGGGGAAATGAAATTAAAAAAATGAACCATATCCGCCAATTTGTAGACAATTTCAAACTTTAAAAAAACAATGCAAAGAAAATATCAGTTTATTTTTCAAAAACTGAATAAATGTTTTGTTTTTCAAAAAATTTGAAAATTTTGTATTAAATGTCTTTAAGTTCTTGTGTCATTGATTTTTATTAAATATATGTAAATAAAATCTATACGTATCTATATAAATAAAATAAACTCTAATAAACTTAATTTTGTTGACATATGGTGCTTTTTTTTTGCAATATCCTTTAACGCGAAATTCTTTTAACGTAAGAAAAATATATCAGCGATTTAAGTCTAATGCAAATAAAGATTCAAGGTTATTTTATTGAGATTTCAACTTTGTATTGTTTATTAGAACAATAAAGAATGTTAAGTGTTAGGTTTTTATTGCTCTAATTGGGCATAAATTGAGTAAATTTAGCAATAGAAAAAAAAAGACATTTAATTTCTTCATAACATGAGCTTACATTAAAATCATTTACTAAAGAGTTAGAGAATAAATTTCCTTCTACTTTAAAATCTTACATTCTTATTTAAAAACAACGAGTTTGTATGTTAACAGCTATATAGTTATCCTTTGTTATAAAATATTTTAAAGATATTATTTATTTCAAAATTCTTCGAAAGATCATTTTTACATTTCGCAGTAAAAGATTTAATGAAACATTTTTTCAAATTAAATTCAACGGGTTTATTTAAAGTTTGTTTTCTTATTTTCAAAAACAGTGATAATTTTCAAAAATGTTTTATACATTTTTTGGTTTTGAAAAAGTAAAGTTTATGAAAACGAAATAATTATTTACTTGAAGTAAAACACTTTAAATATAATAACACCTGTTTATTGTTACTTTTTGTATAAGGAAAAATTTTATGACTAAATTGAAAATTTGTTCATGAGAGATTTAACAGATAGAAAGCGGGGGAAAGTAAAGATACAAAGAAACAATCTCTGCCAAAAAAAAAAAAAAGTAAACAAAAAACAAACAAAAAAAAACAGTGCTTCGTGTTTCGATTATTACGATTTTTTTTTTTGGAAAGACTTCAATCCACTCGAATTTCGAGACACGTCGTTTTCTATCTTTATGTTGTCAAATCCATCTACCCAAGAGTATCTCATACGTTCACACAAACAGAAGTAATGGATATTGATGCATTACTCACTGAGTCAAATTCTGTTTTCAGTCCAATGATAAACAGAAAGACATGAGCTACAAAAATCGACCAGAACTGTCAGCCGAAGGAAACCAGTTGCATATCTTGATCTACCAGAATACATGCCATGCGTCAATAAAATTTATTTTTTTCTACCAAATAGTAGGTATCTCTAGATCTGATAACAACTTATTGTCACTCAAATTTACTTAAGAGTGATGAAGATATTAAAGAAACAGTTCTTTTTCTTTCTTTTTTGCTTTTGTAACAGTTTTTTGGCATGAATATTTCTTTTAAGAGGACTTGGTACCCTAAAAATCACAAACCTATCGTTTTTTTTATTTTCATTTAATCTTATTCTTTGCATTATTATATTTCGATTGATATATCACTTGTGCATGTCGGAAAGTTAGAAGTTGAATAAAAACTTCATTTGAAAACAAATTAGCAATTCAGCCACACCCCTTTTAGAAAAAAAAAAGCTAAAAATGCGTTATGATAAAAAAATCTATTTTATAAATAGAAATAATAACTATAAAAAGAATGTGTAGTATTAAAAGCAGAATATTTCCGAGGCAATACAATAATGTAATTTTTCTTCCTTGTGAAATGTGTGCATGTAAAATTTTTAAATTAAGGCATTTTATATTAATAATTTTATAATTTCAGTTCTTATTCCTGATATATTTTTCATACAAATGTAATACTTTAATATTATAAGAAGAAAACAGCTAAAATTTCTGTCGTGACAGAAAAAAAAATTTTTTTTTAAGTTTTTCTTGAGTTTTCTTGTGCAATTAGTACTCTCTAAAAGTGGATCATTTATAAAAATGTGTGGGTTCAAAACATATGAAAATGCAATTATTTTAAAGAAAAACGTATAAGTAATATCTTAAAGTAGTATTTTAAGTTTAATTAAGCTTATAATAATTATTTTTTCAGAATTATAAACTTTAAAGTGGTTTTTCTCAGTTTGTGTTTTTCGAAACCTTAGTGCATTCAAAATGCTACTCCTTCGACAATTATTTACCAATCACTTCAATTTTTTTCCTGCGTGTTAAAAATAAAGCATGTAATAAAATTAGGGATCCGTTTTGCTATAAACTGAATACTTTTTTAAAAAAATAAAATGTAAGACATGTTGGCTTTTTCGTTGATTTTTAGCCTGTATATCAACATTTTATTTTTTTTCTCGAAAACGAATGAAGTTACTCTAAAATCGATCCCTAAAGTTGTTAAGAACATCTATAAGAATATTATAAAAAAAATTTCAGGTCAAAAAATTAATTTTTACAAAAGGAGTAGGATTTTAAAAATTTTCCCAATTTTCTTCAAAAAATTTAAATTTTTAAAATTGTGTGAATAATATATGAAAATTTTCATCTGGTAACATTTTCTTGAATAGAAACATTGTATAAAATGTTAAAATATAATTTTTAAATACGTAAATAAAGAAGTTTACTCAAAGGGTGCCAAGTCCCCTTAAGGTTAAGTGGGGGAAATTCTATTTTATAAATTGGAAGGTTAACATTACAATATTTAAAAACTTACTCTTAATTTAATATTTAATTATTTTAGACCAGTAGTCTATAAACTGTGTTCCACGGAACCCTGGGGTTCCACAAAGCATACCCAGGGATTCCACGAGTTACAATAAAAAAATCGAGGGGAAATAAATATGTATTCAAAATGGATTTACTATCTCTATGAAGTTACAACTAAACCACACCTTCCTATTCATTAAAACTGAAAAATTTATTTATAGATAATAACTTTATTTTGCAACACTTTTTTAAACTTTTATCATAATTATAATAAAAGAATATTACAACGCGCGTGTTTAATCTTTATATATATACTTCCTACTATTACTAACTCGGGTTCCACGAGATAATTTTAACTCGTTAGTTAGCACAATGTCTTGCAAAAGTAAATAGTTTTCTAATGGAAAATGCACCTTTTTACATTTGTGGAAACTACATCCCTAATGAACGAAAGAGAACAACATATCAACAGAATTGATGTTAAAATATAAATTTAAGCAAGAATAGCTCTTTTAAATTTTAGGTTGAAATTCTCTCTCTCATGCAAAATACTCGGGATTTCTCACACAGCTATAAACATTTTAATGTCGTTCAGAACATTGTGTTTAAGTGAAATATATTTCTCAACGTAAGTGGCTACAAAAACAAAGTATAGAAGCACCTTCTATGGATTCCATGAGCTGAAAAAGTTTAAAGCCCACTGTTTTAGAGTTATATGTATGTTACTGATTTTTACTGTTATATATATTGAAAGTTCAATATCTAAGAGGGCGATAATTATTTAAAATATAAAATCATTGTTTATAAACATTTTTTCAATAGTACCTATTAATTGGTTAAACTGTACCTGTATATAAACTGTAGTGCTGTAACGAAAAAAGGCTGCGTTCTCTTTTTCACTTTCTACATTTTTTTTAATACCTAAACTAGATTTTGAAAAAATATTTAGTCCGTTTTACTTTTGTTTGCCATTCCATTTCCAGTAAGAAAATCAGTCGGCATTTTCATATTTGTATTCCTAATATCTCTCATTGTCTTCATTGCTATTCGGGTCTCGCATTGTTGCACATTGTTGCAGCGGTATAATGATGTACTTTCTACAGAGAAACGCGTTACTGTGTTATCATAAAATATTTTGTTGAATACTCGTTCCTTAAAGAAAAGTTAAGAAAATTATATATATATATATATCTTTAAAATCAAAAATATGCCCTTAGATATCGTGAACAAAGAATTTTTTTAAAGTGCAAGTTACTGTTCTTTTCATAAAATCATTGACATTTCGAGAATTTTTCATTTATTTTTTAATCTTGTTGACATATTTGAGAGAATCTTGTATGTTACCTCAAATTTTTTATCTTGTTTTTATTGCATGTTAACAAAGCTCATAAAAAGAACCACTTTGTTATTTTATTACATTTTTACAACACGCTTTATATAACTCTAGATTTTTACCATTATTAATTTAAAAAAATTGTATTTCATTTCACATATCATTTATAGACTGAAAATATTAGAAATTATCCTTAAAATATATATGAAAAGAAATAATAGCACTTATCTTTCTCACACACACAAACATATACTATATGTGGGTAGCAGTAGCTCACACAGGAATTTTTTAAAGGGGGGGTCTGGGGTCGAAAGTTCACCATTCTTGTATCATGCTCCTTTTGATTTTGTCGATTTTCGGGAACAAAACACAGTAAAAAACTAATTATTGAATAAATAATTAGCATTAATTAATAAAATTAATCATTAATAACGAATACTTAATTAAATTTTACGTACTATATACTTAGAATTATAATCAATCGAAAAAAATCAAGGGCTTTGGTTCATCTTGTGTGCGCCACTGGTGGGTAGGTATGTGTACGTGTGAGAGTGAGGTAAATTTTATTTATATATACATACTAGGGGATGCAATAACATTCAAATATGAATGTAAAAAAAAACAAGAGCAAAAATACATATTAACATGTTTTTCAAATCTTGCAAAACAAAATATTAAGGGTCCAACGTAACTTAACACTCAAAAAGTTCTAGTTTCTTAATTTTTTTTTCTTCCAGAGCTCCAGATTTCCGAGAAACATTGCTTTGTACCTATACCAGCGTTTCTCAGACTGTGGGGTGCACCCCCCTAGAAGGGCGTGATAATTCTCCAAGGGGGTGCGAGTATATCGAAAAGTAGAAAACAAAGGATTATTCAATTTACTGAAAAGAAGAAAAACAAAATGCATTCTGTCATAATGAAAAATAAAATACACATTTACACTGATATAATACACTTATAAATGAATCCGTACTACACAATGTATTTCACATAATTGTAATTTGACAGTACTAAGTTAGGAACAAGTTTAATAATTACCAGTAACCCTACGTGTGGGCACGTCATAAAATTATGTACAAAATTGAATACTTACCTGGCCGCCCAGCCAGTGTGATGGATATGACCCTCGGCATGTAACCGAGTGGGTTCGGGTTCAAATCCCGAGTAAGGCATGGTTGTATCTTCTTCGGGAAAATAAATCGGACTTTTTCGTCTGTAATGGATTCCCGTCTCGAATGGAAAGCAGAGCACCCCTTTTGTTATATGCTGGGAGCATCATTTGTAATAAATGTCTATATTCTTCTGTTTGTATGTAGTATGTTCCTGTTCTTCCACTCATATTTCATATGTATCCCAGTATAAAAAACACACAGCAACAACAATACTTATCTGGATAATTTGTACGGTTTATAATTAAAGTCATATTGTAGCTTTACGTCAAAGTATATTATTATATTGAATTCAATACATTGTGTTATTCTATGAAGGGGGAGGGAGTGATGAAAATTATGGTTGAAATTCGGGGTCGCAAGTATAAAAAGTTTGAGAAGCCCTGACCTATACAGTATTTAATTGCTATCTTCATGAACTTGAACTAACTAAACAATGGATGTACCATTTCTGATCCATCCGATGCATCAGTCATTTACAAAAATTTACAGAATAACCTTCAAATAAGAATACAAAGAAGAGTAAAAATGCGTATTAGCATGTTATTCAAATCTTGCAAAGCAAAATATTAAGAATCCAATGTGTAACTAAACTCAAAAGTTCCGGTTCCCTAATTTTTTTTCTTCCGGAACTACAGAGTTCCGAGAAACATTACTTTGTACCTGGACAGTTTCTGGTTACTAGCGTCATGAACTTGAACTAACTGAACAATGGATGTACCATTTCTGATCTCTCCGATGCATCAGTCATTTACAGAATTTTACAAGACTTTTATTGTTTCTTTGTTAAGTGCTTCAACATCTCTAATTGTACTTTAGACATTGTTTCCAGAGTGGTTTTTTGCATTTCCACGACAAACCTGCTTTCATTCAGTAACTTTAACCTATTTTGTTGAGAAACATTAAATGTAATTCCTTGAACAAAAAAGAAAAAATCGTAAAAGCTACTATTATTATTGTAGAATAAATATCAGATGCCTATAACACAGATTTTGTACAATGATTATTATAATCCAGGATAATTCTCATCTTTCATATACCTGAGCCATAAATAAAACTTTTTTTTATTTATACATTTGATCTTTAGCGGTATTAGCACTTCAGAAAATATATTGTCTTATTTTATGTTCTTCCTATTGTCTATATTTTCTTCGTTATGATTATAAGAAATTAACTTCTCCAATTGTTTGTTGCTGACTTAACCGATTTGGTGTAAAGACTCTTTTTATTGCCAATAAATATTTTTGAAAGCTATTAAATAGGTTTCTCAGAACTCAAGATGTCTTCTTCATTTCTGATAAGAATATTTATATGCGCCGATAATTTATTTACGTATCACAAATACCAACATAATGTATTTGTATGTTCCTAAACGACTAATAAAACATTTGATAGCTCAAGTTTTCTTCTTTCATTAGTAAAAAAGAAAGCAATGAATGGTCAAACTTCATTATTAGAATTGAAGAAAAAGATGTTTTGTATTTATTTAGGCTTAGAAACAATCGATCCTGAATTTTATACATGTATTTTTCTTTTATAATGATACTGAGAAATGCGATTTGTCAGAGTAGGAGAATGAAAAAGGTGTAAAAAATTCAAGAGGTAAGACAAATTTAAAAAAACTATTATTAAAAACTATTTGAAATATTCTTATTGTGGTGAAGCGTTCTATTTCACATGATAGTTTTATTTTAAAACAACAACAACAAATTAAAAAAAATATCAAATATTTTTGGATGCAAATTTATCAACTAATTTCGATGTTCTGTTCCTTTTTTTAAAGTATAATTTTATTACAGAAAAAATATGTACGTAAATATCTTATATTTTCCAATTTATCTTTATTATCAATTTTTTATGAGAACTATTTATAAAAAAAAAAGAAAATTTTTAAAAATGAAATTGTTGAAATTACTCACATATAATTTTTAATTCTTGGATTCTGTATCCAAAATAAAATGAAACGAAAACAAATTAATTTTCGCTCGAATTTCTTTTTGAGAAAAGGCGTTGTTTAATTTTATTATAATAAGATTTGAATTAACAAAAAATCACTTTATTACATAAGAGATACCTTTCAGAATACTCACATAAATTTCGAATGAATAATTTGGTATTCATAAAATGTTATTTCAGTTTCAGTAAGCTTTTATTATAAAAGTTTTTTTAAAAAAAACTTGATTTTGTGTTGAAAATTGTGTCATACAGTCGTTGTGTTGTGTTAAAATTTTGCTTATTTTCATATATTTTTTTGCTTTTATTTTTATCGATTCACAAAGAAAAACACTCAGATCACATTTTGATTATTTGCTTCTACTTTTCTTATTTTATATCATATCACATCACATAATCTGTGAAATTTTAACGACAAAAACATGCAAGTGTCAAATTTTATGGAAATCTGAATTGTTTTAAATTTTGGTTGATATAAAGCAAGAAACATTTGTCAATTCGCAGTGGATTTTTTTCTGTCAATGAAATGTTTTTACATAATTAAAACACATCAAAAGCTAAGAACTGATGCCTTCAGAGAATACTAATGACCTGATAAAAGTAAATGCATAAGAAATGTTCAGTTAAATGTTAATTTGGACTTATAATCATTAATTATAATTGAAAAGAATTTCCAAAAGAATCAGATATTTTCATCTATGATTATAGATTGTACCTAGAATGAAGAATGGCATAAGAATGATAATTAAAGTACATATAGAATAACACAGATCTAGAGATGATGTTCGAATGAATGTTAACTAGATAAAAGTAATAACTATATCCGACAAATTCTATCACGATTTTAACTAGAGTACTCATAGAATAACTCAAAATTGAGTCTGCACTGTCTTCAACGGGAAGAAAGGTTGAGAAACTTTCTCCAGTAACGAATACTGAAGTTTGTTGCCTGCTGAGAAGAAAAAATACCACATCAGAATCGTGAGGAGCATCAAACTAAATTTTGCATCATCTGGGAGGCGAGCAAACTGGTTTCAGATGCAGAGTGTAAGAACTTTGATGGTCGGCGAAAGAAAGATAAGCTAAGCCCGTAAGGCAATCAAGTTCTTTTTTTTATATATCTATATCAATTTAAAGCTACGGATCAAATGGTTTTCGGGGGTCTAAGTACTCTCAACAAGTTAATGTCTCGTTTAATCTTCTCTGCCATTCATCTCAACAGTTCATATTTTGATTGTGAATTAATCATAGTTGTCTAAAGCAAAATGAGTCTCTGGGACTCATTTTCTACGTTATTAAAGTAAACAAGACTTTCGTTGAAATACTCCTTCCATTTGAAAAGATCGAGTGACCTCACAATTATTCCATCATTAGAAGGGCGGAGAGAATTTTAGGGTTAAAAAAAGTGACTTCCCGTAACTCCCATTTCATCTTTAAGAAAACTAAATAACTTTTCATTAATCCGTTGTGGACTGTTTGACACATATCATTATTCAGTAAAAACTTATATAATCATTTAAATCCTAAGACACAAGTAAAATACGCATTTACCGTAGTCTATGTTTATCATGGTAAAGTATTCTTATAACCTTTCTATGTCTATTTTGTACTCTTTTTTTAACTTTTAAATACGACGCATAAAAAGAAAATGATCCCAAAAGTACGTATATTTAACAAGATGAAGAATTATGTTTGAAATTTTTGAATTTTCATTTTAAAAAAAAATCGTCATGCATGAAATTTGTCTTCTGATTTTTTTCGATTAATTATATATATTTATTTCTGCTATTTTACTTCAGCATTGTATTTCAATACATTATAGATTAGTGGAACGCTTTATCTTCTTCATTTTTAAAACTATTACACTGATTTTATTTACCTGTAGTTTTTCTGCTCTCTTTACTTGTTTTATGAAGAAAATGACGTGTTTCTGCTCTGCTACACAAAGAAAAAAAGGGAAAGTTTTTTCCTGAATATGCTAGTTAAAATTCTAATTTTTCACTTCTGAATTACTTTTTCCCTTCTAGGGTTAGTCACATTCCTGAAATAATAATTTTTTAAACTTGTTTATTCCTTCAGGTTAATATTTTCTCTCTGTAACTAAGCTATATTGTAATTAATATATTCTTGTACATATTTGTAGCTGCCTTTGTGTAATTGCCGTGAATGACTACTATTACATTAAAATAAGAGCTTTGGATGTGTTTTCAGTCCCTGCTGCTTTCACACGTTGCCAAAATTCATGTCATTTAGCAACTGGTAGTGTATGCTGGGAGAGTCATTTGTCGTTCCTTTACCAATTCGGGCGACAGATCAGACACATGGGCTGACTAAAACTCAGATTAATGGTAACAATACACAAAAATACATACGGGGGTAATGTTATTAACATAATACATTTGTTCAATTCAAGAAGTAAGAATTTTGTATTGCCACCATGGTTGGCAACAACTGATACAGCATTCTTTGATATCATGAAGGAAGAGGCTTTGGATGAGGTCTTGGGTATGTTAACCGATGCTCCTTCCACTCGTTACTGAATTAAGCAACAGTGGGGAGAGTATGACCGGCCAGTCGTTTGACTAATATAGACCACATGTGTTCGATGGTCGTCAGTTGAGGAGAATGATTAGGTCAAGGCAGCAGTGTTAACTGGTGGATAAGGAATTGTTGAACATTGTGGGCCACGTAATATCTCACACTGTTCTGCTGAAACTTGTCCTCACGTAAGCCTTAAAGGTAAGGGGAAAGAATGGACTCCGAAACTTCAGAGATCTGCGATAGTTGTTAAATGTACTAAAATTGCGTATTAGGAAGCATGGGAGTAAAATTTAATTGCTACCTAAGCCATAATATCAGGTAAAGGAACGAAATAGCGATGTATTGCTCCATAGTCATATACTCTATCTCTCTCTCTCTGTTGTGCGCCAAGCTTGGATACTGCCATCGTGGTGTAAAAAGAATCATGGTTCGTCGAATTATGCAATGTCATGCCATTTGTTTGTCCGTGTTCGTCGTTCAATGTACCATTACAGTCGCATATGCACATGCTGATTAGTCAAATGTAATCATAGCAATGAACATTCCACTGAAATCCCACCTCTGCTGCAGATAACATCGGATGGTACGCTTAGATGCAGATTATTAAGCGGCATACCGTAATTCTTTAGCCAGTATTCTCGATGCTGCTGTCCGTCACCATCATCCGTCATTGTCACCATGTGTGAGGGCAATATACTTGTCCTCACGCACAATGGTATGATGAAACTGAGGCAATTCTTCCCATTAGATGATCGATTCATATTTCCTGCATACACAGACTCCATATCCGTATCACTGTGGTGTAATTTGTCCAACACGAGCACCAATTTCTCAAAGAGAATAGTCCACAATCTCTATAAGCCACAATTCTTTTTATATCAGACTCAGAAACCTGTTCGACTGATATCCATATTCAACGACTAGTCGTATTGAATGGAAAAACAGCACAAAAGTATAATATATATTATTTGCTTTAAAATAGCAATTTCTCCTCAGTTTGTATAGTCTTTCTAGGTAACGATACTAGCTCACGTGATTTTCATGTACAATACATTTTAATCATTTCCATGTCTTATTGAGTTTTAACCATGTTACCTATTGAATATCTTCACCAATTGGATATTTTCAACAAGATGTTACATTTTGTTTGGTTAGTAATGCCTTTCCTTAAATAGTACATTACAATCTGCATAATACACATTTTTCTACACAGATTGTACAGTAAATAAATTTTAACAAATTGTTGAAGCTGTGGTTTTTAATTGATTATCTTGAAAAATTTCACTACTAATTAAAACAAATTAGAATATTTGCATTCAAATGAAAAAAATTGTTGGCTTCTCTTTCAACTAGACAGAATATGTATTTCGAATTTTCGTTTATGACCAAAATATTCTGACACTTTTGACTCATGGAAAAAAATTTTCAGGGTTTCTAAAAGCCTCTCTTATTTCCCTCTCTCAAGTGTGATAGAAATAACCTAGAAACTCAAAGGTAAGATTCTATGTATGGAAAATTCTCTGGAATAGATTTATGCACAGTGCACATGTTATGTGGATGGTGCGAAACCCCTTACTCGAAATATACCTGCAAAATGTTCGCGTGAGGATGAAATGTATACGAGAGTGAATGCTTTCAAAATTTTGAACGTGAGTATTTTCAAACCTTTAGATTACAAGAGCTAACTTATAGCTTTATTTGCTTTTGTTATGCCCATTTTACGAGCTTTCTTTTTCTGTCTCGTATCTTTCCTTTTTACGTAAAACATTTACGTTTGAGTACTATCATTGCACTCTTAAGTGTGTTTGCAATTGAAATAAATGTTAGGAATAAAATAAAGTATTACATTTTTAAATATATTTAAAAGTTTTAATTGTTAGGTTAAATTAATTGATTTTTACACTGTTTTTAAGCATTGATACTGAAAGTAAAAATAATTCAAGTCCTAAACACTTTATATAGACAATAAATATTGTTGTTGTTTGTTTCATACTGGGATGCATAAAAAGGCGAGAGACAGAACAGAAACACACAATGCAAACACAGAAGAATATAGACTTTCTATTACAAACGATGATCCCAGCATAGGACAGAAGGACTGCGCTACTTTCCATTTGAGACGGGAATCCATTCTAGGCTGAAGTCCGACTTCTTTTCCCAAAGATAAAGCGATGCTTTATTCGGGACTTAAACCCAAGCCCTCTCGATTAAAAGCCGAGTGTCATAACCTCCATACTAGGTGGGGTGGCATAGACAATAAATATGCTATGTATAAGGTATAATAATTATTATAAGCATAGCTTTGAGTAATTCTCCTGTAGTTATCCTAAAAAAACTCATTCGATATATTTCTCTCTTAACTTTTTTTTTATGTAATTATATTGACTGTGTCAAGAGTATGATTACATAACGAATTTCAAGATGTTTAAAAAATGGATGAATTTATTGTTAAACAAAATTCGTTCATATATATTTCATTGTAATTTCAATTGTGAGAAACATGAATGCGAGGAAATTTTTCTGTTTGTTTTGTTTATTCATGGTTTTAATAGAACAATACAAAGTTTTTCGCAATTACCTTGTAATTTTGGTTAAGCAACGAGTGCAAAGCCTCTGAGAATGCATTCCTCTCTTCAGTATTTCACTTCCTTTAATTCAGAGATATATAAATATATGATAGGATTATGTTTCAGTAAATCTTACACATATTAGTGTTTCAATCAAAAATTCGACTAAAATTCAATTAATATATGCAGCTATTTATTTTTAAGGGTGCATTTTCATTCAATAAGGAGCGAAACATTTCAAAATAATAATACAAAAGTATAAAAGGACTTTTTAATTATTGTTAATTATACATAATAAATTAAAAGAAAGAGAATGAATCCAGAAAGACTAACAAGAAAATATTTTCTATCTTAACATTAGGGGTCGTTCATTGGTAATAGTCCGCTTAGGATAAATTAATGAGAAACAAAAATTAACATATTATAACTCAAGAGTTTGTGATCTTTTTAAATTCGTTCTTACTCACAGAACAAAAAGAACAAAAATGTTAGTTTTTTAGGTAAATGTAGAATATTATTTTATGAAAAAAATTACAAGATTTTTTTGACGTTTTTTGGAAAGAAACTTTTGCTACGACAAATGAATAGATATAGTTTTTACAAAAACATTTGAGAATGATCGCAATTATTTACGCTACTGAATGCTTCAGTTCCTGAATTATTTCCACCTGAAAACTGCAAAGACTACTCTTGTCTCCCTCCTCACTGATGTTTCTTGTGGTTTTTTTATTTGCTTGTTTTAGGCAGCTGAACGGCTTATCAGTTGACAAGGCAGGAATCGCATTGCTGCGCTTCTGTGATCATAAAAATTGTGTCCGCATCACAGATTAATTAGCTGCATTCATTATGTTTGAAGTTCATGACCGGGCTTTAAGTTTTGAAACATTATCAGAAATATTTTTAATTTATCCTCACATATAAAAATTATACATCATTGACAAATGTATTAAAGAATTTAAAAAATAATGATCGACGGCAGCATGCATTTTAAAGAATGAAAGGACAAACACATTTTAAAAATCAAATATATCTAGAAAGGGGGAAAATATTTAAAATTCTAAATTAAAATCATCAGATATACTTATTAAAAACTAATCAAAGAAAAAGTTAAAACAGTCAAAACATTTTAAAATAATTATTATTTACAAGCAAAATTTAAATAGATTCATAAAAAATTCTTGGCTTAAATAGATTCATAAAAAATTAAATTTACAGAACACAGATATTTTGACAAAAGATTTGATTTATAATTGTTTTGAATCGGATAAAAATGTTACCATCCATCGATATTAATTTTGGAGTAAAGGTATAAAAAAATGTTTTCAGCATAGATTTTTTTTCGAAAATTACTTATTAAAAAACTCATTTTCATTTAAAATTTTATGAATTTTCTAGGATTATTTACAACAGGGGTTGACAATTTTAATGAACATTAATAAAAAAGAAATATTTATGTAAAAAAATTATGATAAAAAATTTTTTAAACATATAGCCATAGTACTTTGCTGTTAAGCTGAAAACAACGGCACCTACAATTTGAACGAGGAAATCAAATTTGGAGGGAAAATATAACTGATTACGTAAAAAATTCGCTAGCATTTGCTACATTTTTACCACTTTTAACTTATTAAACATTTAAAAATAAAATTTTTCTTTAGATTCAGATAACTTTTAATTTAAAATATAAATATAATACCGATAAACAATCATAAAAAATTAGATTAATGAATTCTCAAGTTCTCAGGAAATATAGAACTGTTCTTAAAATTCTTTGAAATTCTTTTTCTATGAAAAAGGGGAAAAAGCGTAATTTTTTAACTTTAAAAGATTATCATTTGCCAAATAACACACAAATTACTGAAATTTCAAATATTCTACTGAAAGCTAATGAAAATTTACAACTTCGTGATTAGGTACTCAAAATATTAATAATATCTACAAATTGCTCATTTAAGATAGACGGGTACAGTAAAAAAAGCTTATTTTAGCATAAAAGTAATGTGTTAAATGCTGATAAAAACAATTTAAGAGATTATTTGAAGTCTATAAAAAGAGTCTGCTAGGTTATACATCCTTAAGGTTCAGTTTCAAATAAAGAAATAGCTTCTCAGTAGAGCAATGGTATCAAAAAATCTTAAGAACCAATTTTGTTAATTTACGATGTATTAGAAGTGATTGTACTCTTAATTTTTATAGTAACAGTCAATGATCAATATGATACAAAATATATTATTTTATGAGTACTTAAAAACATTTTTATATTGGAATAAACTTTTGCTTAAGTTTCAAAGATATTAAAATTTCAGTAACTTACAACTTTTAATAAGAGGAAATCACGTATGCTTAGCGCCTCTAATGACAATTTAAAAGGAAGGCGATTAAAGAGATCAACTTTTTGTGCACGTAATTAAGGTGACGTTGGTTTTAAGGAAAACAAATTGAGAAACGGATTTCTTTTAGAACTAAAAATAAAATTTCAGAGAGTATACATATCTTCAAAAATTTTCACACATATAATAATTGCATCCCGTGTAGAAGTTTAGAAACGCAATGAAAATAATAATAAAAAAACCTTATCGATGTACATGATTTTGTGGGTATTTGACGCTTTTTAAATATACCATGAAAAGCCAAATACGAAAATCAAGATTTTAATGTCAATGTTACTCTTGTGAGAAGGGATTAATTATTTTATACAGTATATATTCTACGATAAATTCATTAATGTTTCGCTGCAGTGTGAAAATTATTCCTGATGTCACAAGCATCATATAGCAGGTACATAGGGGCATTCCGTAATATTCACCTTCAATTTTTATATTTACACATATTGAAACACTTCTGGTCACTTAAAGGTGTAATCTAAGAAAAAAGTAATCATATGAATGCTGTTCCACACTCACAGGGGCTGCGGTAGCTCAGTGGTTAAGGTATCCAACCATGGCAGGCATGTCATGAGTTCGATCCCAGTACCACTATAAGACCCGCCGTGTAGGGCAGCGATGCACGTTAAATCTGTCGAGAGCTGAAACGTCCTCCCGTTGGTGTGGTGTGGTAGTTAGGAGAGGGGGTGCCAGCTCAGGTGTCGTCCACGTCACTTGACCATGGTTAAAAATTACGTGGTCCGTCGCCAAAAGCCCTCGTGTAGCTGAGCAGTGCGACGTTAATATTAACTCACTCCACACTCACAGTTATTCATCCTTAACTTCTTTTCTGAAATGCATTTTGGAAAAAAATATAAAAGAAGTTAGACAAGGGTTGTCCAGTATGTATCTCATTGATACAGATAGAAAATTCCTCTTAAATACGTACAAATGTCGGTTACTTATAAAAAATAAAAATGTGTGTGTGTGTCACAAGTATATATCTTATATTAGTTTCTACATTACCCTTGTTAATTTATTATAGTTATCTAGAATCAATCTGCATATATTTTAATAAATTAACTCTAGCTAATATCGCTTCACAATTAAATCATATCGAATAAAATTTTAGAAGTCGAATTAATTTTGTAGAATAGAGCCTGATAGCTCATGAATTCTGACAATCAGCGCACTTGGCACCCTTTGAGCAAACTTCTTTATTTACGTATTTAAAAATTATATTTTAACATTTTATATAATGTTTCTATTCAAGAAAATGTTACCAGATGAAAATTTTCATATATTATTCACACAATTTTAAAAATTTAAATTTTTTGAAGAAAATTGGGAAAATTTTAAAATCCTACTCCTTTTGTAAAAATTAATTTTTTGACCTGAAATTTTCTTATAATATTCTTATAGATGTTCTTAACAACTTTAGGGATCGATTTTAGAATAACTTCATTCGTTTTCGAGAAAAAAAATAAAATGTTGATATACAGGCTAAAAATCAACGAAAAAGCCAACATGTCTTACATTTTATTTTTTTTAAAAAAGAAGTATTCAGTTTATAGCAAAACGGATCCCTAATTTTATTACATGCTTTATTTTTAACACGCAGGAAAAAAATTGAAGTGATTGGTAAATAATTGTCAAAGGAGTAGCATTTTGAATGTGCACTAAGGTTTCGAAAAACACAAACTGAGAAAAACCACTTTAAAGTTTATAATTCTGAAAAAATAATTATTATAAGCTTAATTAAACTTAAAATACCACTTTAAGATATTACTTGTGGCCGTGGTAGCCGAGTGGTATAGGTATCGGACCGTGGCTTGCTTTGTCACGGGTTCGAACCCTGTACCACTAAAGACCCGCCGTGTAGGGCAGCGATGCACGTTAAATCTGTCGAGAGCTGAAACGTCCTCCCGTTGGTGTGGTGTGGTAGTTAGGAGAGGGGGTTCCAGCTCATGTGTCGTCCACGTCACTTGACCATGGTTCAAAATTACGTGGTCCGTCGCCAAAAGCCCTCGTGTAGCTGAACAGTGCGACGTTAATATTCAATCAATCAATCAATTAAGATATTACTTATACGTTTTTCTTTAAAATAATTGCATTTTCATATGTTTTCAACGAACACATTTTTATAAATGATCAACTTTTAGAGAGTACTAATTGCACAAGAAAACTCAAGAAAAACTTTAAAAAAAAAATTTTCTGTCACGACAGAAATTTTAGCTGTTTTTCTTCTTATAATATTAAAGTATTACATTTGTATGAAAAATATATCAGGAATAAGAATTGAAATTATATAAAATTATTAATACAAAATGCCTTAATTTAAAAATTTTACATGCACACATTTCACAAGGAAGAAAAATTACATTATTGTATTGCCTCGGAAATATTCTGCTTTTAATACTACACATTCTTTTTTATAGTTATTATTTCTATTTATAAAATAGATTTTTTTTTTTTTATCATAACGCATTTTTTAGCTTTTTTTCTAAAAGGGGGTGTGGCTGAATTGCCTAATTTGTTTTCAAATGAAGTTTTATTCAACTTCTAACTTTCCGATATGCACAAGTGATATATCAATCGAAAGATGATAATGCAAAGAATAGGATTAAATGAAAATAAAAAGAAACGATAGGTTTGTGATTTTTAGGGTACCAAGTCTTCTTAAAGTGGTATTTTAAGTTTAATTAAGCTTTTAGTAATTATTTTTTCAGAATTATAAACTTTAAAGTGGTTTTTCTCAGTTTGTGTTTTTCGAAACCTTAGTGCATTCAAAATGCTACTCCTTCGACAATTATTTACCAATCACTTCAATTTTTTTCCTGCGTGTTAAAAATAAAGCATGTAATAAAATTAGGGATCCGTTTTGCTATAAACTGAATACTTTTTTTTAAAAAAAAAAATAAAATGTAAGACATGTTGGCTTTTCCGTTGATTTTTAGCCTGTATATCAACATTTAATTTTTTTCTCGAAAACGAATGAAGTTATTCTAAAATCGATCCCTAAAGTTGTTAAGAACATCCATAAGAATATTATAAAAAAATTTCAGATCAAAAAATTAATTTTTACAAAAGGAGTAGGATTTTAAAATTTTCCCAATTTTCTTCAAAAAAATTTAAATTTTTAAAATTGTGTGAATAATATATGAAAATTTTCATCTGGTAACATTATCTTGAATAGAAACATTGTATAAAATGTTAAAATATAATTTTTAAATACGTAAATAAAGAAGTTTGCTCAAAGGGTGCCAAGTCCCCTTAATTGAACAAAAAAAAATATTTTGTCTTCCAACGATCGACTATTTCGAAATTTGTATCTGGATGCGGCACCAGAATGTCTTACGCAAAGTGAGTAGATGGAGAGAGAGGGAATTTTAACTTCCAAGATTTAGAGCTACATGAGGGCTTTTGGCGACAGACCTCGTAATTTTGAACCATGATCAAGTGACGAGGAAAGTCTTATGCAGAACTTGAAGCTTTAAGTCCTCAAATACACATACATTGCTTAAATATACTTATTACTGAATAATTTTATTAGCTCTTAGTGTACCATTTAAACAGTTAAATAGCCAGAGAACTTTATTGTGCTGTTTAATAATTACTATTATATTTCTATTGGGCGAAATTTATTCACTCTCAGTTAGATTAAACAAATATTTAAATTATCTTCCCTTCTTACGGGTATTTACAAGTTTTGAGATAAGTTATTTTTCTGTTTTATGTATATGTGCAAGTAACTTAGTTCGTTATCAGAATATTAAAAATCACTTCCATAGTCCGAAAAAAATTTTCGCGCACAATCATTTTTTCCAAGTTTACACAAATAACTAGCTTCTTTATCTTAAAATTTACCTTCATATTCCGAAAAAGGGTTTCGTAATTCATTATGTTTCCATCAAGGCAATGAAGAAAAAGATAAACTAAACCCCATACATAAGAAAAAATTTTGATGAAAATTTTTTGGTTAGTAGCTTTGCTGAAACCAGTCAACTTTTCATTATTTTCAATATCGTTTATCGTTGGTAAAAACAGATTCTGATTTTTTTTCACGCTTCTTTAGTTTACCTAGTGATGCATTAGTTTTTATCAGTTCAAGCTAAAAGTTTTGATAAATTGTATTCCAAGTCATCTTATCTTTGGGCAGGAGTCTCAATCATTTAGTTATCATTCGTTTTCAAACATTATTCTAAACATCCGGATTCAGTATTAGTAATAAAAAAACATAAATAATATTAATACGTTATTTCACGTAAAATATTCACACTTTATTGCACTTAATATTTTTAACAAAGTTCTATAAGAAGTAAATAAAATTTTAACTAATCAGAAAAAATATAGTTTCATTTTTTTCAAATTAACAGAAAACAACATGACCAAGAAAAACAGCTATCAGAACGTTAATGAAATTGTATTTATTATGAACTCTTAGTCATCCATGTCTTCAGAAATATTTAAAGCCATAAGAATTGTAGATTTTTTTTTTGCTTACATATTTGTTTTTTTTTTCACCCTTGCACTTCATCCAAAAAGAACTAAACAGTTAATTCAGCCCAGACAAAAAAACTATTATTACATTTAAATCGATCTCTTATAACTGCTATGAAAAACAAGAATATCTATAACATGGAAATTAATACAATGTGTCAAATTTTACTCCTAATACATAGTAACATTATTAAAATAATTTAGCACCTTAATTTAATGTAATATTCCATCTGTGCCACAGTATTAGGAGCAGTTGATAAATTTAATTTGTTCCATAATATACGAAGCAAAAAATTATAAATATAAAAGGCAACATTTATTATAAAAAAAACGAGATTAAATTATATAATAACTGAAAAATATTACTCCTAATTTTTATTTTGAGATTTCAGACAGTTTTTTTTTCTTAAGTGTTTTCATAAATTTCATTCCTGCATTTTAAATTTGTAGGTAGGAAAAAACTTTACTTTTGCTGTAAGCGAGGATTTAAAATTATTGGACCCATCGTTCTTATTGGTTTCCAATATAACTTGCTAAAATGACAGAGATGTAATATTTAGAATTTCGGGAGGAGAATTTTCGAAAGCTAGTTTACTGCTTATATCAGTTCATTAATAATAGGCGAAATTTGATATTGCAGTGACTGAATTGAGTTAAATTGAGATTTTTCCTAAAAACTCTTTTTTCATCTTATTTTGAAATTAGTTGATATTTAACTCAAGTAAATTAGTTCATTTTAATCAGTGAATTAAACTGTAGAACATTTATACCTCGACTTATGCTACCCCGACTTACGCTTGCCCGGAGTTACACAATTTTCAACTCTCGTCAATTCGTCTTTTGTTTGAGCGCTACACAACTCGATTACTCACACCCCACTTCCCGTTTAGCTAATGTACATGCTCGGACGTATCTCAAGGAATTGACTCTTAGCCGAAACAGTTTATTTTCAGTTATTTATTTCTTATCTATTGAGTGTGTGTTTGTTATTACATGTTAGAATTGTACTTGTTATATGTATTATATCTACGCAGATTTGAGAGATGGCTACGTCATCCAAACGAAGTAGAGCCCCTGGGTCTAGAAATGAAGTCTTTAGATCCAGTTCAATCAGAAGATCGAATGACAGTGTTTTGGACTTTTACAGAAGGTTTATTTAATTGAAAAAGGGTTACACATTTTAGAAAAAATAAAATCCAATGAAGAGAGAGAGAGAACATATTTTTTCAACAAAACCGGGAATGAAAAAATTATTAGCATTTTTCGAGGGAGTTTTGAGGGAGAGAAAAGATATTTGAGTCGGCAGATTACTTTGTTAGACCTTATGAAAACTTCTACATCAAAATAACTTCGGTTTGCGATTTTGTATTTGTGTTGTATCTAAGATTTTACTAAATTTCTTTCTCTAAATTACTATTTTCTTTCGTCTGAGGTTCCAACTAAAAACAATTTGTATGTATTTATAAGCGAAATTATAACTCGACTTACGCGGTTATTACTCAGTCTCACCTTTTGCGTCAGTTCGGGGTATTACAGTAGAGCGCGTGTTATTGTGCTGTCCTTTTTTATGCGATTTTATTTTTGTGCGGTCTTTTTTTTATGCGGTGTATGAATTTCAGCGGTTTTGACGCCATTGTAATGTTTTTTATCAGTGTACATATGTATATTTCAAGACACTCTGCTCTTAGGTTATAAACATTCTCTCGACAATGCCCATTCTATTGCTTTCTCACAGTGCAATAGCAACAAGCACTTGATTGAAGACGAAACTTTCAACGACAGTGACATTATCAGTAATTTGACAGATTATGAAAACGGACATGAAGAACCGGATTCTTTGAGAGCGGATACTATATATGCTCTGGGATTCAGCTTTCCAACAAATCGGAAAAGCATTTTCTTAAAATAGATACCGATTCCGAAAGAAGTTTGAAATTGCAAAAAGAGCTTCAATCATGCATATCTGGGTATCGTGATGTTCACAGGCAACTGGCCAACCTATCGTCATCGCAAAAACTTATCTCTTACTTTATGGTGCCAAAAAATAAATCAACTGAAATTGAGTCTTCAAGTAACGAAAGCGATTTTGAACTAATTCATCACAGGAAGATGCGCACTTTGGATTACAATGAGTAGCAGTGAATTATGTATGAGCATTTTGAAAATTTCTCCATGTATCCCTTCAAGACCCAACCCGCACGATCATGCGGGTTAGACATTCTTATACATTTTTGCTTCTGGAATAGTGTTATGTAATAAAATCCCGAATCCAACGATTGAACGTGTTTGTAGAAGGTGTAAAGTATCATTTTTTTTATCAACAGACGATGTTTGTGTTCCATGTTTTACTCTCAGCTGGCAAATCTAACTTGGTTTTTTAATACAACGAAAGCACGTCTTCTTTTTATCTGTTGGAAAAAGGTAATAATCAATATATTTCTAATTGCTTGAATACAAATTTTTGCATTAATATTTAAATAATTGTAAAACAAAAATAATTAATTATACTTTATTACTGTGGCTACTAGGGCTCGGGATTTCGTTACCCGCATGTTCGTGCGGGTTGGGGGTTACTTCAGTTACACTGCAGCTGTAAAGGTAAGTACTTACCATGCGATTTTTCTTTTGTTTCAATAATTTTGATGAAAGCCTACATAAAAATGAAATATATACTTATATAATTAATACCAAATTTTCTTGGGGATAGCCATGGACGAGTCCCCCCCCCTTCTCTCTCTCTCTCTCTCTTTTTACGAGGAATTTTCTTTTCCATACATTGGTTGAGGAGTATGGCATTTTTATCTCCTCCACCGATATTTGCATCCATATCTCTTCCCCCCAAAAAAAAAAAAAAAATCTGGGTTTTTCGGTGGTAGTTAGTATGATGTGGTTTAAACATATATATATATTTAAATAATAAAATTTTCTGATACATTTTACTATTTTTTTCATGGAATACTTAGTTAAATTTTAACCCAAAACTTTTTGTGCTAAAAGGAGAATTATCACAGAAGAAATTTTTCAATTGATGAATAAATCAGATTGAACTTAGATCAGAACTTAGTGATCTCTCGGATGATGACAATACTGCGCACAAAACATATGAATCGCGTATGCTGGAAGGAGAATCAAGTTCAGATGAGAGTGTTGAAGAAACATATGGGAATATTTGAAATGAAAAGACAATTTTGGATCATTCTTTACCATAAAAATCTCTTGAACACATTCACTACATTGATTTAGCTGCTGTGAATTATTTGTTTCTGTGCAGACTCGATGCAATATCAAATAAAATTCCTCTAAAAATCAAAATAGATCACTTGAAATTTAAGTTAGAAATAGTTGAAGCGTTATCAGCCTCTCCACCTACTAACAAAAGTATTTTAACTCAGGATGAAGATAACAGTGTTGTAATTCCACTCGCTAAAAGATCGAAGCGTTATAATCCACCTGCTATATATGTCATATCTTTTATCCTGGCCATTCCAGGATAAAAGGCTTGACATGTGTAGCCGTTTTTGATGTGTTGATGACATTTCAAGGCCTTGAAAGTCCAGATTTGAAAACTACGAAAGCCGCGTTCGAAAACATGTTGTGAAAAATGCAATGGTTATTTATACTTGTCAAAAACAAAACAAAAGATTTTTGCAGTAAATAAACAACAAATTAATAAAAGAGTTAATTTTCATCAATAATTTCTTTATTTGTAAAAATTTTAGTTTAATTAAGATTGTTTCTTTTATCAACTTAGAGCTAAAAATGTATAACTCGTAAAATTTCATGGGTGTCCTGTTTCACAGATAACGCCCAACCCGCGCGATCGTGTGGGTACCGTCTATATTCCATGAAAGGAACGGGATTTTTTTTATTATTTTTCCCAATGTTATTGGGGTCCCTATAGTATTAATAACCAGAAGAATTTAATATTTGAAGATAAAAATAATTCGGGTCTTAAAGAGGTGTAACTGTGATAGAAGAGCACTTGCGTTTATCGGTGTTTGGGGATTAGAATAAATATATCAGCCATAGTCAATACAATTCTAATTTATTGTTCTTTCACTTAATTTAACAACAAAGGGTAGGAAATGCAAACTTCTAAGTATACGAGCAATTACATGGCGGAAAGGTTACTTACTATTCAATTATAATTCAATTAACTTATTCTTGGAACGCTTTGCTTATCTACGGTCTAAATTACCGTAATTCCGTTTTTAGTAGTTTGACACCTCCGGTCGTTATTATTCAATTCTAACTTTATTGACTAAATCGTAAATTAACGATCTTGGATTATTCAGCAATTAATCGTCGATTAACTCTCAGCTATTTTCCACTAACCACTAACTTTGCGTACCTAAAAGTTAATGCCTAAATATAACTCTTCATTTGCATGAACCGTGTCTTCTTCGGGAGAAAGTTTTCCACGGTACAACATTTAAAAGAAAACAATTTACCCCACGAGGATTAGTGAAGGCTCGCGGATAGACCCGTTACAATACAATGAGAAATTAAATGTTTTTAAAATGTTTCCATGTGGAATTTAATTATTTATTTTGTTTGGAAGTACTTTTTCATAAATTTCTTAAATAATTGACATATTTTTAAGTGCGACTTTTTTGATGCGGTCCCTTTCCACTGCATAAAAAAAGGTTTTTGTAGTATGTCAATGAAATTGTTTGTTATATGTAAGTATTTATGAAATTTTTAAATATTTTTGTGCGATTTTTTTATGCGCTCCCTATCTACCACACAAAAACAGGTTTAATTGTACTGTACTTCTTTACAATTAGGTAAATCTAAACATCGAAAAATGTGTCCAAACAAATGGTAGATGTCATGGAAAATTGATTTTGTTGTTACTTATGCCACCTGATCGACAGTAACATTAAATCAAGGCCCATAAATTCATCACGGAAAAGGGCTACATATACGCCTGTCGTTAGCCATAGATTTGAGCACCAAACAAGTGACAGTGCGATTTGGCTCTATTCCTCCCCAATTTTGAAGGAGAATACTCTGGGGATGGTCAAGGGCCTCCCACCTCTCTTCCATTTCCACCAACCTAACGAGAGGACTTGCGGCTCGACTGTTATTTAGAGTATCCCCAATCCACGAAGGCATTATACATTTACAAATATTCATGCCTTCCCCAGGATTCGAACCCAGGCCTAACGGCACAGCATTCAGGCACCACTAACCGCTATACCAGGAAGGCAGCATATTGATTTTAATTGACTGAATTGCAACAACCTAAGTTGTATTCTCTAATATTTCCAGTTTAAGGTACCCGACTGCGTTCGGGACCGCAATTTTAAAACAGTGTATAAATGAATAATTTTCGTGATACTTAGTGTCACTTAGTTTAGAATACATGCATAAAATTGTTTTAAGGACATTTTGACAAAAAAAACCATTATATTAAAATCCACTATTTTGGCAAAAAATTAACTTAGAATAACCTTTTTTTAAAATGTTCTCCTTTTATAAAAATGCTTCTAAAATAATAATATTTTGCTTACATAAAGTAAAAACTTCTCCAGAGAGTCTGAACTTTTTTTTTTGGAAAATTCTCTTTATTTTCAGAGTTATCACCAATTGGAATATTTATCGGCGTTTTTTTCTTAAAATTTCTCCCCTTTGTTGTAGTAAAATATGGATAAATCCACTTCTATATAATATATTTCAAAAATTCGAGTTGAGCCTCTGTACAGAGTTACAGTTACAATTAATATTTTTGTGTGGGATATGTCTGTACAGAGATCTGAGCTATATACAGGCAAAATATTATTATAATAGAAGCATTTTTTCACAAAAGGAGAATATTTTGAAAATTGGTCATTCAATGTTCATTTTTTTGTCAAAATATTGCACTTTAATAATTTTTTATTGCAATAATATTCTTAAAACAATTTTATATACATTTTCTAATCTATGTGACACTAAATATCATAAATATTATCCATTCAAAAGCTTTTGCAAAATCATGGTTCCGAAAGTAGTCTCGGATACCTTAAATATTCACTTGCTACTATTATTATGGCACAAAGGGAAGAGGATTTAATTCTGTTTGAAACAGAATTTCTGTAAAACTGGAATTGTCAGACATTTCAAACACTTTATCCCGTTTTTCTACTGTTTTCTATATTTATTAAAGTTTTAGGTGCCTATTCAATAAAAATTGCCATCAAAGGAGTAAAATAAAAATTATTCAAAAATATTTGAAACTTAAATTTTCTTTTTTTGTTAATACGAGTAGTAAAAACTACCCTTTTAAAGAAAAATCATTTTAATTTTTTTAAAACGGTACAAACACACTATATTGAAAACCATTACATTAAATAAAAAAATTACAATAAATTTTCAATTAAAGAAATTTTTAATAAAGAATATAAAATGTAATATATTGTTCAAAACAATTAGTTAGTACCACTTTTTATTTATTTTTAAAAATAAAAAGTAAAGATAGTGAAATGGATAGCACTCTAGATAGAAATGTTTATTAAAATATTTCGTCGTCGGCAATGGGGCTCAGTTTCGTTAAAAGTAATAAAATATTAAGATCTTTGTATATAATTTCGAAAATACCTACAACGCACAGATGGGACCTTTTCAAATATATTAGTATAAACATGCATATTTAAGGGGAACTCGTTATTTCTACTACCCTTGCTAAATTTTCAGTAATTCGTAAAGTGAAAAGTGCTACAAGCTCTTCCCGAGAGTAAAAAACATATAATCCAAAACAGCTCTATATTTCCTACTTTCTGTTTCAATTGTTTGCTATCAAAAAAATAAAACGCCATTTTTTCAATGATAACTCAACAAATGTTAGAGAAAATTGTACTTAGTTAAAAAGAAGAGTCACAAATTAGTTTGTTTTTTAATCCTTAACGTTTTCTAGAAAAAAGATGTACAAAGGGTTGTGGTCGAAACCAGTCATTATAGACGCATTCAACAAGATAAACTTCATTGATAATAAATAAGTTATGTTTAGCAGTAAAATAGATTCTTCTTTATCTTTTGAATGGCAGAAAGCTCAATTATTGACAGCTGGAAATTCTTTAATCACACGTGCAATTTGAATAAGAAAAAGAAGCGTATAGAACGAAAGCAATTCTCATCAATAAAAAGTAGAAAAACTATTTTAATCTTGATATTTTCAAAGAATAGCTATTCTAAGATACTGAAAACCCCGAACTTATTTCATTTCCAGAGCTCTCATCTTAGCTTTTCAATTTCCCTCTCCCGAACTATGCGGTGCCATTGTGAGGCTAGTTTTTTTTCCATTTCTACAATCACAATAGACAAAAGGAAAAAGATTACAGCGAAAAGACTCATTCCAATTACGTTCGGTTCTCTGATTTCCAAGACAGCTATTTTTTTCTTAGTAATTATTTTCCACATCTAACGGTGTATTAAAATAGTGGCAACGGACTGGTGTTAGGACTGTGTTAGAAATTTAAGTTCAGAAAATTAATGCCAACGTATCTAGTGTAACTAAATGAATTTTTTTAATAGCATATGTTAGCGTATTTCCTCTAACGTTGCCTTTTTCTTCTTATTACCTTTAAATATAGTCCCTGGAATTACTTTCTTCTAATTTTAGTAATTTGCGTAGACCAAGTCTGAAAATTCCGTCACAGAAAGTATCTAACAGATGGAAAGTATAAAATGCTCGACTCTTTCTTATTTTAATGATATACATGCTACCGTAAAAATAATGCGAACTATACAGCCGAGTCTTTGAAAATATCTTCAACTTTAGCCTGAGGATAATTCACAATAGATGTTGCCAAAGTCCATTCACTTCACAAGGACACAAATTCTATGGAAAATCCAATTATCCATCCCCCATTCACAAAGCTTAAAATCCATTTACGCTTCTGAACAAACAGATGGCTTCAGACGAAGTGAATTTTTGAAAATTTTCAAGTGGCTGTGAAAGAGTTTTACAAAATTTTTAAAAAACCCATAAGCAGAAATCCTTTTCTCTATAATTCTTCCCTTATAGAAGATGACGAACACACACACACACACACACAATACGTTATACGTATTTTGAATTGCATCAATATTTTTTCTCTTACAAGTTTAAAAAAAGAACAACTATTAAAATATTGAAACGCTGAATAAAATAACAATAAAAATCTAAAGACAAGAAAATAAAAAATTACACTTTTTCACAAAGTAACAGTACTTGAAATAATTATATTTTGAAGTAGTACACAATGATTCTAAAGTGTATTACATTTTATATATAATTGTCTTACTGTGTATTATTTAATATTTGAATACATAAACTCAACTCAAACTCCTCAGCCCATGAGTGTCAAGGCCTACTGTGCTCATCCCAGTATACGTGACCATTGAGTGCTGAGGTGCATGAGTAGATGTCTCGATCAGGTGGTCAGTCTGAAGCGAAACCCTCAATGTTTTAGTTCCCAAGCAAGCTTGGTACACCTTTATCGACCCATTTTTTGAATATATAACGTAATGTTTTCATCCCATTCTTTTTCTCAATGAATAATATAAGAAAAGAAAATTTTACAAAACGGTGCATCATTAATACCCAGTACGCATTATTCTCTCTACGTCAGTTTTTTGATTAATCTTATTACATACATTTCCCCACAAATAATAATAATAGAAAAAATAGGGGTCAATTTGATGCGTTGAATCGTGTTTGAGAAAGTATGTATTATTTCTGCCGAATCATGGGCTGCAATCCTAAGACCATTAAAAATTTCCGTGTAGAGTTGATGCATGTTAAATCTGTAGAGGTTCAAAGTCTTCACGTTGGTGTGTATTTTTGGGGAGGGGGTGTCAGCTCAGGTCTCGTCTTCGAAACTCGCTATATTAAATTTACTATAAGCTCTGATTTGACGACAGCAATCGCTTTCATTTGACGACGGATAATTTATTATCTAATTTCACGAATCCTCAAAATCTATGTATACTATCGATTATTAAATTGATGAGACTTTGTGATTCACATACCATGGGTAGTCATGAAAATCTATGCATCTCTATTAGACAAATTTAAAACTAACTATACAATATATTCAAGAGGAATATATATTCTCATAAGTGTTAAAATTATCTCATGAACCATCAGAAAATGTAGTCAAAAAAAAAAAAAGAGAAAATTTAATTTCGCCAAAAGTAATCCTGGAATAATATATTTTTGTTTAGATAACAGCTAGCTTTATGAATGTTTATTTGTAAAGCAAACATTAAACTCGTAATCTTTCGTTGAAAGCTAAAGGTTAAAAATATTGTTATGATTAGTTTGGTTTTTTCGACTAACACACATTGCGTCACCTTTTCAATATTAGCTCTTCCAAAACTAACGTTTGGATCTTTTCCAGGACGAAGCTGGTTGAGGTTTGAATGAAATACTTGGGTTGTGTTTGTTTTAAGATCGTTAAAACAAGCTAATGTTATCCAGACTTTGTTTTGATGGTAAAGTACATTTGGTTTCTCATGGGAACTTATTCTTAAATATTGTTTCCTTTATCATTTAGATTTCTTTTAACAGTATTCTTATTGTAAGATAATCTGAAAAGCTATAACATATAACATTAATTTTTGAAGAGGTATAATAATGTTCCAATTTGTGCACTTTTAACGCAAAATATTTTCTGTATATGACATTCAAATTATAAGATTTATTTTGTTAATTATTTCATTTCTAGCGCAGCAGTTTTAAATCTAGAAACGCGTCCTATGTATTCCCCTATGTGCGTGTATCATAGAAAAAATATAGACCATAAAAACTAGATTTTTAACTAGATTTTTAACTAGATTTTTAACTAGATTTTTAACTAGATTTTTAACACTAGATTTCCCAAGGAAGTCATTTTGACTGCTTTTTTAATTTGAATTAGAAAAACTATTACAAATGTAATGCACAATTTTTTAGAATTTCTTAGAATATATTTTTTTTCCAAGTGAAGTAAATTTTTTTAGTGTTAATATTTACTAATAACTTGTTTTTATGACTGCAAATAATATAAAAATATTAGAAGTTAGTTTTAAACAAATTTCTTTACACGTTAATCATTCTTTCACCATGCAGTCAGTTTCACTGCTTTCGGGCAATATAGGTATATACTAAGTTTCAGTCTTTTTAGTGTTAAATAAAAAAAGTAGTTTTTATGTTTTTCAAGGAACTAAAAAAATGATTTCTATATTCATATTTTATTTTAAATTCATTGTACAACAGTTTTATTTCCCGCCAAAGAAGTCATTTAAATTATATCTTTACCCATCTAAAACACATCATCAAAAACCGGAACAACAGAGTACGTGCTTATTGAAAGGGAAAAGGGTATATTTGAGGGAGCTTAAAATTACGAGATTTTTAAAACTCTAAGCTAAATAACATGAAAGAAGTATAAAAGAACGAAAATTAGTAATATTAAAAAAATACTATAACCATTTTTAAAAAACACAAGTGTTAGAAGGAATATTTTTTTCCTTCGAGCAAAAATTAATTGGCTAAAATAATGAAAATAGCAAATTAATTCATTTTTAATTATGAGTTACATTAAAAACTTAATAAACATAATTATACAATGGAAAAAAAACTTTTATCGATGTATATTTTAATTAGGAAGCAAAAAGTTAACGCTGTTTTATTTCATCTGCATTTTTTTTTCTTCCCAATATAGCATCCACTATTAAACTAATTTTCCCTACAAAAAAATACAATTTCTAAGAAATCAATTAAAAAACTTTTACACATTCCCTTTGAATCTCTTCTTAAAACCTGCCGAACACATTAACGAAAAAACAGAAATGTTAAATTATTTTTTTCGTTGTCAGTTACAATTACAGTCGCTCTTCAGGCATGTCACCGCTTGCAACAAAACAATTCATTGTCATATTAGATATTTACAACCAATTTATATTTCTTATAATAGGTGTACCACTAACAATTTCCTAGAATTCAATTTGCCCATGAAATCCCAAACAGTTCTTTGTTAATTCATTGATTCTCTTAAGCCTTTAAATTCTTTCTCAGCCCGTGATGTAAAAAAAAGTTCAATGTCCCCCTGAAGCATCATTGTATATCTCAGCAACTAAAGGAAATGAAGATTAAATAACTGGTTTTTCGTCAAGGACAGTTAAAACATAATAAGCGCTAATCACTTATGTGCATTTGCTACATTGCCAGGGGAACAGCATTCGAAATCTGATAATTGTTCGAGAACTAAAGCCTTAACTAAAACTCAAAGAATTGTACATCAAAATATATTTCACACTGCCCTTATTAGTTGAGTAATTATTTCATGCTACTAAATAGGATTACCTTTTTTCTGCCATCTATTGCTTTTCTTTCAATTTTTTAAGATCAAGATTTGCGATCAGTAAAGTAGCTTTTCAATCCCTTGAACTTAGATCAGGGCACGCAATTTTTATCAATCACGTCGTATTGACAATATGATTAAGAAAAAGGACATTTTTTTTCCAGGCTTGAAGGGGAATTAAGCCGACTGAGTCTCACAGTATACAGACTGTAGATTTGATATATGTTCGAAAACTCTCACAGATCAGCTGAATAATTATGCTACTGCAAACATCATTTTTTATGCTGGAACTCATTTTATAAGGACTCGGTTAACTGTATTAGGAATTGATATTTAAAAAAAAGCAGAAATTAAGTTGCATTAAGATTTTTTTGCATAATCTACGTGCCATCGGTAAATTTAGTCCATATATTGACATTGATTTGATGTCAGGAGCATTTTTATTTTTGAGTTGCGGGATCAACTTTTCAACTTGGGTGGTTGTGTTCAAAGTTAAATGTCTACAAAAATTTTATACTTACTAATGTTTATCTTTCTCCCTATTATAAATTTCAGAAACACTTTAGAAACTTTTTAGAAATACGTTAGGTTCGTACATATTGCATGACAGAAGTACAGTTCGTTCATGAAGAATATGTAATTGTGTAACGAAAATTTAATCACTCATTTTCATCGGAAGAGAAACATTTCATGGCTTACCTTTGCCCACAAAAATGATTTTGCAATTTTTTATAGACTAATGTATTTTTTTTCTTTTTGAAACGATGTTTCTTTTTTTTTATTTATTAATAACTATGTTAGTAATTTCCTTCGGCATATTTTGAATTTAACTTCTGACGTAGAATGTAACACTTTTCATATCCCTAAGACTACAAACCAAAAGCGAAGTAAACAAATGTTAAAGGCTTTAAATTCGTATAGTTTATTTTAAGGCTTTATAAATAACTTAGAAGTCTTGTTATTGTTATGATAGAAAAATTTTGAAAGTAGCAATGAAATTCTCTCTTATGAAATAAGATTTTTATTTTTTATTCCTCTTATTGAGTACTGAGATTTCATGAATATTTCTTTCAGAAAACGATGAACTTTTAATTTACACAATTAAGTTTCATCTTCTTTTCCTTTTATCTAATATTTCTTTATTGTTGCTGTCATTGTCAATAAAGCATGAATGGTCCCAACAGGCTTACAAACAATTCATAAAAAGCAAAACAAAAATTAATAAATTATTTTAATATCGTACACTTTTTATTATATTAATTAAAAGCTTTTACGATCCTGATTATTTATTTTTGTTAAAAGCTGAAATAGGTATGCAATTTTAAAAAAAATTACCGTTTTAATTTTCAAACAAGAAATGTTAAAGATATGGAGAATATACTTTTCTTTTGTATATATATGTCGGCACCTTTTACTCTTAAAATTTCAATAGGTTTTACCAAAAAATTAGAACCTTAATAGAAATGATCATGAAGAAAACATGACAACAACTAACGTTAGTTTTTAGGATATTATGCTTATGCACAAATTTTATTTTAGCAATTTATTAGTGAATTAAATATTCATAAGGAAATATATTAGAATAAATATAAAAATAAATGAAATTTTATTCATCACAGTTGAAAATTTTCTACTAATTAACAAAAAAGTTGTTTTTTTCTATCCAGCGTAACATATTAAATAAAATTAAAACCATGAATATGATCATTTCCAGTTTTCAAACAAATATTGGATTAGTTCCTAATAATCATAAAATTCCATTCGAGGTTAAATTTGCTTGTGATTTAATATAAATTTAAAAAATATTTCAGTAGGATTAATCTTTAACCCAAGGAAGTAGTATACATTTTTACAAGAATGTACATCATATTTTAAACAATTTTAAAAACACACTCGAATGGATTGTGTTAAGTTAGGAAAACTTGAAGTATGAATATATTCATACAAAACGAATTTAAATTTTCAAAAAAACGAACACTCCGCCTTATTTTTTCTGTTTCTTTCCTCGATATCAAGGTCTGAGTATTGTGATCTTATCTATCATTCTTCTGTAAGTAACATTGTAATCGACAATTTTCGTAAATCCTCAACGAGCTTTCTTTGATAAAAAGGGATTATTTAACAACTCACATATAGGCAAGAACATGGTATGCTTGTGAGCGTAAGTTTTGGTACACGCGCTGAGTAACGAAAACCATTTTATTGTTTCTGCAATGTATTGAAATATTCAAGTGATAACATCTAACTACCTAGGATTAGAATTTATTTCGCAAGTGCATTGTTCTTTGATTTTCATTCTCCGTCTAACCTAAGTCAGAACCTAAAAAAATTGCTTTGGGTGTGGGACTGAATTAAGAAAGGTATAAGACGCAATGATGAAATTTTGAAAACTTTCTCACTTCGTTGCCTGTACTAATTATGAATAGAAAATGTTAATGGCTGTATTGCCATCCAAGGCCTAGTATTGGCCAAGTTAGGAATAAGTTTGAATTCTTAAGGAATTAATAAATAGAACACTTGAAAAATTATAATGATATGCAAGTAAAATTTTAAAATAAACTTTGTGATATGACTATTAAGCGCAGATACATAAAGAAGTTCAAAATTGCTGAAGACTCTATAAAAGGTAGTAGTTTAGACTATATGGATCAGTTTATCTATTGTTTTCAAGTTTTTCTTAACATCTAAAGCAGATGTGGTTAACTCAAATGACCTTGTGGGCCACTTTGGAAAAACATTATAATTCTACCGTCCACATACAAAAATATATATCTTTATATTAGATTTGGATCATTACGAACACTTATTGGAGTGAAAATTTAAAACGGAAGGAGTAATTATTATTGTTTTCATTTTTATGTATACAAACACAGATAATTTAAGGGGACATGGTATGATTTTGAAAAAAGCTTTGGTTGCTTTCTATAGGTATACATCATGTAAAACAGATTTTATGCTCAAAATTTCATAAAAAGAGTTCAATTTAATTTTTTAACGAAAAAACTTAAAATTTTAGAAGTAATTTTAAAATGCTACTCATCCTACAAAAATTGACGTACACACCGGAAATTTGATTTACAAGTACTTCAAACAATCTATAACAACAATTGGAATGGCTTTTGTGATAGCATGATTGATATTCGTACAGTACTTCTTTTTATGAATTCGTATTGAAAGTTCCTTAAAAAAATTACAAATTCTAAATTCAATTTCTTTTATTATTTAGTATGGCTTTGATTCTAAAATGCATACTAACTTTTGTTACATGTACTATTAGAAATAGTTAGAAAAAAATATTTAAGCATTTGGCACAATAAAAAAAAAGACTTAGCATTTTAAATGAAAACAAACTAGTTATTTTATCTTTCTGATATAAGTCAGTTTAAAGCTTTGATTGGGCCATAGGGTTGTGAATAAAAACGAACACAAAAATGATCAAAACTCTGCATTTTTTTGACTTAGAGCTTTCAAATTTGTGAGATTATAGAAAAGTATATAAAGGATTAGGCTAAAAAAATTAGATTTGAGTTTTTTTTTACTTATTTTTGTCAATTGAATCCAACTGTGTCCCCTTAATAATAATAATGCAATGGTTAAATATACCTAGCTCTAGCAATAAGCAGAGCTATAAAGTTACAAGAATCAAGCGTGATACTGGAGGGGGGATTACTGCAATGCAATATTGCTAAGTATATATAAAAAAGAAGCATCGGAATAAAATAGAAACAGTTATGGGATGTTTGCTACAAAACACTACACTAAAAAACAAAAATATTGCACAAAATAATCCTATTCTGTAAAGTTGTAATAAATCTCATGGGCCCCAGAATTATTCAAGGTGGACCGTGGGTCGTCCAGTCCTGATCTAAAGCCTTCACATGTCTAAAACTAAAACCTTTTCTGCAAGGAATCAAAATATTGAGAACTGAAGAATCTTCTACAAATGCTTATAAATTATTCTATGTAGAAGTTTAAAATTTGTATTAGAAAAAATATATAAATATAAAACTGTAATTAAATATACTGGGTTACGTTTAATATATACGTAAAGTCTTGATTATATTTAAGGATTATTAAAAAAACCTAATCTGTCGATTATCCGATTTTAAACGTTCATAAAAAGAACTTTTAATTCGAGATATAGAAAAATATTACAAAATAAAAACGTTATTTAATAGCCATGTTTTAACATAAAACTCACTCCTGAGATTAATAAATTGACGGTTCAATACATTTTTACCATTCTTATCTTTTTCATTTTCGGTGTAAGGAAGGATTCTTTAGCATAAAAAAAGAATAACACTACAGAAACGGGTGAAATAAAATTCGTTTTAATCCTTTAATAACTTTGCAGAAGGGGAAAAAAATGTTTAAGAAAATTGCGCTGAGAGAGAAATCCTGACTTACGTCTTTTACGCGATACCTTAACGTTTCTTATCTGCATTAAGTAGCAAATATTACCACGTGAAACAACCAATGCTCTCATAGTGAACTACTAATGAACCCATCAGTGTCACCTATTACCCTTTGTAACAGAGGTTACGCAGAAGTAACATACTAGAGGTCTCACCTTAACTAACTGACGTCTTGTGAGGTCAGACTCAAAGTGGTTTCGTAAGAGGGGGCTGCAGTTTATAACTGCATGATATGTTAATCAAAAAATTATTCGCATTGAAAACATAAAGAATCAAAACAGCGTTAAAGAAACGCAAAATGTATAGATATTACTGGCGTTAATTAAATCTTTGTATGAGACACATGCAACACAAACACGTTTCCAACAAATCTAAGCAACTTTTTAATTATAATTGTTACATGCTAAGAAAATATTATAAATATAAAACATTTTTTTTTGTTTGCTAGAAGACTAGATTTTAAAATTATTCAGGAAAAAATAGAGAGAAAAATAAATGATAAGCTACGGTCTCAGAGGTATGTAAAAAAGAAAGTAGAAAAATATTCTTGGCATTTTCAATTATAAATTACTCTAAAAAGGCATTTCTAGTTTATGTATTTATCATGGATTGAATTGATAAGAGTAACACAGGAAAAATTTCACACTACACATAAATCAATATCAGTATCATATTACGTCACGAATGAACTTTGTTGTTATTAATTAATTCGGTAAAAGGCAATAACTTGTCATTTGTGTGACTTGATTAGTCGAATAGTCATGATGGCGAATTGTTGACTCGCGATGATGCTGTCTGGTTCTGGATTTGAATCTTCTTGTCATCAAAGACCCGCCGTTTGGAGGGGCCGATGCACGTTCAACCTGGCGCGGCTCAAAGTTTTCTCTTCGGCATGGTGTGGTCTGCAGAGAATGAGGTGACAGCTCACAGGTGTTGTCCTCATCACGATTCAAAATTCCGAGGTCCGTCGCCATAATTAATATAGCTTCGAAATGCGACATTAACAAGCAATTACATTTGCTCATATATTTCTGTTTTGTTTGTTTTTTTCGCTCGCGTGTATGTATGTGAAGATCAAGCGTTTTTCAATTCCTACTTTTTGTTCACTCTCTCCCTATATATATCTTGTTCAATTTTTCAATCATTAATAAAATAGTTTTTGTTCATCCACTGAAGTTCAAATACATTTTTTTAAACTTGTAGTGGATGGCACTTGATGTTAATACAGGTTTTCAAATATTAATTTTATTAATTAAATTTTTATTTATTTTTTATTTTTAAATTTATTCTACATTACTTCTTACGAAGTTAGATTTAACACCAATAGATGACACCAACAAAGTTTTTCTAACGAATTTTTTTTTCTTGGCTTCAAATATATATATTATTTTTTTAAACTTGTAGTGGATGACACTTGTTGTTCATACAGTTTTTTTCAAATAAAACTAAAATAAAAATTTTCTTGATGGCCTAAGTAGAAATTGACTTCAAAAAATTTGTTTTATATTATTTGTTCTATATTATTTTTGATATAGCTGTTGGCGAAATTATTCAGAAAAGCATGAGGATTACGTTTATTTATTTATTTACGATGGTTCTTCAGATGGCATATTATAGAGTAGATCCCTCCTCCTCCCATAACACGGAAAATACTTTCCCCGTTTTATGAATCCGTTTTGTACGAGTCTATTTGATTGTACAAATGCTTGACTTTTAATACAGCTTAACTGATAGTATGTACGCACCAGAGATAATAGATATGTATTTTAGATGAAATCGTATTTAATTTTGCAGATTTATTCTCCTTAGACTTTTCCCTCCTTCAAATTTAAGTTGAATAAAATAAATAATACAATACAAAAGTTTTTTCAGACACGTTAAACATTCATCACAACTAGAAACAAACTGAAACAATCTCCTCTAAAAATGGGAAATTTCCGGAATTTGAGAATCATGAAGACCTTTAGTACTACCAGCCAAAAGTTATATTAATTACATGAGATGAAGCGGAATAAAATAGTAACATCTCCTTCTTTTATCGTGTTATATGAGCCTCTTTCAACGTGTTTTACAAATGCCATTGGATGTTTTAAATCCGCCTAATGTGAACCCGTGTTATAAGGGGTCTACTGTACAAGAAGTCCTTCACACAAAACACATGTAGGCAAAAGCAATAACATGAAAACGTACGCGTGAAATTTAATGGCGAGCAAATGTGTTCGCGTTCTCAATCCAAAGCCTTCAGCTTATATTTTTATAAAAGAAGTTTCGAGAATGCTCTTTAATCTCATAATTTTCAAATCTTGGAACACTAATGGATTGAATCCGGTGGCTAATGCAATACTGCCTCTGCTGACCACAAAAATTGGGCGACATGACATTTTTTTTAGAAATAAAGTTTCAGTTAAAATTTTATTTCCCGTTAAGCATGCAAACAAAAAATATCGTATCATACGATGTCCTGGTTTTAGTCCAAAATGAAATATACAAAATCCTTCTCAAGACAGTTTAAAAACAGAGAATATATATATATATATATATATATATATATATATATATATATATATACGGTATTTTAAAGTGTTTCTTATTTTGTACAAATTTAAAAATAGGGTAATAAAAATAGCATATTTTTTTCAAACGAGCTGCAGGGTAGGAGATATCAACTTACTTAATTACCTTATTTTATTAATATGGTGCATGAGCTTACAACTAACAAATTATCTAATTTTCTGGGCCTCTTCTAAATTCGAATATTTTAATAAGTTATACTTTTTTGTGATTGTAGAGCTAATTCGAATTTAGTTTGCTTATTTAAAAAAATATGTAACTATAAAGTTTTAAAATAAGGGCACTAATTAAAATAATTTTTCATCATAAAAAATGGATAAATTCACACAATACCCTTGTAAGACTTCTTTATCACTTATTTAATGCATTTTGAAATAATTTACCAAATATTTAAACTGACGAGGAATATCTTAGAAAAGCCTTAACCAGGTGACAAAAATTACCATTGTTTGAATTACATTGCTAAAAAACAATTGTTCATGTTAATTGTAAAGTTTTATTCTGAGATATTTAATATAAATAATTCTTTTATTGCTAGATATTATAATCATGTTTTTATAATTATTTACTTTTCTTTCATAGATAAGTGCTTCTAATGTTTAATTTGGTTTCATAAATGTATTAAACTTTGTAAAATATGCATAAATATAATTTGTAGTATTTGTGCTTCTGTTAATAGACAAAATATTTTCAAGATCTCGGGAAATCTCTCTCGTTTTACACGGGAAGAAACGCCATAAGAAATTTTAAAGAATTTTTTATACTCAACTATTTTAATTTTTTGTGTTCTTTTTATACTCAACTGAAATACATTACAACTCATCCTGCTATTATACACTGCTGGACAATTGCTAAGGACGGATAACACTATCATCCATAGCAACCACAAAATAAAAGGAAGCAAAATGTGGAAAATTAGAATAAGTGCGGGATATTAGTAAGAAGAAGTATGAGTATATGCAAATTTTTTTCCACGTCTGTTCATCACGTGATAGCGTTCATAAGAGCTTTAAAGGTTTTGACGCGTGTGGACAGTTGTTGTTTCAAGTCGAAGTTTTACAGGAAAGATTTAATACACGAACTTAAAATTTTGGCATTGTTTCCCGACATTACATAGATGATTTTATGCGTGGCCGAATTATTGGAAAGATCGAAGAAGGGCGAAAAATAACAGATGTTGCCAGGGAGTTCGACATCGCTCACAGCGTTGTTTCACGGCTGTGGAAGTCATTTAAAACTACTGGAATGTGTAGTAGACGGCACGGGGAGGTCGTGTTAGAAGTACGACGCCTGCAGAAGACAGATATATCGTCCTAACAGCAAAAAGGAACAGGCGCACCACAGCTCAGCAGGTGGCAAATCAGTTTCTTGCTGCCTTAGGAAAGCAGATCTCCCGAAAAATTGTTGCCAGACGTTTGAGGGGAGGAGGACTATACGCACGCAGACCTGTTGTGTGTGTCCCATTGACCAGACAGCACCGTACTGCCCGTTTGCAATGGCGTCGTGAGCATCATAATTGAACTGAACAGGACTGGCATGCGTACTATTCTCAGATGAGAATAGGTTCAGTCTGTCATCGGATTGTAGACGCCAACTGATCTGGCGCGAGAGTGGTACTGCTTATCGTCCAGAAAATATCCAGGAAAAGGACCGATATCCGACATGCAGTATCATGGTGTGGCCGGCATCATGATCAATGGCCGCACGCGCCTACATGTGGTTGCGAATGGGACTATGACGGGCCAACGATACATTGATGAAATTCTACTTCCTCATGTTCGTCTTTTCCGTGGTGCTGTCGGTGATAAATTTGCTTTTATGGATGACAACGCAACATGTCATCGAACACTCGCTGTTCAGGATTGTCTAGACAGAGAGGGTATTCAACGTCTCGTATGGCCAGCGCGTTCTCCAGATCTAAACCCCATTGAAAATGTGTGGGATGCTTTGGGGGAGGCAAGTTGCTGGTCGAAACTATCCTCCGACAAACAAGAACACCCTCATCCGTGCACTCACAGAGGAATGGGATAAATTGCCTCAACAGCTGCTGGATAATATTGTGCAAAGTATGGTACGACGTGTGGAATGTTGCATCACACTCCACGGTGGACATATCCCGTACTGATATCTTTCTTTAAGGTGCCTGCTGACTTTTAGATACATTGTTTCATTTCTCCGTACACAGATCAAATGAACATTTTTTTTTTCTTTCAGATGTTTCACAGCTTTTGTACTTTCCAGAACAATAAATATTCTTTATTCTAATGTCTGAACAGTGTGGCAACTATGTTTTATCCTACTAGGCCTCATGTCTCGCTTAATGTTATGCTACATAGCAATTTGTGATCCGTCCTTAGCAATTGTCCAGCAGTGTATTATTCAAAGGCTTTCTTGCTAAGCATATTCATTGACATATTTGTAGTTTAATTGCTATTTATTCTAAACAAAATACATTATAGGAGATTAATTATTTGCAAGCGGCTATAATTACAAGTTACCTTTAATTAAGTAATTAATTACTCTCTCATCACAACATAGAATAAAAATAAGAGAGTTGTAAAAATTTTAAGTTGAAAGTCAATATTTATCTGTTCAATGAAATTATAATTTTTCCAACATTTTATTTTGAATAAGTCGTTTTCATTTGTTTTGCCAGGAAAAAAACATAGCTTTTATCTAAGTTTATGCATCTTTCTTATTATTATTAAGCAAAAAGTTTTAACATTTCATGTAAAGATTGCTTTTATTATCTGATATACCATCAGAGAATCTTCTTACTGTGAAGCCATTAGTTATAAAAACAGAAAGCTATATCTGGGTTACACTTTTTTGCACTTCTTGAATCATTCATAATACTTATCAAATTTTATCTATTCAAAATACACTTCCTTCTCGATTTATAGTGTTAAAATAACTCAGGAAGTCGATGTCTTTCTTTCATTTGATATCGGGCATAATAATCTCAGTTATGAAACCTAAATACATTAGTTAGGCAATAATTTCTTCGTCTACGGTTATAGACAAACACTGTAAAAGAACAATTTCATTACAAGACTACAAAACATACTCGTTGCTTGCTTTTGAAAGATATTTACGAACAAATAAAAGCTATGTAAACCAAAATATATGTGTATATGAACTGGTGTTACTCTCATCAGAACTTAGACATTTTTCATAACTAAGTGTTCAAAAATGATATCTACCTCATATCGTAAAACTCACGAATTTTGTAGAATAAAATCATTTAGGCCTCAAGTTGAAATACACAATGTATATTGTTCAATTTTAATACTTATTTCTCTTTTAAATGAGATTTTTCAATATAGTTATATATAATAAACGCCCTAAAAAATTCACCCCGAAATTGTATTCATAATTATTTGTTTCATTGTTAAACTCTATTTCAAGTGCATTTGAAGCTTTGTGTGTGAAAGGAGTAATATATAAAAATGTTAATATAAAAATTATTAGGTTTTTTTCTCTGTTCTTTCCCATCTTGTCATAAATTTTGTCACTCAAGAAGTGTAACTTCCACTGAATTTTTTTTAACTCAAAAATTAATTCTTCCTCTTTTTTCTTTTTTTTTTTTGCATTGATCCTGTAATAATTGCTCATTGTTTGGTTTAAGTAACTGAAGCTGCAGCGTGAGAAAAATACTGCGTATGGTTTCGAAACCCTATTATATTTAGTGTTGCATTTTCTTAACATTTTGTAATTGATTTATTTGAATCTCTTAAACAAATATGTGTGTCAATAATGTTTTACAACAATATTCTTTCCTTATTTTGCTAATTAAAAATAGTTTCTTTTCATTTTGAAAATTGCATTTTTAATTTTACTTTTTTTTAATAAAAAAGAAGTTTTTAAATATGTTTCTTCATATCTAATTAATGTAGAACATAAGGGATGCATAAATTACTATATACTTCTATATGAATTAAAACTCAAAAACAAATGAACTTATACTAGGAATATTAAGACAGATATTAAGAATTATAGGCTAAGAGCTACTTAAAGTAAGTAGGCAATAAGGATTGATTATTTACACTAAATAGCTACTTTAACAGTTTTACGTTGTTAACAATAAGACAACAATTCGTTTTCTACATGATGTTAAGATATTAATGTTAGGACTAACAAACCAGAAATGATCAAATATTACATTATGCATGAAATTTTTAACATTTTCTCTTTAAATTTAAACATTCCAATTATCCTTTATAATGCCTCTCGATCTCTTTATTTTAAACATCTTTAGTCTTTGAAATATGACTTTTAAGTCTTATTTCTTAGTAAAAAAAGTGTTGCAACGCATTAAATACTACTCAAAATTGAGAGTAAAAATCATTCAGAGTGAAAAAAATTAATGAAGTTGAAACCTTTCTTTAAGGAATGGGCACTAGTCGTTGACAAGAGCATATTACTATAATTATGATGCGTGAAGTTAACATTTGATTTAATTCGTGCAAAATTGTCTTCCTTGTCATATTTCAAAAAGGGAAAAGGATAGGGGTTTTTTCTTTGACCCTTTTCTTCTAAGAATTTAGCTTTCTAAGTTAGAAGAAACTAATTCGTCTTCTAAATTAGAAGACTAATTAAGTCTTCTAAGTTTAGTTTAACGAAATCCATTTAAAATTATAGGAAGAGCTATGAAGAAATAAAGACAAATATTAAAACATAAATTTACTCTAAAAATTTAACTATCTACCTTTTAATTCCAAAAAGATGCATTAATTCATGAAAAAAATCCTGCATTGAATCCTGCAGTTTCTTAAAATTGTACTATTAGTAACCATATGAATAAGGCGGAAATATTAGCATTTGTAAAACTTATTTGATAAAATTTGAATTCCTTTTGAAAATTTCAAGAAATTTTCCCATGACACAAATTTAACCTCTCAAGAAATTCTCACTTACACAATAATATCAAAACTATGGAACACTTTTAAAATGCAAGCTTGTGTTTTAACTGTCACATTCCGAATTCAGCGTTCTAAGTAATATTCTGTTACATCATGCATTAGATATTCTGCGTAATATACATTCAAATATTTTATACAAAATTGAATGTAACAAATACAAATTTATATAATTTTTATGCAAATATTTTATATAAAATTCATGTGAAATTTAAAAACTTAGATAGCAATATAATTATTTTTGACACTCTTTTTCTTCTTGTAATTTAGTAATAAAAAATTTCTAAAAACGTGAAAATTCCTTCTCGTGTATGAAAAGTCAGCTTTGTTGAAACGAAACAAATTAAAGTGTTTGGGATTCTACAATGTTGAATCCTTTTATGTTAATATAGTTTACCGGGATTTTAACTAACGCGTTGTTTCTATTTTAAGTTAATAAATTATAATAATATTCAAAATTTATTCAAAAAATTTACATTAAGTTTATTCTACTTCGTTTCAAATGCATCCATGCGTACAATTTTCTCAAATTATTTAAAATATTCATCGGTCAACATGTGCTAAACGACATATTTTTTTTCCCCGAGAGTATTTTTACATTTATTCTGCACATTTATCTGAGATGAAACAAATAAATATGTGATGTTTTTGAGGAATTATCATCCATTGATGCACATTTTCAGATTTGTGTTCTGTTTGTTATTTTGTGTGTGGTGCTATTTCTTATAAAAAATATCTTCTGCTTGAATTTTACAATTCTATGATATTATAGCTATTCTCGGGAATTTTATAACTTCTTCACTCTGTTTATTATTATTATTATTATTATTATTAAAATCAATGAAATAAATCTCCATTACAAATAAAAATCTTTTAATATTCTCCAAATTCTTTTTGTATAAAATAATAGCTATGCTTGAAATGAAGTGCTTGTACTTTAACAAGGTAATTTACAAAAATACAAAAATGAATAGTTTTTTGTTTTATTGAATGGTTTTCTTCAAATCATGATAGTCGTCTTAAATTGCCGAAAAACGGGATTTAAAAACCAGCTTAAAAATTTCTTTAGAAAGTACCAAAGGTGGAAAGAAAGCCATGGGAGGAAATTCCTGCAATGAGCTATTCATAATTTATATATAGCATAAAATAAACGATTAAGCTTAGGAACACATTAGATTTTTGATAAAGGTAAGGATTATGTATTTATACAAAAAGTGTTACATTAAATTAAATGAAATACAAAGAGAAAAAGGAATTGTTCTTATTTTTCTCTTATAAGAGAGAGCATTTTCGAAGCTCTAAAAGTTAACTTTGGAAGCTAAATTTCACATTTTTTTAAAATTTATAAATGACGTATATCTCTCAAAGAAGAAAAATAATGCATAGTTTTTACAATTTAGGGGAGAAATGTATAAGCTATACTGAATTTTTTTTAATTTAAAATTATAAAAAATAATACGAAAGGAATGTGCACACACAAGGAATACGAAAAATTACAATTATAATTGGAAATAAATTTTAAAATATTAATCAAAAATTTTAAAAACTGACCGTTGTTTCGTTGTTTACTTTTTAGAATAAAAATAGATAAGACCAAATGCCGACTCTCATTTGACATAATAACCGCTTTCAAATGATAACTATCATCTAAATTACATCTGAATCTTTACATACTGAATTTATCAAACGAAAATGTAACTTTACAAAAGAATGCTAATTAAATAAAATAATTTTTTCTTTGATAGAATAGAATTTTATATAGGAAAATAATATTTCTATATATTTCGTATTCTTATTTTTAAACTACAAGCTATCCTGTTGTACAATGTTGAAATTTTAATGCTATATTTTAATGTAAAAAATACATTATGTTAAAACGCATATAAATTTTAAAACTTCGTAGGACTTCTAGTTAAATATTAGCAAACTGTATTTAATACTGGGTAAGGGTAAATAGGAAAAATCAATAATTCTATGACATAAATTTTTCAATTTTTTTTAATCCTTTAAAATATGATTATATCGTACACCAAATGTAATATTGAAAATATTTATAAAATTTTTATTTAAACTTTTCTGTCATTTTTAAGTATATTTTAATTGCTCCATGTAATAAAATTTCTACTTCCATTTAAATATTAAATAAAAAATTTGAAGTAGCTACATGTTTTTTTTTAACTGAGTCGTTAAAAAAAAGAAAAAAATTTCACTTTATGTGTGTAGCTGAATTTTTTTCTAAAAAAACCTTACTAATCTATTAGTTTTCATAAGTTTTTAATTTAATATCAAAATAATCAAATCTTTATGAATATTTTTTTTATTTTACAATAAAAATATAATTATCAATATTATGGATTTGAAAGAAAATTTTATTTGAAAGAAACATATTGAACACGAAAACGTTCAATTGAATAAAATGGATGTAAAACATATTAAAAAACATTAAAAAGTATTGAGTCTCTTAAAGCAAAAAAAACCGCTATGTTATTAGAAAATTGGACCAGTTTTTGTCGCTAATGACAGATAATGCGCTACTAATATTTTTAATCAAAAAATGTTTCTAAGTTAAACATTTTTGAGTCCAATGTCATTTTTAGAAGTCAGTAAAACTTAGAAGAAAAATTAGTAACTATGTAACTTTTAAATAATATTCAAACGATAATTTTTAATCAAAAATTACTTTTTCAGTAAGTTTTATTTTAACTTAGTTATATATGTAATTCACGTGCATGCTATCTTATTTGATGTTATCATTGTTTTTAATTTATACGTAACTTCTCACAATTTATTGAAAGTATTATTTTTAAGTTGTTGTGCGTCTCTGTTTTACAATAAAGATCCCAATTTGGAATTTGAGGCAATATCGTTCATTATGAAATGAAACATCATTTAATTGGAAAGAGCATTTAAGGGACTTCTAACGAAATTATATTGTTTATATATACATATATGTATATATATATATATATATACATAAATAAATAAATATATACATATATATATATGTATGTATATATATATATATACATAAATAAATAAACATATACATATATATATATATGTATATATATATATACATACATAAATAAATATATACATATATATATATATATATATATGTATATATATATATATAGATAGATACATAAATAAATATATACATATAATCCAATATAAAAAAATTTCAATATATAATTATATACATATACATAAACATATATATAAATTTATACATATATATACATATAAACAAAAATATAATATATATATATATATATATATATATATATATATAAAAAGCACACATACATAAAAAATACTGAATTACTTTCATAACTATCTCTGTGTTTGTTGTGAATGTTCAAATTTTAAATGTTTACGTGAGAGTGAGAGGGGTACACAGCAAGAAAAGTTCAATTGTCTTGGGGCAAAAAGGATTTCGGCTTACTATTCAAAGAAAGACAGGCAGGTGTTTCCAAAAGTCATTATGAAGAACGTGTTAAACCTCTGAGCTTTTTCTATATAATTACCACTCACAGAAAATTCATTTATTGGAAGAGAGAGGAGAAGGAAAAAGTTCATGAGAAACGAAAATTGTGTTAAATACGTAAAAATATTGCGTATCTTTCATAATGAACTTAAAAGTGTTTGAAAAGTCTAGTTTTTTAAAGGTGTTTCCCCCCCTTTTTTGCAAATCGCTTAAAAAATGGAAAAATCATTAAAAATATTAAAAAATAATATAAACTTCTCAGGATAAAACTGGCCTTTTCTTATGAAGAAAAATTAGAAAGAACCTATAATTGGGGAAGAACTTATATATTTTAAGAAACAATTCATGGTGATATTTCGTTGAATTGCATCTCAATTGTTTTAAAAAATCTTATTTAATATGAATATAGAACTCAGCTTTTTAATAAATTCTGTACTTAGTTAATTCTATTAGCTATAAAAGAAAAATTTAATATTGCTTAGACAAGAAGTTAAAACAGTAAAGTATAAGTAATACAAGAAGGTCACGTACATGATTGTAAAAGAAAATATTTTTAATACTTAAATATTCTTCTTTATATTCTAAATATTCTTCTTATTAGTATCCAGATGTACTTCTTGCTCTAAGAGATCTCATAACCAAGTTTTTAATATTTAAGGATATTGCGAAGAGAGTAAAATTTTTTGAACAAGAAATATTAAGTTTTACAGAATTTCTCAAATTACAATCGAAACGAATTGTACTATCATTTTCTTTTTTCTTTTTTTTTTTAAAAAAAAGAAGCCTTGAGGTATCTTTCATTTGATTAAAAGAAAAAGTTTAAAATATCAAAATGACAACTCACCTCAGTCGCAGCTGTGGGAAAAAGTGTTGAAAAGTCATATTCCCATCCCTGAGGGCAACTTCCACTTCCATTGACCGAAAAGTTCCCCGTCCCGCACTTGCTGCCGTTGATCGCTGCGGTCAAGGGATCGTCACCGTCCCGGCATCGATGGTTGGGCACCATCAAAATAAAAATCTGTATCCAATAACTCAGGGAAAGATATGCTATAGCAGTCAATAAGAATACAAAACACAGTAATCTCTGGTAGAGTCCGAACTCGCCAGCGTCCGTTAGTGCTGAATTGAATCCCATCATTTATCAACCTCCAATCGACGTTGGTTGAAAAAATATCCGAAAAGTTATTGCCATAGTGCATTATGTCATCTTTCGAGGCAAAATGAGCCTCTATTTTTTTCCTAAGCCTCCCCAAATCTCCCTGTTATTTCTCTTTTGTGAAGAGCGAATGAAGAAGAGCTCATCTCACGAGAGACGATGCTTGGAGAATGAAGACACGCGAACGGGTATTTATAGTGAGACTATCAACTGGTTGATAGGAGCCGGAGACCGGTCTTTTGATTTCCCTTCTCTTCCCTCTGGCTGAAGTGTTTCTCCTCAACATTATTATTTTCTTTCTCTTCACCTCCCCCCTCAATTTCGTTGGTATTTTTTTTTTATATGTTACTTCGAGTATATCATTCTCGATTAACCGTTTCGCATCGCTATTCCGAAATTGTTTATCTGTGCTGCGCGTTGTTGGGTTTGTTGTCAGTGACGCGGAATTCGCACCCTCCCCCAAATTGTTTAGATCTCGAAATGTAGTGATTGAAAGCTAATTTTCATATTTTTTTCCCTACCTTAAATGTTAACACTGAAAGAGGAAAAAAGTCGCTTAAGCGTTAGGTACTTATTTATTTTTTTTATATTAATAAAAATTACACGTTTAAAAAAATAGGATTTTATTTTTTCACGCTTATAAAAATTAATTTAATCGAAAAAGTTTTTATTTTTTTCTTTTTCTGAAAGAACATGTATTAACCCTTTATCTGGTCATTTATTTCTAGTAAAGGTATTTTAAAATATTTTTGGAATTGAGTTCGATTTAAGAAAAGAGAAAAACTCATTCACACACAGCTTATTAAATAAAATAAATTTTATTTTTAACATTTTTTTTGGTAAGTTTACTTACCACTGCCAATTATGGACTATTAAAAAAGTAGGAAACTTAATGTTTTTCATTTCTTTTTTGTTTGATATTTATAAAATATATTTTGAAAACACTACAGATTGGAAAAAGCATTGTATATTATAGCTTTTTTATTCATAGATGACAAATCACAATATTATTTTCCATTAAATATTGTAAAACATGGAGATACACATAATGGGACATCGCAAATTGTGCACATATGTCGTCTTCTCTTTTGATGTGCCTTAGTAGAGAACAAACCAAAGCGCCAAAGCATTCCCTAAAACTGGAATATGACTATCCTATTTTAATCAATCTTACTTCGTATGGAACCATTTTTTATCACCAAGAAAACTTACGGGTCGTCCTTTTCTTTTCCGACTTAAAATCCCGAATTGAATTGCCGTGCTAACCGAAGACAAAAACCTAGTTGGTCTTGTGAGAGCCCATATGTCTTCTACATAATTTTCACAAAATAAAGGAATTGATAATGGCTTCAGGATATTGACCTTAATCATTTATTATGAGAGGAGGATTGGTAACAAGGTGTGTATAAGGGTTTATTATTTTTTAAAAAAATTCTGAAGCTATTAATAGATGGCAGCACAAATGAAAAGTGGTAAAATAGTTTATACGTTGGGCATTTAAAAATTAATGCAATTGGTGATACATTCCCTTTCAAAAGTTAAGCACCAAGATGTAAAATGCAAAAAAATCAACAAATAGTGCTTTGATTGACACAAAATTTGGCAGTAAAGTAGCATATACTTATACATAAAACAAAATCAATAATTATATACAGAAATGAAAACAATAATAATTGTTTGTAAATTATCAGATAATGTCATAGTGGTGACTTAAACAGAATTATGTATAAAGTGTGAAAATAAACAGCATAAAATGAAAAAAGGACATTAATAGGGTATGTGATCCCCCCTCATCTGTGAAAAGTTTACACCTTCTGACCATGCTTTCAATTAGGTGGTCAACAACCGCAGAATTAAGCAATCGCCATTCTTCTTGTAGAGAATGGCGATTGGTTTCCAGCTCAATAAGAGAGGCTGGAGGTGGGAAACGTGAAGATACAGCATGGCCGAGAGCATCCCAAAGATTTTCAATGGGATTCAGATCGAGTGAATATGCTGGCCACGCCATACGCGCAATCCCTTTACTCTCCAGGTAGTCATCGACGATGTCAGCTCTATGGGGACGTGCGTTATCGTCAATTAAAACAAAAGCATGGCCAACTGCTGCAGAGTACAATCTCACAATGGGTTCTAGGACTTTATCTCGATACCGGACAGCCGTTACAGAACCCCGTTTAAAGATGTGCAAGTCGGTGCGGTATCCTAATGAAATCCCTACCCACACCATAATGCTTCCGCCTCGGAATGCGTGATGTTCGGTGATGTTTTTCCACACCATAATGCTTCCGCCTCGGAATGCGTGATGTTCGGTGATGTTTTTGGGCTGATTGCGTGTTCCTTGTTTACGCCATATCCTTATACGCTTGTCATCTGACTCCAGAGAAAATCTTGACTCATCAGTAAACATGAAATTGCCCCAGTCAGACACAGTCCGATTGCCATGTTCCCGGCACCACTGTAATCGTGCCCCTCTTGATTGGACGGATAGAGGAACACAAACTCGAGGTACCCGGGCATATAGTCCATTCATATGTAATCTTCGGCGCACAGTAGATATAGCCTTACCAATGAACGCTGTAACCATAGATGTCACACTTGTGGAGGTCGCTCTGCGATTCCGCTTAGTTACAATAGCAATATATCGATCTTCCGCGGGGGTTGTAACTCTTGGGCGACCACCTACGGGCCTTCGGACAACTGTTTGGGTGGTTTGGAATTGTTTCCATAAACGTGAAATTACAGAATGATGAACGCCGAAGAAAAGAGTGATCGACTGTCCTGCTTCAATGCGCCCCACAGCACGCCAGCGCTCAGAATATTCCATTCGTGTTCTGGAAGTCATAGAAACACGTATGTCTTGAAAAAAATTGTACGAAAGTTTCAAACACCCTCTATCAGCACTTACAATCAACTTCTGTAACACTTCATAAAGCTGGCTTCTTATAAGACTGCCCTTTTTGCATATTTCTTGACATGAAAGCACGATTGGCTGTTACCCATTTACATACTTCCATCTACCTCTGCAGCGAATTGCATCCTCTTCAATTCTGATTGGCTTCCGGAAATTAGCATTTTCCTCTCCGTGCTTAACTTTTGGAAGTGAGTGCAAATGTATTTACTACGGCCTCAGAAAGGGTTAAAGTAAGTATGTATAAAGACCAGTTCGAATTTATACCCTTAATATACAACGTCATTATTCAAAATTCAAGTTTGTTTCTACATAAAAAATTCCTAAAAAAATTTTATAAAATCCTTCAAAACCATCATTTTATATTTCTGTCAAATGTAGTTGGGACTTTTGTCAAAAAGACCTCAATAATTTATTGATATTGAAATGTTTTTATTTTCTTACCTTGAATTGTTAGAACACAAAGAAGTCATGTTCTTTATGTAGCTAAAAATTTTAAACAATAAAAAAATTGATATACATTCATCTTTACATCCAAACGTTATAACAAGTTGTTTGTGATTATTTTTAATAAGAAAATCTTCAATAGACTATTTTGTATATCCAATTAGCATTTATAAGCTTATGTTTATATATTTTCAAATAGTATTTTATATTCAATGCTACTTGGTAAAGAAAGTATAAATTTTTTTACGGAAACTATAGGCAATAAAAGGAGAAATGGACTATTTAGAATGAAATAAAAATTGGAGCTTCTCATTTTCAACAAAAAGAATTTAAATAAATTTTTAATGAAATAAGTGTCAGAAAAGGAAAATGTGTCAGAGAAACAGAGTTTTCTTTTAATATATGCTTTATAACGTAAAATACGATGCACCATGAAGAAGTTATCCGAAAAGACGAAAATCGGTGTATGTGACGTACATATATGGAAAAGATAATATATACAGTCGAACCTCCATATTACGAATATCTATATTGCGAATTTTTCCATATAAATAACTTTTTCCTCGAACCAAGAGCATTTCACAATTTGTTTCGTAAAATAATCTTCCAATAGCGAAGTGCATTTCCATATAACGAACTTTTTCTCTTGTGATTCAATTTTTTTCTTCCTATTTTTAAAGTATTTCTGGACATTTCACGTTATTCTCTCTTTTAACACATTTTTATGGTGGTCATTAATCTTGAACTAGTTTAATTAGGTGCCTAACTCACCGAGCGCAATATAAATCTGGGTGTTTCTTTCAAATAGTACAACCCTTAACCCCCATTGTCTAGTTCACTAGAAACATCTTCGATTTCATCTTCGTAAGTATATATGAAATAAATAGATAATATACTTAAATGTGTGAATAATTACTTTTTTTCAATATATAGTGGTTATGAATTTAAAATTTGTTTTATGTGGTTTATAAAGTATATTGAAAGGTGAACCTCTATATAACGAATTTTCCATAGAACGAACTTTCTTTCCGGGATTTAGCGACTTCGTTAAATACAGGGCCGACATATGAATTGAAAGTTTTATTCAGATTTCACAGCTACGAAAGCATTAATAATAATAATAATTAATGCGTCGGCATGCCTCAAACCATGATGCAAATTCTTATTTGCTTATGCATTGACTCGTAACGCTGCTGGATATCCTCCCTGTGGGATTGTTCATTACACATGTTCTAACTGAAAATTTAGATCGGTGAGATCCAAGAATGGTCAGAGAGCTTGCTCTTCAGAACCCAAACGTGCTTCCTTAGGGAGAGATCTACTTAACGTGCAGAGCAAGAAAGTGTTGGAGAACCATGAAGAGACAAGCAGTACAAAGGTATACAATGTGCATCTCGGCATTATCCTGTTAAAATGTAAGCCCAAAGATCCAAGAAAGAAAGGCTAACACTACGGAGCGTAGAATCTTGTTGACACATCGTTAAGCTGCAAAGTTGTCACAAATGATAACCCAAGGTGTCTAGCCAACAAATGAAATGATCTCATATCACAGCATCTGGTTGTCAGGGTGTGTTGCGGACGATAGTCGCGTATGGGAATTTCACCATTCTCGTCGAAGCTCAGTTTTGAAGATTTGAAGAGAAATTTGTCTCGCTGAAAACAATTCTACTCCATTCTGTGAGATTCTAGGGTCAAATGCGGTCAGCATTTTTGTAAACGTACCTGAAAGTTTGCATCGGGAAGAGACATTCAGTGCAATGTCCTTTGTGATCTTAGTCCTCGTTTGCTGAGTTTCTTCCCGATGTGTTCATTGGAGACACTGGGTGCGAGTTGCCTGCTGGATCGTTGAGATGAAAATTTATAAGGGAATGAATCATCTGTCCTTGTAAGCTCTCATTCTTCTGGGTCGCTAACTGCTTGGCAATCTGAATATCAATGGTTCTTCCATTCTTGCTAACATTACCTTAATGATAGCATTTCGTTGACGCAAATTCCAAGCAATCCTGCGATTTTATCATCGTGTTTCCCTTAGCCCAATTGCACATCCCTTCTCAAAGGGTGACACATGTTCATACTTTTAGCGAATAGATCAAAAAGACATAAGTTGTCTACTTGGATCGACGGAACCTCAGTTATACGGAAGAGCGGATTGGAATGTGTCCTATGTTTTTACTAACATCCAGATGCTCCGGATGCAATGCGATGACGCTCCAGTTAGTTGATCATTTACCAACAAATGTTAATCATTTGCGTATTTTGTCGTAAGGTAGGTACATACGCAATGTTACCCAATGAGAAAAACTTCTTGATCAGCTGTTTTTTATGTTATAATGTGTTTTTAGCCATAAAAAGATGTGTGTGTGTGTGAGAGAGAGAGAATGGAGTGTTAATAAAATATTTCATAAAGAGACTAAAAAATATTTTATATTTTCTTGTTTTGTTATAAGTTATAGCTATCTATTATTAAAATATTTCTATCAGATGTAATTTTCGCGTTTAACGAATAATACGAATCATATATTTGCATAACATATATTTTGATCTTATACTGAATACCAAAACAATTTTTACACTTAAGTGAGAGAGATTTGCAGCATTGACTTGTTAGAAGAAAAACTATCTTCTTTAAAAAGAAATTGGTACGGTATCAAACGTTTATCTCGATTTAAAAAAAAGCAAAAGTAACCAAAACGTATATTAATATATTTTAAATGTTGCTTGGCTCAGTTACACTGCAGAAATAATAAAAGAAAAAAATAAAATTCTTGTGTGTTCTGGATAAATTCTGGAAGGAAAGATAAAATTATGTTGATGCTGCCCAGATGCAAGATAGTTTCAGTTATTATTAAGACAATATGATTTGTAAATTGCTATAAAATTACAATATTAATTGTAAATATAAATTAAAGTTGCTTTTTAGATTTTATTAAATAAACTGCTAAGATATATGATAATATATAAATTATTAAATTTCTAGAATGTTCTAATTTCAAACTCAGGATGTGAAAAAAATGTTTCCTATTTGTAAATATTACATGCTTATAAATGCCTTATTTATGTTACTTCTCACACTTTGAGGATATTTGCAGTGACTACGGGATTTCATCTGTATTGAATCCTTATATTGATTATGTGTGAGTTGCCGATAATTATACATTCAAAATTGAATTATTTTTTTACTTTACCTTATTTCTCCTCTTGCAATGTTTCTACTTACTAAAGTAGTTGTAAATTTAGGTATAACTTAAGAAATTCAACTACCAAGCTTATCTCTCAAAATTTATCTTGCGTTTTAGGTATGCATATAGAACTTTTTTGAATACACATAAAGGAAAATAGTTCCAGTTACGGAATATCTAATTGACAATAATTCACAAACCTAAGTTACAAAACTTATTTTAACAAAAACTAATTATATATATATATATATATATATATATATATCACAATTAAATTTATATCCCTTTAAGACCCGAATTATTTTTATCTTCAAATATTAAATTCTTGTTATTAATACTATAAAGACCCCAATGAACTTGTGAAAACTAATAAAAAAATTCCTGCTCCCATCCGGAATGTAGACGGTACCCGCGACATTCCAGGGGGGCACTAACGTGAGGGCTGGGCGTTATCTGTGAAACAGGTCACCCATGAAATTTTACGAGTTATACATTTTTACCTCTAAGTTGATAGAAGAAACAGTCTTAATTTAACTAAAATTGTTACACACACACTCACACACACTACTACAAATACGGAAATTATTGATGTATAGTTAACTCTTTTATTAATTCATTATTTATTTACTGCAAAAATCTTTTTTGTTTTTAACAAGTATAAATAACCATTGCATTTTTCACAACATGTTTTCGAAGTGCTTTCGTAGTTTTCTAATCTGCACTTGTGAGGCCTTGAAATTTCATCAACCCATCAAAAATGGCTGTACATGTCAAGTCTTTTATCTTGGAATGGCCATGATAAAAGCCATGACATGTATAGCAGGTGGATTATAACGCTTCGATCTTTTTGCGAGTGGGGCTACAACACTGTTATCTTCATCATCAGTTAAAATACCTTTGTTAGTATGCGACGTCTTACGCGTCTTTTCTTTAACAAGTCCTTTGGGTTCTTTCGGCCAGAATTAATGGCAACTATTTTCCAACCAAATCCAAGAAACGAGAAGTGAAGAGATGCAAATAATATAGGATAAATATTGGATCTTAGAGTAAGCGTATTGGCAATGTAATGGTAATGTAAAGGAATGTTAGACAATTGACGTGCGTTGTGGCAGTGGATGATTATTGAAGTTCGTCGTTCAAAGATTCAAGTTCTACGTGTCGTGGATAAACATATTGGTGATCGATTAGAAGTTAAACGTCCAGCTACATACCTTTGTAGATAAAGACAAGTTTATTACAGAATAATATAAGGTAGGATTGATTACTTATTATTATATTTGAAGATTAGGCGGTTCAATTATTGAGATTGGTCTGAATTATATTGTGTGTTGCGTATTGCGTCTCATCGTAGATTCTCTCATTAATTATTAGTATTATTTTTGTTCAAAGTTTAAGTTGAATATCTTAATAAAGTCATATTAAGATAATGTTTTATTCTAGTTCTTTCGTCAACCCTACACCTCTAGTTCACGCTGATGCTTCGAGGGATGTACTTCCAAGGGGAGGTACATCACAAGTAGGTGGAGAGGCTGATAGCGCTTCATATCTCTAACTTAAATTTTAAGCGATCCATTTTGATTTTTAGAGGAATTTTATTTCATATTGCATCTCGTTTGCTCATGAATCAAGAATTTACAACAGCTAAATCAATGAAATGAATGTGTTCAAGAGACTTTTATGGTAAAGAATGATCCAAAGTTGTCTTTCCATTTAAAATATTTCCATGTTTTTCTTCATCGCTCTCATCTGAACGTGATTCTCCTTCCAGTATACGCGATTCATGTTTTGTTCGCAGCAATGTCATCATCCGAGAGACCACTGAATTCTGATCTAAGTTCAATCTGATTTATTCATCAATTGCAAAATTTCTTCTTGTGTGAGAATTCTTCTTCTTTTAGACACCTGAAAAAGTTTTTGGTGAAAAGTTAACACAGTATTCAATCAAAAATAGTGAAATGTAACAAAAATTTTATTATTTAAAAAAATAAAATATATTTAAACCACACCAAACTCACTCACCCACCGGAAAACCCATATTTTTTTAGGGGGGGGGAGAGTTTTGAATGCAGATATCTTTGGGGAGGATAAAATGTCACACTTCTCAAAAAATGTATGAAAAAGAAAATTAATTGCAAAAAAGAGAGAGAAAGAAAAAAAGAGACTTTCATGGTGACCCCCAATAAAATTTTGTATTAATTATATAACTATATATTACATTTTTATGTAGGCTTTCATCAAAATAATTGAAACAGAAAAGAAAATTCGCATTGTGAGTACTTACCTTTGCAGTTGCAGTGACTTAAGAATAGTCGGTAGACCCTATACCGACAATGTTAAATTGAGCCATTTTTGGAACCTGTTTCTCAGAAATTGTTAAATATAAAAACTTCAAATTTCGGCTGCATAATAATTAGGCCTTTTTATTTAAATAATGGTAAAATGTTTCAAATATATTGTTTACTTTTTTCAAAAAATTTCATCGTAAAAGTATCGCTTTGAAATTTGTGAAAATTGTCATTTTTTTTACGATAACTGCTTCTGAGCAAAATATTTTAGGAAAATCTCCAAGAAAGTAGCTCCATTATATACAGTTACATATTATTTATGTGCAGTAAAAATTGCAAGTAGTTTCATTCATTATTTTCTATGAAAAAGGTACAAGAACTTTGAAAACAATCATTTTGAGATAATTGCATTTTAAGTGTAAAAATGCACTTAATTACAAAAATAATGAATTACAACATGTATTTGCCATATTTCATTAAACCTTAGTATCTTCTTAATTTTTTAAACATAAAATATTAAACAAAAAGCCTTAAAATGTTCAGAAAATACATATATAGTAATTTTCAGTTTTTGTTCAACGAGATTTTTTTTAGCATTTTGCATCAATTTTCACAAATTATGTAACAATCTGTGAAGAATATTTTTAACTTCAATGCGTTATAAATATCAAATTTGACCTTATAGCATCATAAATATAATGTAAACATGTATCAATATGTAAAAGTCATGATTTGGGAATACGTGATTTTACGACGTTAGAAAAATTTAACTATGGATTTGTATCTTTCCATGCAAACACAATTTCTAAAAGTTTCAGAATTCAAAATTTTCTCTAAACTGTACAAAGGATTTCTAAAAAAGTCAAAAATAAAACTGTTTTTATGTTTTTAAATATGAAATTGGTGTATTTTTATGCATGTAACAAACTTCTCGCAACGACAAAAAGCATAACACATCTGAGTTGTTGTTAGTTACCTATTATTGAAAAACTTTTGAATTATTAAAGCTTAAAAACTTGTCTGAACAATAAATAAACATTAATATTTGCAATGAAGTGAAATATTTAAAATATATTGCTTAGTTTTCTCAAACAAGTAATATAAAAATATCACTATGAACTTTTTAAAAAATTGACATTTTTTGTCACGATATATGGACTCCAGTCAAATATTTTGGGAAAATCCCCAAAAAACTCACATGAATATATATAGTTACATATAAGTAACATGAGGGGGGAAAATTCATTACATTCATACATTATATTCTGAGAAGAACAGTTTCTGAAGTTTTAAAAACATCATTTTTGAGAAAATTGAATTTTCACTATAAAGTGTCACTTTATCACAAAAATAATGAATTACAGCATGTATTTGTCCCATTTTATCAAACATTAGCATCTTTTCAATTTATTTTGCATAAAATAGTAAACAAAAAAGTTCTAATTTGCCCAGAACAGCATTTTTTCAGTTTTTTTAACGAGAAAACATCAAAATTTTCTCACATTCTGTATCAATTTTTAAAGAATTTATAGCTTTCATGCATTACGGATATAAAATTTGAACAGAAAGCATCATAAATATAATGTGAAAATGTATCAAAATGGTTTTGGTCAATATGGTGTGAATTTAAGATGGTATTTAAAAATACATGATTATATACGTTTCGTAAGTTTTTCTTAGGTTTTCGTAACATTATCATTAGATTTTGTTGTTACAGACAGTTTCTAAGTTTCAAACTTCAAAAATTACTCTAAACTGGACAAACGATTTCTAAAAAAGGACAAAATAAAACAGTTTTTAAACATGAAATTTATGTATTTTTAAGTATGTAACAAGCTTCTCGCAAAGACAACAAACATCACATTTAATGCATCCTCTCATACCTTTATCTCAGAAACTATTAAACATCAAGACTTAAGATTTTGACTACATGTATTAATTATACACTTATATTTATACTGAAGGGAAATTTTTTAAATATATTAATTAGTTTTTTTCAAAAACAAACTTTTAGTTGAGCGAGCAAATGTGATTATTATGAATTTAATGAAAATTGTCATGTTTTGTTATGATATCTGCTTAAAAATATTTCAAAAGTGTCACTTCAGTATACACAATTGCATTTAAGAAACATAGTACATGCATACATTTAATTTAAAAAATTATTTAGAAAACAATTTTTATAAAAAAATCTTACCTTGTAAAAGTATAATCCTTTTTCTTTTCCATGACAGATTATCTTCATTATACCTTATGTAGTTATTAAATTAAGATTTATTACGAGTATATTTCTCACCTGGTCACAATCCTAAATCTTAATTTTGTTTCTTTTAACACTTTACTTAAACACGCGAAGATTTAGTAATAATTAAGAATAACTAATTAAAAATGAATTTCAACTAAAGAAAAGACATAAATTTCAGTAAAAAATGACTACATTTTAAGTATAACAATTACTAAAATCCACATGAAAATCTGAAATTGCCTCGAAAGGTTTTTAGCAAATCTAACAGTTGCAGTTAAACAATTATCTAAAATTAATTTGGGTATTAAAAAATAAAAATTAATCGAGGCTTTGCAACTTTTACCGAGTTTTAAAAAGACAATGTTTACATTTCTATCTGTCAAAATGGGCGTGGTAAATCAGCTGATTAATTTTTAAAAATCATTTTAAAATACTTCTAATTCATATAATGGCTTGTATGGTATATCAATGGAAAGGTCTTGATTTGGAGATTTTACGAATATAAAAAACTCAAAATCGATTTCTGAAAGGTTTCTACCCGACTGACTGATCTTAAGTAACGCCCAACCCGCACGATCGTGCGGGTAACGAAATCCCGAGCCCTAGTAGCTACATTAATAGAGTATAGTAAATATTTTTTCTGTTTTACAATTATTTAAACATTAATACAAAAATTTGTATCCAAGCCTTAGAAATATATTGATTATTACCTTTTTCCGACAGATAAAAAGAAGACGTGCTTTCGTTGTATTAAAAAACCAAGTTAGATTTGCCAGCTGAGAGTAAAACATGGAGCACAAACATCGTCTGTTGATAAAAAAATGATACTTTACACCTTCTACAAACACGTTCAATCGTTGGATTAGGGATTTTATTACATAACACTATTCCAGAAGCAAAAACGTATAAGAATGCCTAACCCGCATGATCGTGCGGGTTGGGTCTTAAAAGAATATACATTTTTGCGCAAGATTCAATATTATCAGAACCTTTTAAAAAATTATTTAAATATGTTTTCGTTCGAAATTCGAATGTTCCTTTTGCTTCCTAAAATCCATTGTCTTCAGTTTTTCACTTGAAATATTAAACAGGATTTTAACGAAATTTAATATTTACAACTTAATTAGTATTTCAAATTTGAATGAATAATACGTTTCGATACTGAATTTTTTCAGTGATACCTAAATTTACAATTACTTAAGATATATTTGGGGTATTACTAACTTATAGATATATTGCAAGGAGATAAACGATATTATAAGGTAAGTAATAAATTATGCACTGCTATTTTGAATGAATGAGTGAGTGAGTGAATATTAACGTCGCACTGTTAAGCTACACGAGGGCTTTTGGCGACGAACTTAGTAATTTTGAACCTTGGTCAAGTGACGAGGATGACACCAGAGCTGGCATCCCCTCTCCTAACTACCACACCAACGGGGGGACGTTTGAGCTCTCGACAGATTTAACGTGCATCTTTCCCCCATACGGTAGGTCTTTTAGTAGTACTGGGCTCGAACTCATGGCAATAATAAGTGAAATAATAAAAATACGATAAGGAACTATAACTAGGATTGGTCATCCCACACACTTTCATCTGTTACATAATTTTTTGGTTAGTTTTTCAAGCACATTTTTGTTTAATATTATTTTTAATGCAATGATGAAATTTGCAGCCAAGTGTGTGTGTGACTCATTTTCTTTCTGCTATTAAATCGCAGTAATTATATATATATATATATATATATATATATATATATATAATCCTAATACTTAATATTCATGTTAATATTCATGTACTTTTTCAGTTGTTAAGACATTGTAAGAGCAGTCAGAGATGTTTTTTAAAGTTTAAGGATGTTTAAGATGAAGGGAAATGTATACCTAATCGTTTGCGAATGACAGAACAATCAAATTTCAACTATGAGTAATGAAAGATCAATTCAAAAGGAACACTGTAATTTTCAAGAAAATGGCAACACACTGTAATATTTTAAACATTATTTGATCATTGCATTATACTATATTATATGAACATTATTATATTATCTATGTCTGTATACATGAAAAATAATGAAAACAATAATAATAATTCATTCTGTTTTAAATTTTCACTCCAATAAATGTTGTTGTTTTTTTTGTTTTCAAATCTGATATAAGGGGTCACAGGGGTGTTAAATTTCTCTAGGGGTCTGAAAATATAAACAATTTTCAAACAGGTATATAATTTCTTTAAATTTAATTTAAATAATTCGAATCTTTTGCACATTACTTATAAAGAAATGGGGCTTCAGAAAAGTATAAAATGTTTAAAACATAATCATAATTTTAAAAATTACAAGCATATGAAAATAAGAAATTCTTCTATAAGAAATATATATTAAGTTTTACGTCGCGCATGCTATTTTCTAAAAGAGTAGGTTTAATTACTAGCTATAAGTTGATTTATAAAGACAAATGTATTCTTAATACTTTGTAGCTACTTTTATATAAATAGAATAATAACTTACATATTTTAATAAATAAAAAAATACATTTTTAAAAAATATTTAAAAAATTCCAATATTTTACAAATATTTTGAAATACAAAAGATATATAATAATAAAATTAGGTAGGGTTTAAAGAGTGTGATGCATTGTATAATTCTATAAAGTTTTATACATCAGAGGCTAATATTTTAGAAAATAGCGTGCGCACAGCAAACAATACTTAATATTTATTATAGAATTTTCATATGCTTATGACTTTTAAAATTATTATTATATTTTAAACATTTTATACTTTTCTGAAGCCCCATTCTATTTTAAATAACATGTAAAAGATTCGAATCATTTAATTTAAATTTAAAAGAATTATACCCGTTTGAAAATCCTTTATATTTTCAGACTTCTAGAGAAATTTAACACCCCTGAGACCCCATAAAGGTACATATTTTTATGTGTGGCCCACGATATTATAACGTTTTTCCGAAGTGGCCCGCAAGATCATTTGGGTTGGATATATACCCCTACCTTAAGTAATCAAAAATTATTTCTTCATATACAAGGAAGTAAGACGCGATTAATTAAAATGCTATAATTTCATTTGTATATTTCATTCTAGAAAATTGGCATATAGAATAAGAGAAAAAATTTGGCATGAGAGAAATCAGTTCCCCCCCTTAAATTATCTCATATACGTGATCTTATCAATTCACTCGAAAAAAAGTGTTTTAACCCTTTATCTATTGGCGGTACATATAAGTACCACCCACTTTAAAATTACATAGAATAATCATTTTTACGAATACTCTAATGGTACTTAGTAGAAACACTCTTTTATATAATTCAACTCTTTCAGAATAAATTCCAACATTGGTTCTATGGTGAGTATTTTTGCGGGAAAGGCGAATAGTTTTAAAAGTTGCGTTTTCAGCTGCCATTTTGATCGGATTGCCAAGATTGTCATTTTCATTTCATCAAAAGTAGTTAGTCAAAAGGTGTCTTATTATTTTTATACGTTATAGGTCTCAGAAAATGATTTGACTATTTATTTTAAGTGAACAATGCATGTAATTTATTTTACAGTTGAATAACTTTTTGGTACTTATAAGTACCGCCAGTACACTGAATGTTAAAGAAAGCCCTAAATGTTTACTTTTCGTCCGTGTAATTTATTATTGTTTTTCGTTGTGGTCAGCGTCATTACTAAAGTGTTTTAAAATTTATGTTTTTTTTTCAGCTAAACTTATTTATTTTACTTTTTTTAATGCTTTGTTTTAAAAAACATTTTCAAAAAAAATTTTGAAATCTGAATTTGTGTTTGCTTTTTTATCAACAATTAAATGAAATACCTATTCCAGGGATGGCGAACCAATAGCACGCGTGACATTGATGACACGCGATACAATTAGTTGGGTACGTCTATGATCAAAACGGTTAACATTTTAGTTCAAAATAACAAAGTTCACTATGAAGTATTACGAATAAACGCAAGTGAGATCAGTCGCGTTTTTACAGACATATGCCAACATTTCAAAGAATTGAATGCAAAGCCTCAATACACAAATAAAAAATATTATCTTCAAGAGGGATCTCAATACTTTTGACGCTAAATTGCATATTTTCAGAAACCATATTATTACAAGAAACTACTAGTACTTCCCGAACTCGAAAAAATCAGACGAAGAAAAAGGTACTCAAGAACTTATTTCCATAATTATTATGTACCCTGATGTGACTTTATTTGATAAGCTGAATTTGTCCCGATTCGATTGGAAGAAATTGAAGAATTTGAAATGTGTGCAACTGTGCTTGATTTCCAGTCTGGTTCAATATAGATTCAAAAATTTATTAAAACAAGAAAAATGTTGGAACTGATTGAAACAGAAAATTAATAAGGAATATAAGTAAAAATGTCAGTAACGAAATTTTGGAAACATGGAATTTGCTTCCAGATACTGTTTGAAGAAGCTTGCTCATGCTTTTTTAACCATATTTTCATCTACCTATGCCCGAGAATCATTATTTTCAGGGATGAGTAACATTTAAGACACTTAAAAAACCATTTGGCAGATGACTCTAATTCAGCATGTGTTCTACTAAAAGTAACATTTTACAATCCTAATGTAAGTTATTTGTCATCTGATCGGCAACAACAGAAACACTAATGTTAATTTAATTTGAATTACACGTATATCCAAAACATTTACTGCTATATAGTGTAAAACGTATTTTTTAATAGTAAATAAAGAGTTTTGAGTGGTTAGTATTTAATTTTTTTTTTTTTATTATTTTCCCAAAAATTACGTCAAAATTATTTTGACGGCACGTCTATACCCCATTAAACACTTTTTTTGGAAAAAATGGCACGTTGATTCAAAAAGGTTCGTCACCCCTGACCTATTCCTTATTCAAAAATTAACATTTTAATTCCTTTGCGTGTAACTGAGATTTAACAATAAAAGAAGGTTTTACACGTGCTATAGCTAAACCTATCGAGAGCTCAAACCGTCTCCCGTTGATGTGGTATAGTAGTTAGGAGAGGTGGTGCCAGCTCAGGTGTCGTCCACGTCACTTGACCATGGTTCAAAATTACGTGGTCCGTCGCCAAAAGCCCTCGTATAGCTGAAAGGTGCGACGTTAATATTCACTCACTCACTTCAGGTGCTATAACTTTCTTCCTCTTCTTAAAATGTCTGGAAACACAAGCTCAGTCTTCAAGTTACTTTGAATTTATTTCAGAACCAACCAGCTGAAAACAGTGATGCACTAACAAATGATTCTTCAGATAAAGAAGTCCCGGCAAATATAATCTGCTGGAATTTTCGTCAGATTCTGAAGAAGACAATCAAGGGACTGAACAAGACTTAGGGGGCAATAGTTCATGTTCAGAAAATGTAGTATTTCCTTCTCCAAGATAGAGTGCTTAAAAAAAACTGTCAATCAAAACCTCGCTCAACTTGCAAAACGTGCAATGTATTTTTGTGCAATAATGAAAAGAAAAACTGTTTCTTTGATTATCATTAAATTAAATTCAAGTGTAAAAAAAGTAAGGAAATTTTTTAAAAATTTATAAATTTCAAAAACAAATTTTTTTGTACTGTAAAATGTTAGTGTTCTTTGGTTATTTAGCATTTTTAAGAGTTAAAACTCCATTAAAAAGGTCATTCAGTCTTTTTGTATTATGAGAATATTTTAGACCTTTGTGTACTGCCGGTTCTTTAAAGTACCCATTTAATTAATTAGCTCTAACAGTTCAATTTCTTAAAGTTGAGTGTTTTATTTATATGTATCCCTCAATTTTCAATGTAATGACTCAAAGAAAATATTGCATGAAAAAAATTGAAGTAAATCATAATGCAGTAGATAAAGAGTTAATACTTATCATATCATCTTTCTCGGAAAATCAATAATATCGAGAAACAATTTTTTGGTCGTGTAATATTTTGATGCAATGTATAGTTTTGTCACTTCATACATTATATCTTATTTTATAAAATATTGCTACTACATAAATCTGTAAAACGAATGAAGCAATATGATTTTTTCTCTAATAAATCCTTTAATAGAATTATAATGCATGCATTAATTAATTTATCCCAAGTTCATAGATAAAAATTAAATAATTCTGAAGTCAATTTTTATGCTTTTAATATTTGGAAATCAATATGTTAAAATTTTACCCTCTTCATTGTAAAAATGTATGTAAATTCACAATAATTGAATGTTGTAATTGAGGGTTGAAATTATAAAATCAGAAATGTTATAGATACCTGTATGAATAAGAAATAAATATGTCCCAAATATTAATGATATTTATACATTCGTCAAACAACAACGATTTAGAAATTAAATTTAAAAATTTCAGGCAAAAAGTGCACATAATACAAGCTGTTTTTATAAGTATTAAAAATATCCACAACTATATATTCAACGTTTAAAAAAATGTGGTCTTTTAATATCAAAAAAGCATGTAAACAATAGAATGATCCTAAAAACAGGAGCATCAAGTAAACTGACAAAAGAATGCTAAAAGATTACAGGAATAATGATTTAGCAAAGTACACACGCACACATTTAAATATTTTTATTCTTATATTGTAAATAGCATATCAAAGCTTCTAAATCAGTGATTTCCGCTGATAATACTTTAAAAAAAAGTAGTTGGTACGCAAGAGATAAGCGATTTCTAACTTGAGATTGTTATCAGAACAAAAAGTAATGAAATTTTTTTACAGGTTTCGATAAAAAAATCTTAAAACAGATGTATCTACAAATGTCAGAGATAAAAGATAAGAGAATATTAAGAAACGGAATGCAAACAAGAAAAAAAAAAATTACAGAAGTCTTAAAATTTTCTTATGACGCATACTAAATAGCTTTAGAAAAAATCATTCATAAAAAAAGATTTGAAAAATAATGGTAAAATTCTAAAAGAAAATCATGAATAATTAAATTTAATTATTTTTTCAATCAGTTCATTTAATACAGATGAAATTTTAAATTTTAGGCATTTTGGAATATACATATTAATATGTAATAATAAATCATTTCATAAATCTTATCTATGTTAAACAGAAATCAGAAAAAAGAGAAATCACGTAAAAGCTTTTTATAAAAAAAATTAGACATACTTCTACCAGAGATCGAATTTCCCCGAATTTCTTATCCCCTGAATTCCACAAAATCTATATTAAATTTCGTACTGTTACCAATGGTTTTAAAACTTACATCATTACTTCTGGTAAGATTTTACAAACCACTTTGCTAAATATTATCAATCGTAAACGGTTTTATTAAAAATGTTAAGGAACTCTCTCAAAGGTTGCTAAAGACTACATCTTTGTTTCGCTTTGTATAATTTTATAATAGTGTCATATAATTTTTTGAAATTAATTTTGAGACCAATATGTATCAGCAGTTATAAAAACAGTGAAGAAGGATACCTTTTATTTTGCAGACATTTTCAGAAAAATGTAATGATAATAATTAGCAGCTCTAAGGACCTAATATCTTCGAGAGTTTGTCAAAACCTTGTGCGATTATTTACTGACAAACATGAACTACTTCATCACAATATATATTGAAGGGAGAATTTCATCGGTTTCCTGTATTATTGTCTACAAAAAATTATATAACTCCAAAGGCTATTTATAAACTTAATTTAAACAGGAAAACCCGAATTGAAGATATTTTGAAATTGAAGGGTCATGACTGGATGAAAAGTTCTTTTACCTTGTAAATACTGAAGAAGCTCATGCAACTTACCAAGAAAACTATTAAAAATTAGATATGAAGAAAATAAACATAAATTCGATAGTGGTAGGTATGAAAACCTACATGGGGCAAAATAAAAAATAAAAAAATGTCTGTCTTATGCCCAAATGCATAGAAAATTAAATGCATCATTTTTTATTGACACCTTTCCCTACTCCATATCTTACAGAATCATGCTTTACGGCGTATTACGATCAAAGGAAGAAACCGCCTGCATATTTCCGACAGAAAAGACTACATTTGCCCAGTATTGCCAGCAAGATGCCCAGTATTTTTTTTTCAGTATCAGCCTCGCTGAGAAAGCTCATTCATAATTTAATTAATTAAATGTATTTTCGTGAGACTTCATGCTTCTATATATGCAACGTATAAAGAAAAAAATAGATTAAATTACAAAAAGTGATTTTATAAAGATTTATTCTGCCAAACTTAGCGGAAGTCCAACATAAAGTATTTGCTAAATAATTATTACTATATGTTTTAATTTGCTGCAGCTCTATGTCATAAGTTTTATAAGTTTACTCAGAGGCGAATTTATAGGCATTCATACAATGTGTCGTACAAACGCCGGATATCAATTTGTGGGGTAGAACTGCATGTCTGCTGCTCTTAGTAGGTCAATATAAGGTTGTTTAATTTTGGTTGTGGAAGACACTGTCGTTGCCGTTCAATGATGCCTCATTCGTGTTCGAATGAAGTAAGATCTGGTGATCTAGCAGGTCAAGTAACATGCTGACACTCTAAAGAGCATATTGGGTTGCAACTGAGTGTAAGGGTGCACGTTCTCCTGTTTGAAAATACACCTTGAATGATGTTTATAAATCCCAGTGCAAAAGCTTGAATCACCAGGCTGACGTACAAGTTTACATTCAGGATGTGTGAATTAACCGCGAGAGCGCAATCAAAGAAAATTGCTCGCTCCAGACCATAACTCTAGGAGCCACATCTAGTGTGTCTAGGCCACAGAAAGGTTGCTTGCAGGCGCTAACTTGGCCTTCTGATCAATATGCAGCCATCACTGGCACCAAGACACAATCAGCTTTCATCAGCGGACACAACACATATTGCCACTCTACTCTCCTATGATCTTTAGCAAGATATCACTGAGCTAATAGTATCAATGAGTAAATTGTATGATTTGTGGAATTAATGATATGAAAGCTACAGAGCGTCTCTCTGGCTGGGAGCTATGTACCTGTAATTTTGTAAAATCTGTAATTTCTGCAGCAGAAGCACTACGATGTTCCCCAGCCTTGTGGTGAATACGGAGGTCTCTGTCAGTGGTGACCCGAGCATCGTTGGACCATAGTTATCTTGAGGAGGACTCTTTCCTCCTCAGGATTTCCAGGACCACTGCTGCCAAAAATCATGTGCACAGTTGATACATTCCTACGAAGACTTTCTGAAACATCATGGAAAGAAGTTCCAGTTTTTTTAGCCTCTATTATACTACCTCGTTCAAACTCAGAAAGCTGTTAATAATAGCTTGTTCGTCTTCTTAAAGTTATTCTGGACAAACATCGACTCACGACATCAAATCTCAACGATTAATAACATTCATGAACTTTTATAGCGTGTTTTTAAAGTACACTTGATTCGCCTCATCAAAGTGGCGCAACCAGCACCAAACTTATGCACCTAACGCAAAATTTGAATCGAAGCCATCTTTCAGATGTACAGTGGGTGATCGGTTAACGAACATTTTCACGAAAGATTTTTGTGTTCGGATAACGAACACTTTCAAGAAAGATTTTTTGTGTTTTGACAACGAACACATATTCGGAGGTGATCAGGGAGACACCCCTTAAATTATGGATGAAATTTTGACAACTGCTAGAGATCTGGAATTGGAGGTGTCGAGGATGACATAGAAGATGAACTGACGATAGAACTCCAAGACATTTTGAATGAAGAACACCAAGAAACACAACGAAATGTGTCTCCTTCTGAACAAGAGGAGACGAAAGAGGACCAATGTCGACATCTGCCATTAAAGATCTTTTTAAAAAGTGGGATGCTGTCAGAGCAATGGTCTTAGAATGGCACTCAAACCAAGCTGATGTTAGTAGGGTTGGGATCTTCACAACGACAATGCTATTAATTACTTCTGGAAATTCCTGAAAAAGAGAGAAAAGCAATCGACATTGGACATGTTCTTCAACGTCCCATAAGCAAAAAATGAAAAGGACTGATTAATATGCAAGACTATGTGTATGTATTATTTTTTTAAAAACTTACTAAGAAATTATACATTTTTTAAAATTTAATTTTTAGGGTCTCCAGAACAAATTAATTGATTTCACATAGAAGTCTATGGTGAATCGATGATCGGTTAACGAACAATTAAGATTGTGAACATAGTCTTGGAACGGATTGTGTTCGTTAACCGATCACCCACTGTATATAAACACGCCTACCAAATTTCGTTGATACATTATCATTCATTCTTGGTTTTGGGATTTTTATTTCTATCAGCGGTATTTTACTAATGAAGATAACTGAAACACAATGGAGAAAGTTATGTGATAAAAGATATGTCTAGTTCAAAGCAAACTATTTCAAACTAGTTGAATTTAGGTCTTAATAGCAAGATAAAAGTTAATAAAAGCGCCCTTGGCTGAAATCTCAGATACGAATAAGGAAACTACTTCCCTTTTAAACATAGGGGGACAAATAGGAAACTTTCCTAATGACCATGATTTGAAATACCATACTCCAGAGGATAAATACTTCTAGCAAATCATTGCAATAAGTTAAGTGTGAATTACTAAAAGGATCTACTAGTCTACTAAATGAAATCTCTGGAAAATTATATCCAATATTTCAGAAATGAATATGAAAAAATGGAATAATCATCAACTGATTTATCAGGGCTCTTACTTAAAAAGGAAACTGGATAAGCTCGCAGGCAGCAAAAAAAAATTATTTTCTGTTAAAATAAAGAAGTCGGTTATGAATTTTTAAAAGAAGGTAAAATTTCATAAGGAATTCATTTTATATCATATGCTATAGGGCAATAGCAGGTGAATTCATTTTATGTTATGTGCGGTAGGGCAATAGCAGAACTATCTCGAAGAGCCGAGATTTATGGAACTGTTATAGAACACATTACTGTATTTTTTGACGAAAGATTATTACTGAAATTAAGAAGAAAACCACACACTCACTAACTAAAGGAAAGTTACAAAGACGATATTGAATATTTTAATTTTGACGATATGAATTAGATTATTTCTACTATTTTTAAAAGATAACGAAGATAAAAGGAAGACCCCACTAGAATATTATTGAGTTGCAAGGGAAATCCTAATGTAGAGATACTTTCGAAATTTTTAACAATACCGGTATTGAAATGCATCAGGTGAGAGATATTTATAAATTTTAAAACGTATTAAAATTGTTTAAGAAGTTATATGGGAAAGAAGACAAATTGAACAACATGTCCATAATATATATATAACACAAGATGCTTTGGATAAAATAGACACGGCAAAAATAATCGATGAATTTGTCAGAGATAAATCAAGAAGTAAAATTGTAAGCTCTTTTGTTAAGGTTTTTAATTTTTTTAAATTACAATTAAATTACAAAGTTTTTTTTCTTTAGCCGTTGAGTTTTATTAGTAGCAATACATTTTTTTGAGAATTTAAGAGGTTAATGAATCATTTCACTATTTTAGTTTTTCTACTCTTGAGCCCATGGGTATCAAACCTTTTACCGCCAGGGGCCTCCAACTAACTTAATCCGCCTCTGAATTTACTTCTCTACTTTATAAATTAATGTTAAAATGGAACAGGTAGATGGTTAGAAAATTTTACTATTGATAGAGATGCAAAGTGGGTGGTAGGTATAAAAAGATTGAGAATTCCTAGTTTAGATCATGATTATCCAATTAATTTTCTTTATGCATGCATTTGTAATAAGTTAAAAACTGTTAATATGCTTTGAGAACTCCTTTTTTATTTTTTTTTCTACAAATATTCCAAGGGTTTTTATTTCTAAATTCTGCATACTTTTTTTTCTTTTACTTTTGCTAGAGATCTACCGGTTATTTTATTTTACAATTTTTAAGTTAAAAGTAAACCTCATAATTTTTAATTACAAGTGTTCTCTTTCTAATAAAATATTTCTTAAATGTTTATATGATTTTCATGCTTCTTTAATTAAATTAATAATATGTTTAGAGCAAAATATTTTTGAACAATTTTTCCTTAGGTGCTTTTCTTTTAGAATGTTTTGGGGGGCTTTGGCTGAAAAATTCATTTAATATTTTGCTGATCAGATGTTATCTTTTACAGTTTTTCAACTTTTATGTGGTTTTCTGGTTTTTCTTTTTTTCTTATAGAACGTAGATTTATATTATTAATTTGGCATTTTCTTCTTTTTTTATTATTTTTGGCAACTAATTAATTTCTCCTTGTACTATTTTCTTCCTTTCAGCTCAGTGATATAGGTAAATTTAGAAGAAGGTTAGTTAGGCTTATAAATCTATGTTTAGCCCTATTATCTAAGTTCCTAAGACTAAGAAATTCTTAATATGTTACTCTGGCCATCTAACTTTGACATATTCTGTCTTGTTATACTTCTATATATTGTTTAGCTATTAGTTAGATTTATAGCAACTTAGTATATAATAAAAATGAATGTGTATGTATATGTGCATATATGTAGCATCGAATCAGATTTTCTGTATTATACAGTGAAATATACTTTTAACGCTTAAGTTGAAATATTGGTTAAATCGAAATAATACAACTGTCCCGACAAACAACTAAGTATTTTCATGAACTTTTTCTCTTAACACGAAACAAAAATCACTTAACACGAAAGGATTTCCCTTCTGGGAATGAACAAAGGACGGAAACCAACAGCCAGATTGGACTGTCTTATAGTATTACCGAAAGAATTCATTGCTGTAGATAATGGTAATGTATATACAGCTCCAAATATGGCAGGCAAAGACATTTTGGAATATGTTCAAAGCTCAAAAAACATTATTGATGCAGATTCCGACGATACAAATGGAATGAATAACAGCTCATGTTTCCACATCATCCAAAATGAGTAATGTCAGGAAAAGTATTCGCAGCTATTTAAACTCACACTTCAGTTGTGAAATGAATAAAAAGAAAAATTGAGACGATATCGAACAATTTGTTGACAATTTGATGCTAAAAAAACAATGCAAAGAAAATATCAGATTATTTTCCAAAATCTCAATAAATATTTTGCTTTTCAAAAAATTTGAAAGTTTTGTATTAAATTTCCTTAAGTTCTTGCAAACATTTTTGTCTCGCTTATTTGTATTAAATATATGCATATATACATATCTATGTAAATAAAATAAACTCTAATAGTAGACTTAATTCTGTTGATATATATGGGGGAGGTTGCAGCATTCTGTAACACGAAATTCTTTTACACGAAAAAATATTTCAGTTCCTTCAGTTTCGTGTTAAGCGATTTTCACTGTATTTGATCAACTAAAATATGCTTTTATAGAATTATCTTTTTGTTTATACAAAATACACGCAAATACTTAGGGAGTTAAACATTTCCGTCTTCTTTTTCCTTTGTAAATTGTTGGATATTGGTTGAGGTTGTTCCATTTGGTGTTAATAAAATATATGATTTGATTTTGTATAGCTTAAGTTGAATAGAATGTTGAGAGTCATTGCTTCTTTCAAGGGAAAGAATCTGAATTTATTTTGTTTCTAACGCCAACTATTCAACCAAGAGTCACGTAGTTAAGTCCCTTTTGAGTCCATCTTTATGGATACAAGAGAGGAAACGTCCTGAATGACTGGCTAATCACGGTTTCCACTTAACCTCTGAACCCAGAAATCTTAAGTTTTGTGTATTATAATTCCATTTCAACTCTTGAGTGCAGTATAAAACAAGGCTTTGTGTGGAAGCCAAGCTATCGTGGAAGAAAAAGGAAGATCTCTATTTTTTTCCGAGTCATATCGTTGAACTGATTTAATTATGCATTAAAATTTAGAGTAAAGAACATTTTGTTGAATCATATAAGAGAGACATTCGCGATTTTTTTTGATAATTTGTTCTTTGTGGTATGGAGAGGAGGACAGAAAAATTAAAGAACGTCGAATTATATAGTCGGGATGAAATTTGAATAATCTTAAAACTCTTAATCTTGATTTTAATTCGCTAAATATAATAAGAACTTTGATAACTGTGTTAAAATAGAATACACAGGAGAGAAAAAAGAAACTGCATGAAAATTCAAATGAATAGTGTTCCTATTTCGAAAGGAAAGTAAATTACGAAGCTCGTCACCAAAAGCCCTCGAGTAACTGAACAGTGCGACGTTAATATTCACTCACTCACTCGAAAGGATCGTAACAATACTTTTAATAGAATCATATTTATTTTACCTTAAAATATACACTTATTGCCATAAAAATTTGTGAACCAAGAAAGAGTTGTCAGAATAAAGCAAAATTTTAGATAAGTCAGTACAACGTTGATGTAAGTAACTGATTACAAAATGAAAGCAAAATGATAATTTACAGTGTGTAGAAAAATTGTAATGTAATGAAGGTTTTAGTTCCCCATTGGGCCACCTCTAGCATAAATGCCTGATGTGATACGGTCGGACATCGAGGCACACAAGTTCCATATGATGTCCTGCGATATCTCATTCCACAGTTGCTGTAAACGCGCCTCTAATTCGACCAAACTCGTGGGCTATCCTGCTAATTGCTCTAATGATCCCAGATATGCTCGATTGGTGACATGTCTGGGGATCGAGAAGGCCAAGAAAGAGTGGAGATATGGCTGAGGTAGTCCTTAGAAACCTTTGCTGTGTGGGGTCGAGCATTGTCCTGTTGAAAAATGGCTCCTGGGAGCTCTGCCATAAGTGGCAACATGTGGCTGAAGAATGTTACAAACGTACCTCTGGGCTGTCATGGTGCCGTGGATCAATATTAGCGATGACCGCGTGTTCGTATGCGATATTCCCCGTATAATCACACAAATTCCGGGAATGGTGTGCCACTGTACAGCGAAGGCAGGATCGAGACGTTCACTACGAGGCCTCCACATTCGTACAGAATTGAACCTGGATTCGTGGATGAAAAAGACAAGATTCCATTCGGTTACCTGAGTCCATCCCCTCGAGCGCGACACCACTCCAAACGGAGGCGAGGGAGAGCGAGTGCCAGTGGCAGTACACGTAATGGGTGCCACGATGGCAACTGCCCTTCTGCCAGGTGCCTTGTAATGGTACGGAATGACACAGAGGCGTGTAGTGCAGTGTTTCTCAAACTTTCAATACTGGCGACCCAATTTTCAATCATAATTTTTGTCGCGCCCCCCTTGTACAACAATAATGTATTTACTGCAATAAAAATGCACTTTGAGAGAGAAAAGCTAAAGTTACAATACGATCTTATTTATAAACCGCACAAATTAATACGATAAGTATATTAAATTTTGTATATACAACTTTTAAGTAATATATATTTTAAGAAAATTACTTAAAATATATATTAATGTACTTGAATGTACATTTTTTAATTTGCACGTTAATTGTAATTAACGGTAATTAAGTATTTATGGCAGTAGATTAAAATAAAATCATACCTACATTTTTAAGTCGTAAGCAAACATTCGACGATAATAAAGGATCAACAAGTACACAGACGAGCATGGTTCCAAAAATTAAAAATCAAGGCAATATTCTCCAAAATACTTATATTTTGGATTTACCACTACTGAAGTAAATGATGGGGAAAAAATCCCCAGCTCGTTATGTGTTAAAACTTACAAATCAGAGGAACAACATGTGAAAGGTTTTTAAAACCATGTAAAATCATTTAGCAATGTTGGCAAAGAATTTTAAAAAGTATTTTCCGGATGAGGTCAACTTGGTAGCAAGTTACGAGTGGATTAGGGATCTATTTCAAGACGCTCCAGAAGGGCTCTCAACTTCCGAAGAAATCTTCATAGATTTCACATCCAGTGAAAAATTAAAAGGCAATTTTGTAATAAATCGCTCTTTGAATTTTGGGTAGAGGTGGATGATGAATTTTCTGTACTGAAAACAAAAGAACTTCGTATACTATTAGCATTTTCAACATCTTGCCTTTGTTAAACCGGATTTTCTGCGGTGGTTGCTTTGAAGACAAAATATAGATCTCAGCTAAATATGGAAAAATAACTCAGAGTGTCAATTTCTGATATTAAACCTTCCTTTGAAAATCTTTTCTCTACAAGACAAGCCCATGGAAGTCCCTAATAATTATTAAACTTGTTCTTAATTTAGTGTTAAAAAATTATTTATAAAATACCTTCTTCAGTACTGATGCATTAAACGTACACTGGCTGAAACACCGGCTCTTCGCACTAGTTAATTTTTTTAAAAAATAAAACATTATTCTTGATATAATAGCTGAACTGTAAGGAGAGTAAAACTGCGTGCACGACATTGTATACAGAAATGCAAAATGATTTTTTTTAGATAAATGCTATAATTGTAAATAACTGTTTAAAAGAACTGTAATTTTAAACCTCACCTAATTAGCATTTAGAACTAATGTTAAATAATGAAAAAGAATATAAAATTCCGATGAAGAATAATTGTGTTACTTTTTAATATTTAAAGCGAGAAGATTTCAAAATGTTTTAACCCGGGAGCAGGCGTGCACTCGGTACTAACGCTAATGGTAGTGTGGGGGGACTCACACAGTCACCCCAATCATTTGTTTATAATTATTTTACTGTACACAATACAAATCGGAAAATTCCAGTGAATAATTTAATTAAGAGAAAGTATACTTAACGGGTTTCAAGGACTATTCAATTGTTCTTTGATGATTTGAGAAAAAATCCAATAAAACTGAACTAAAATGATTCAAAAGTGCAAGACCTTAATAAAGGACGCAAATCAGAGACACTTTTCACTAATATTACAGAAATGTTATTTGCTGGCAAAGCTGTCATATTTTGTTCAAGTTATTGTAGTTTTAATGAGCTTTCATGATCGGGTGTGTGAATATTAACGTCCCACTGTGTTCAGCTACACGAGGGCTTTTGGAGACGGACCTCGTAATTTTGAACCAGGTCAAGTGACGAGGACGATACTTGAGCTGGCCTCTTTTAACTACCTCACCACTCCAACAAGATGACGTTTGAGCTATCGACAGATTTAATGTGCATCTCTCCCCTACACGGCGGATCTTTAGTGGTACTGGGCTCAAACTCGTGACACCTTTGGTGATCAACAAATAGCAAGTTGAACTTTTTCTTTCTTGTGTCTTTTTGACAAGGCGAACTGAACCTTGTGGTACACTTATGGCTTCATATTTTAAGTTGATGGAGTTCTTTAGGAATCATTTGAAGATTTTCTTTTCGTTTCATGTTCATCGCGTTTCTCAATCATGAATAATATGCATTCTTTCAACTTCCTTCAATAGAGATAACAGATGTCCCGCGCCACCGCTCCCGGGTTAAAAGCGTATTCAGAAAAAAATACGGATGATCTAAAAAGGATTATTACGTTTTTCACTATGCTTTATATGTTTGTGAGAATACTCATAAAAATATAAATCTTAGCCAAATAATCCTTCAAAAATCAATTAATTGTTTTCCAAATATCATAAAACTCTTTATTACTTACAATTTCCCTATGCGAAAAACAAACACATAAAAGATGGAACAGAACTAATGTAGAACTAACCATTCCAGTAAATTTGAAGGTCAAACAAATGATCAGCAAATGTATTATGCAGCCTGGCTGAGAAGTGAATCATGTCTTCCTTTTCTTTTTATACAACTAATGTACAGTATTTCAATAATAATTTCAGTGATGAATTGTTTATCTTGGAATTTTTCTCAGGGTCTGGGTTTTGTTTTTTCTTTTAACGAGTAATATTTTATGTTAAAACGCAATAAAAAAATCTCTCATTGAGGAAATACAGCAAATTAAACAATTTTTTTTCTTTAATTTGTTTTGGGATCAAAGATAGCTATTTGATGACGGAAAAACGCCAGCTGATATACATAAATTATATCAGTGTTTTTGTGTATTTTTTTATTATTATGGAGGAAAGTATTTTGTTTTACTTCTCTTTCCGGTTATTTTTTTAAAAATATCTTTTAATTTTCCATATGCTCGAGCCCCCCTTGTAGGGTTATCGCGCCCCATTTTTTGAGAAACACTGGTGTAGTGAAATAACCTGCTTAAGGTAGTACGTAATATTTTTCTTTTTATGAAGCGTCATAGTTAGGTGATATCTTTATCTCAAACCGGTTCTAATTACGTTAATTTTGTGACGGACTCACGCATCTTTTCTTTAACATGTCCTTTGGGTTCTTTGGGCCAGAATTAATGGCAACTCTTTTCCAACCAATTCCAAGAAGTGAAGTGTGAATGAAAGATGCAAATGAACAAGCTTTTAAATATCGTAACTTAGAGTAAACGGGATGGCAATGTAGGATAATGTACAACAATTGATGTTAGTTTGTGGCTGTTGATGACAAGTAGAGAAAAAATTAATATAGTTCGTGGTTCAAGTCTGAATGAGCTTTACGTGACGGTGACTAGAAGTTATAAGTGATCGAATATATGAAGATCAAGTTGCACATCAGTTCATGCAATTAAAGACAAGATTAAGCATAAGTCAATATTGATTGATTCTCCAAGCTCTCTCTGTAATAAGGTATGATTGAATATTTAATTTTAGAATCAGTGATTAGGCGGTTCAGTTATTGATAGGGGTCTGAATTAGATTAAGGCTTATTATCTAAATATATATATTGTGTGGCGTGTTTTGCCATCATAGATTCTCTCACATTAATTATTATAATTTAATTTGTTAAAGGTTTAAATTGAATACCTTAATAAAGTCATATTAAGATGATGTTTGATTCTAGTTCTTTCGTTAATCCTACGCCTCTAGCTCACGCTGACACTCCGAGAGATATTCTCCCAAGGGGGGGGACATCACAATTTTAACTAAACCATCAAAGCTTTTTGCTCCGTTTGTGACTGCGATTAATAACACGGCTATGAATGATCCCATTAGTGAAAATAATCACTCTGGAATCTTGGAATTTGCGGTCACAGTACCTAATGATGTGATGGAAGGTGTCAACAGAGGTATTTTTTAAAAGAAAATATTCTGCGTATAAAAAAGTTCTCTATGATTGTTATGCATAGAAAAGGACAACTGCTGTACCATTTTGGAATCTTAACAAAATGGGCCAACTTTTGAGAAACTTGCCTGGGACTGTGTGCAATGGTCTTCTGTTTATGGAGAGTCAAAGTTATGTATAGGTGACATCTTTTTTTCTTAAACCCCAACTCACACTAATTACGTTAGCTCTATCTATACCAACAAACTTTTTTAGCCGCGTTGGTATCAATTTTCTACACATTCGAAAATGTGTATGTGTTCGTCCTCACTTAACCATGTGCAGGGTAATTTTTTTGATATTTTTCTCAGAACAGATGTGTTCCCACCTTTCACCTCGTGCCCGATTATCATTAAGTTTCGCGACACCCTATATTGTATGAACAAGGTTTTCAACCTATTTTATTATTGAACATATTCAATGCTTGCCACGTTATATTTTTAGCATTTTACGAGAAACTATCATAATTATTTGTAGACTTAAATTCAAGGCCCTTCTTGACCAGCTCAACTTTCATTCCTGAGTGATAAATTTTTTTTAATAAACTCTTCACCCACATCGATTTTACTAATTGCTATGATGACCACTAGGGGAATCTCACATTTAATTCTTTAACTACATTTTTACCCTTCATTGAAAAAATTTTACGATTGTGAATATGACATTTTATCAAATTTTGTGAACTATTCCTTTCACGGTATGTTTTTGCGTGAGGTTCATTGAATATAAGAACAACGTTGGAATCATTTTTATTCTCGATGGTTTTAATAATTTAGTATTAATATTAGCATGATCTATTAGAAGTCGTACTAAATAAGATGTAGAGTAATGAAGGTGCACTAATTTTCAAAGTTATCATATATTCTGATAATGTGGTATTCAGTAAGTACAGATTAACAGTTTTTAAAACACATTTTATTTTGTAAAAAAATATAATTACTTAGCTGTATTTTTTATGAAATCTATTATACATCGTAATAGAGTCCTATATGTATAAAATAATAACACGCATTGTAAATTAATTAATATATTATAATTCTATGGCAGTGAGATAGAAATTGTAACGTGTTTTCAGTCATTGTGTCAGACTACAAATTCTTACGAGTATCTATCAGTTTAGCAGTATTTTTCAACGAATATTTTTTCACAGCTTCTTGCATTAATTTTTTATGTTAAAAATAAAAGTAAAAAAGCAATCTATTCTGAATTTCAGAAAGAAACGAAATTATTCAACCTGATAATATCGCCATAAGCTGATTATCCATTCCTGAATTAATCGTCATGTTATTACCCACAGATATGCTATCTTTTAAGATTTTCTGAACATTTAAGTCGAAACTGTCACGAGAAAAGAGAAAATGTTCCTGAAAAATGCCGCAACATCAATTTAAACTTATAGTAGTGAAGTATACATGAAACCTCTCAAGTGATAATGATGAAATAAATGAGATTTTTTTCTAATACAAGAAATATTCATTTCACATGTGATGTATATTATGTCTTATTTTCATTTTCGTCTTAGTAAACTCGGGTTTAAATGTTTGTCGCCGTGTTGAATTGTTCTATCAGGCAGTTGATGACGTTCAGGTTTAAATCAAAAAGAAAAAATCTCAAAGATAGCAATTGGGTAAAGGCATGGAGTATATTTTTCTCAGAAAAAAATGACTTATATTTCTAAAATTGAGAAGTCATAGAAACTCCAGTTTAATTTTTCAGCGAAGAAGCGATAGCTTTGTTCAGTTTCGCGTTTTTGTTTTGATTATTGTTATACAAACTGTCATGCTCCTCAGCACCCAATGATCACGTATACTGAGATGGGCACAGTAGACCCTGGCCCTCATGGGCTATTGCGTTACTGAATTAGAGTTTTGTTTGAGTTATACAAACTGTAACATCTCAGTGACCGCTGGTGTTAGGGGGTTTGAATAAAGATCAGCCATAGTAATTCAAACACATTTTTTTTATCCATTTCACTCAATCACACTAGACAATTTAAGGGGAGAATCCACTTAAGAAATTAAACCCGAGAAACAATCACATTTGACTACTTTAAATATTATAGAAATAAACACACTTATCTTATTATTGGAGTGCTCTTGACTCCACTACTTGGATTGTCTCTGGATAACTTGACTAACTATACGACCTTTGGTCGTTCTTTTATTAACGGGTTCTATATCCACTTTCAACCATTTTCGCGTACTCTATTTCAAACAGTTAAATAGAAGTTCTAATTTGCATAAATCCCGTCTTCTTCACAGAGAGTTTTCAACTGAAGTCACAGTTAAAAAAATTAATTTTACCCAAGAGGACTAATAGTAGAATCGCGGTTAGACCCGTTACAAAACATTGGATGAAAAGTTCTCATTTTAGCCAAAGTTGCTTATGCATGGGTTGGTATTGGCTCCTAAAGAAAACAACAAGTAACCAAACAAAATTGGTGATTTAAAATTGGTAAAATTTTGAATGAAATTTTCAGGATTATTTTGCACATTAATTTAAAACACGTCTGATTGTTTATGGTCTAGGTCAGTGCTTCTCAAACTTTCAATACAGGCAACCCACTATTCAATAATCATTTTCATCGCGCCCCCGACAAATAATAACAATATATTGAATTCAATAATACTATGACTACAATATAAGATTTTAACCTCTTATGTACCACCGATGTATATAAACGTCTCGCTCAGCCAAAGCATTAATCTTCTGGACGTATATATACGTCTTTCCGAATTACGAACTTTTCTGTGCGTGTGACCCATAAAATTATTCCGAGGGCCTTAGAATGCAATAAAAGGACCTTGACAATGTTTGGGAAGGATTTACTTATTTCAGAGAATTTTTGCTTATTTATTTCTTTTTTCCTCCCACGAAAAAAAACATCAAAATACGCTCGTCTATGTGGTAGACGATGGCATTGGGAAGCAAATTGCGTAACTTTTAACAGGCAGTTAAGGAATTAATGATAAACCGTACAAATTCTCAAGATAAGAGTTAATACAAGCCCACGGGGGTCTGATAATTTTCGAACTTGTTCTTAAATTAGTATTGTTAAATCATTAATAAAATATACATTGTTCAGTCCTGATACATTTATAAGTGTATTATATCAGTGCAAATAAGTATTCTATTTTTTGTTATATCAGAAAGTATTTTGTTTGTTTACTTTCAGTAAATTAATAATTTTTTAAGTAACCTTTTGTTTTCGACTTTTCAATATGCTCGCGCCCCCCTTGTAGAGTTATCATGCCCCCTCCAAGGGGTTTCACAGTTTCAGAAACAATGGTCTAGGTAAACACTCAGTATTAAGATAAATCTTGTTAAAATTTTTAAAGGAAAATATGTATTCCAACTAAAAAATTCAAATTTTTTTTAATAATAGTATAATTTTATAACTTCCAATTTTTTATGTTCATTACTGTAATCGTTTTGGAAGTTTAAACTGTCCCTTCTTAGCTTAGAAATATCACTCAAATACACATTTCCACATTTCTGTTGAAATGTAAGTTGAGAGACCTAGAACTTAATTAGCCCCTTAAGGTATCCCCCGACTGGTTTAAAATCACCATTTTCATAAAAAAAAATCTGAATTTATTTTATAGTCTATTTTTGTAGCCTGTTTATTAAGCTTTCTAAGACTATCGTACTTTTAATTCTGAGTCAGTTAGAAAAAAAAAAGTTATAGCTGCTTTTGTTTGAGGTAGTAAGCCCAAATTTTGAAACCGGAAGTGTGAGTTTTAGGTTCATTTTCACCGGAAAAATGAGATTTTTATTCATGTAAAATATTTTAACGAATTCTTTTTATGTTAAGTAAACTTTATTTCACTTTATAAATGTTTTAATAGATATATTTTGCTTTAAAATAGACAACAGTTAACTGATTGCAATGTTGGTTTTGATTTAAACGAGTTGCTATATTTTTATCATTTGTGTTCAAAACTAGATCTCTTTATAATTTTTTTAGTACTTTTATATAGACCTATAGTTATTTTTAATTAAATTAAAGTTTTCATGCCAAAAACAAGATCAATGAGGCCAAAAAAGAATAGATTTCCAGAAAACAGTATTTGTTGGAGAAACGTCGATAGAAATATCAACGGATTTTCCAAATTCAGTTATTAATTCTATTAAAAAGTCTTATAAGGAACTTTGCGATCAAAATCTCCTAAAAAAATGTCTTCACGGAAAAATTCAGAACTGCAATGAAAGTCTTAACAATGTCGTGTGGAGTATAATCCCGAAAGATAACTTGGTTGAGCAACAAACACTCCGCTTAAGGAATTATATCACAATAATATTTTTTAACTCTGGGTTTGCTGTTCTATTACCTCTACTTAAAAAGTTAGGAATGAAATTATGTTTTGAAATGAAAGGTTATTTTTGGTACCTCGACAAAACGAGAATTGTTGATTCTACGAGGCATTCTAAACCAGATAATAAACTGTCTCGTAAAAAAAAGCCCTTCAAATCTGTAAAAGTTTAAAGTATTAGGTTCAGGAAGGCACGGCATACAACTAGAGTTCTAAAACCTTCCTAAATCATTAAAAAGTTTTATTGCAAATATAAACCTTATTTTGCATTTTTGAAGAATGTTATTTTTGAACATAATGGTTAACGGTAAGAGTGATATTTCTTAAAGTAAGTAAAATATTCTTATGAAATTTTTTGAGTTTGTTCTTTGTATTATAATGAATGCTTTCTGCTAAAAGCTAAGGGTAATTTTTCAATTAAGGTATTTTTTTATGTAATTTTATATGAAAAAAAAGGTTTTTAAGAAAGTTCTGGGTTTTTTCATCTCGAACATTTGTATTTCATAATTTTACTGTAGAATTTGAGCTTTTTTAGTATAAAGCATAGTTAAAAAGTTAAAGAATTGTATTCCTACAAACATTTTATTTATTTTTGTGATTTCTATTTTTTAGAGTTCTTTGCAAAAGAGCAATTATTTTGGTAGAAATTTCTCAATATTTTGAAAAATAAGCTTTCAAAAAATTCTTCTTGCTGTATTTTCAAAGACAGTTTTGCAAATACTTAATTAAAAAATAACAACTAAATGATTATTTAAGTTATATTTGAGAAAATTATCTCCGAACCCAATCGGATACCTTAAGTGGTTTGCCAATAGCCTGTACGGGCATTGATATATCCTTTACTTCTTTGATATGTGCTTATTTTTAATTCTTATGGTGTATTGTTTAGTGCTAGAATTTTGAAAAGGGGATGTAGGTTGTATATGGTACTAAAATGCTCTTCGTCCGGCATTTTTTTTGTGGTGAAGGCGAGAATTAATTTGATGGTCAGTATTAAACAATTAAAAAAATTTGCCTTTTTTGAAGCATTTTGAATAAAAAAATTGACCGCTTACGGAGTTATATAAGTTTCATCATAAATAACTTTATCAAGAATAATAGAGGCTCTTCATTTCCCAAATAGCTGCATTTCGTACTGCTGTCCAATTAAAAATGCAACACCAGGAAAGAATTATCTGACGAATGCTTAAGTTCAATAAAACTACATTTATGGTATCCGACTAAATTCGGAACCGTGATTTTTCAAAAGCGTATAAATGGATAATATTTATGATATTTAGTGTCACATAGATTAGAAAACGTATATAAAATTGTTTTAAGAATATTATAAGAATAAAAATTTATTTAAGTACAATATTTTGACAAAAAATGAACATAGATTGACCGATTTGCAAAATGTTCTCTTTTTATTAAAAATGCTTCTATTATAATAATATTTTGCCTGTATATGGCTCAGTCCTCTGTTCAGAGGCTGAACTAGAATTTTTGAAAAATATGATATAGAAGTGGATTTATCCATATTTTACTACAACAGAGGGGAGAAATTTTAAGAAAAAAATGCCTATAATTATTTCAATTGGTGATAACTCTGAAAATATTGTGATTTTTTCAAAACTCATAGTTCAGGCTCTCTAGAGAAGTCTTTAATTCATATAAGCAAAATATTATTATTTTAGAAGCATTTTTTATAAAAGGAGAATGTTTTGAAAAAAGGTTATTTTAAGTTAATTTTTTGCCAAAATATTGTATTTAAATATTTTTTTTTTGTTATAATGTCCTTAAAACAATTTTATACATGTATTATATAATCTAACTGACACTAAATATCATGAAAATTATCCATTTATGTGCTTTTTAAAATCACGATTCCGAACGTAGTCGGATACCTTAAGAATGCAAAATGCTTTTC
>BMAU01016797.1:0-307258 GCA_019973935.1 Trichonephila clavipes | reverse complement strand
TGAATACTGTAAAAGGTTAATCTCAAGATACTTCTGACATGTATTGAAAAATCTACTTCCTTAAATGTATTAAGATAATTACTTATTCTTTAAAAATATGTCTAAAAATTACTCGTGGCGTCTAGCGATGAACCAAATCTTTTCTTGTTTTATACCGTCGTATGAATAGTTCCCTTTTCTTTATTAGAAAAAGAACATTCAAAATCCTTCACTTTGAAATCATTTTTCGAAAGGGCATCTTATGCCTGAACATCGAAATACCGTGACCATCGTGCATGTGAAAAAATAAAGGCATTATTTTTCTGCTAAACAGTATTATAGCGTATATATATATAAATCTTAACAGTTTCTTTAGTGCCTGTTACATATATTTTCTTAAATTTTTAGAAAATAGTATTTTGTATCATGATGACTGCCCTTAGCTTGACTTATTTTTGTAAGTTGTACTGTATGGTATAGCTTTATAATGCTCTTGAGGTTGGAAGGTGCCTATCAGCCTGCAGTTTAAGGTAAGAATTGAAACAAAGATAAACCCAATGTGCAACCCGAAGCGTTGGCACAGTTTGCGCCTGGCCGAAGTGATTTGTTAATGAGTGCCGGTCTCTTGCTCGTTTGAACACATTCTGTGGAAGAAGCGTTACTGTTCACTGGGCGTTATACGTTGAATAGATTTTGAAATCAATATAGTTGCCGAGAAAGCCTCACCTCTTTGTTGGTACGTAAGACATGGAAATATTCAGTATAACAGTTTAAACAAAGCCAACACAATATTCTGAGCCCTTTGCTCTTTGCAAATATGCTTCATTTTCTTTGTTACTTAGACGATAATTTATCTGTGGAGCCAACACACTTTCTGCAGAATAAAAGATCGGTGAAAAAGGGGGAAAATAACACTATCAAAAAAACACCGAACCCAAGAAAGAACATGGAATATGACTAAAATAATAAACAGCCTGGTCAGCAAGCCTTTTTCAACACAACTTGTCTAGTCAGAATGTAATGGCAATTCTTTCCAATCATCGAGAAGGAATACGCGAATGGAAAGATGGCAGGTCAACATTTACGTTGCGAGCGTTAGTCGGCTTCAGCGTGACCCGATATTACGACGTTGAATGAACAGTTTCCGTCAGCGGCGGTAATACCGCACGCCAGTAACCGCAAAGCTTGATCAGATAAATTGAGCGCCGGAGCCGCCTAATATTTCGATCTGTGCCACATTGAGCCGTTAGCGAGTTAGTTGTCTATTATTTATTGTTGCGCGATCGCAGATTTCACCTGCGCGACATACCCAATCTGTTATTGGCTATTAAGATCTAATAAAGTGAAATGATTTCTCTGGCTTTCTCATCTCGTTCATCACCATAGATCAGCACGAGATAACGAGAGAATATTGTTAATTAAAAGATTAACAGTAATATAATATAGACTATAAATATGAATAAAACATTATGAATAAGTGTTGAACAGATGCCCGGAAAAGCGGTTACCTTCAAATTCTTATCGAATAAATAACGAAGATTATTACGCCTATGTTTTTACCCCAAAGAGGTCAAATGAGTTTTACAATGCCTTGCCAGTGATTTCATCGTGCGCAACATTAGCCGTGATAACACTAGCGGTAATCATCATCTTAACTTCTACAGATCATTGTTTTAGCCTTTTGATACTCAAATGTCATGATCTTTCCTATGACTTCAGTGGGAAATTAAAGAGGATTCACCGTGTTGACGAAATACCGCATATCGTTGTAAGTCAGTGTTAGTTCGTACCGATAAAAAGCCATATTCCGTGGGTGAAGTCGTTTTGAAATGAATGTTGCAAAAACGTGCCGGCCAGACTGAGCCCAAGGTATCTTCATAAAACAGGTTTTAATATTTTCGCCGAGTAAAAACAGCGCAAGCGAAAATTCTTTCTTCATTTTTAATTATTTTTGAATAGTCAGTCTTACTTTTCGGGCACCATGCAAAGAGGCCGGTCGAATAAATAGCGTTGTCTGGATATTTTTCACAGCGTAAGAATTGAACAGTTTCCGAATTAAACCTAGTCTAAAGATGTCTTCGCTGGCGTTTTCTTTACTCAATTACGCAACAGCCTTAAGCGCATAAAAATGGCTCGCAAAGCAACGTCGTTCGGCATTCATAACAGCGAAGTAGTGCGATGAAGATCTCATTCCGATTGAGCCGAATGGGCCTGGGTCAGGTGAGCTGAGGCGTAATAGCGTGATCGCAACCTTGGTAGGTACATATAGCCTGAACAAACACGATGAAAGAGCTATCTTATAACAGAAAGCTTTGGTAGTCGCGGTTGTCTTCCTCCTCCACTTTCAAAGGCAAAGATTTGTTAAACGAAAGAATGTTCTGACTATCGATAGTCCTGTTATTGAAGTTTAGCGTCGGTGATTATCAAAAATCCCAGCTGATCTCTTCGCACGAGAAACAGCCCAGCTCATAGTTCAGCTTAAAGCAACATCAAACATCTGGGGGAGGCCTGTGCGCTGGAAGGACGCGGATGATTGAAGAATGATTGATATGCCTTTTGAAAATTTTTGATGATTTCTGTGTCGAAAGCTTCACGCCGGGTGGGCGTTGATCGTCGAAAGATGGGATGGGATTGGAGGACTTTAATTTCACAATATTGAAGGGATATAATGTTTGTCTCGAGAGTAAGGTCAGGCTTCGAGCAAACCTGAATTTGATCGTCTTATTTGACACAACAATGAATGGATCATCGGCACAACGCCGGTGACATTGAGTAGTGCGACGCAAACTTGAATATAATTTTTTCTTATACTGTGAAATTTCATTTTAAAAATCTTCTTTGTTGACCGTGAAACTTTAAATGGGACACGGTGTAGCACCAGCGTCAATAGTGTGTCGTATGTTGATGGAATTAGTTTAATAATGTATGCGAATATTATTATCAATAATCAAGCGTTTTTTGTCAGAGCTTATCGTTAGTTCCTTTGCAACAAAAATTATCAGTCAGATTGCATGGCTTTCGAATGTAACATGACGCCTACGAAAATTCCTCCACTCCGGTCGCTAGATCTTCTTGCCGCGTGTTATTTCTACGTGCCAATGTCAATAAAATTCCTTTTCGAAATTTTTCAACTTCTTTATCCAGACATTTTTTTTCTTCGGTGTATTTTGAGTGGAAAACCAGTTTTTTTCCTCCCGTAAATGATCTTTTCAAGCTCAACAATATTTATTAAACATCACTGCTTTAGTTTAAAAATTATTAATATAACAGTAAAAGAAAATGCAGCCTGGTGCTGGGCATTAAGGAAAATGAAAGGTTAACTACTTTTAACGAGCCGTTACTTTTAAGAATCTGGTGGCCGAATAAATGGATCTCATAGCCTTTCATTTATGAATCGTCGCCAGCTTTCGTAAAAAGTGCCCTTAAAATCCACGAGTTTGCTCAAAATACATTCATGTACCGCTCTTTGTAGAAATGTTCCCAAATACGCTCACTTAAACAAAAAATAATAATTATAACAAATAAAATTGTTTTCCTTTTAATAACTCACGCAATTAAGAACGAACTGATTAAAATTGATTTTCAGTTATTAGCATCATCTTAAATAATTTTAAAAAGTTGGTAATGATTGTAACAGTGAAGAATATATTATGCCAGAAAACAATGAAAGAAACAGTAACTGAAAATGTTTCTGTCTTAACGCCGAAGAATAAATAGAATCTTCATTTACTTTACCCACAGTTGATAAACGTTTCATTTGCCAGATTTGACAAATTACTTATCTTATTAAAATTTAAACAGAAATATTTGAAACAAAAATATTCACCCCCTCTTTAAGACTGATTTTCCGGGAAAAAGAGTTTGTAACTAGTCCGCTAAAAAAGACAAATTATGAAATGTTAGTAGTAAAAATAATAGCTGAACAGTAAATGCTGAGCCCAATAAAATATGCCATTCTCTATCTCATCGGTGAAATCAATAATAACGATCAATACGCGCCATCTTTATCGTGCCTGAGTAACCAGTCTCAGCCTGCTTCCGATTGGTCGCGCAGTTAGTAAATCTCGCGTAACAAGCGGAACGTTATCGACAAAATCTTAACATATTGGTGAAGATCGACACCATAGAAATTGATTTTATGAAGAATATCTCATTTTTTTTCGAATTTATCATGTAAATTAAATATTGCTTTCATAACATAAAACCTCGATACCGTTAAAAGCAACATATTTTTGTCCGGAGCAGGAATCCCCTCCTACAGTCTGATTCAATACTAAATACGTGATAACACGCCTTATCTTTCTATGAGTTGTTTCAACATCAGTGACTATTCGTTGATATGCGGTATAAAGATAGGTCGTAACACTGATCGTCAGAGGCATTGCTTCTGATGGCGTGATGGGAAAGTTTACCTGAACGCCAGATGGAGAAAGATGATATTGAGGCCCGATATTATAAAGCCTATCGAAATGCGTGTTTACACCCGGTCATGATAACATTTAACACTAGTCTATGTTGAACTTGACGACCTCATCTACTCACGCGGTATCAACAACATGTTTAAAATCGAAATGCCCCGAAAATATGTAAATCGTCCAGCCAAATTCAGAAAGTCAGTGTGCCTAGGGCAGCAGTAACATGGAGTGCTTCACTTCTTCCGACTTCAACATACCATGAGCCTGCACACCAATGGTCACTTATGTCTACCTAAATTATACTTCCTCATCACTACTAACTTTTGTTGTTGACTGAACATCGTACGAAAATTGATATGCGAAATTAATAATTCTATATTTATTTATGATGACGCTTTTGTGGATCAAAGTTAGGAAAATGTATGCTTGAGAGGAATGTGAAAAATTAACACGCGTGTTTTCTTTAGGATCGATCTTTCCGGTACATGATCAGCGCTAAAATATGTTCCCAGGAAGCGCAGATGCATGACGTGATTTGTCAGCTGTCAAGCGATTTACTCAGTTGGCTTCCGGGCGGGTCTGTCACGCATCATCGTCGAATGGGCTCCAGGTGCCCAGATTACTGTTACTTCCCGATTTTTCATAAAGTTTAGTCTCTTGCGTTTATGATTAGCGTATCTCCGGTTGAATGCTGATCAACAAAACTGCCGCATCTGAGGCGAGCAACTATCAAGTAAACACATTCAGAAACTGACTGTTTATGCTTTGCTGAAAACGATGAAAAATAATAACGCCAGCAGTCAATGGTGATCAGGAGAAACATCACAACTTTTTTCGCTCTTCGACTGAACAACACAGGAGCAGCACCTACTGAAGACTACACAGTGCTGAAATGATTTCATTGATATTAGATTTCTTCAGTTTAATCGTATTGTCTAGATTTAACACCTTCAGATTACTGTGGAGTTATGCTGTTAGTCACATCTATGCGAACATTAAACGCTTGACCATTTGGGAAGACAATGCCGTATTATCGCCGATAAATATGTCATTAAATGTTGGAAAAGTCATCGAAAAATTGGACGTTCAGGTGCTGGAATATCCATTGAAAGGGCAGTCATATGCCAGAATCATATTTAAACAATGCGGGTCATATCTTTCGAATGTGGTTCACTATACATCGTTAGCTTTAATGCAATTTTAAAGCTTATTCTCCGAAAACACTTTATGGAGGATTTTAATGAGCCAACCTTTAATGGGACACATCTCTGTTAATGCATGCAATGAATTGAAATTGAAACATATGTTCATTATTTAATCGACATTATAAGAACATTCACTTTGATAAAGAAAAATGTTAATTCCATTTCCATTGACTCATTATCTTTCGTTATTTTATTTCATTCATCTATGGTTATACGAAACAATATACTTTCAAACATGTGTAGGTTTTGTCGCAAAGTTTTTGTAAGTCTTTGTGTGTCATATATATAGTGTATCACGTCAAAAACTTAGTTTCCGCGTAAAGCCTGAAAGAGCGGGGAATGCAACGCTTAAGCATCATCCTCATCGGTCAATATCTGTTCATTAGTTTCGCCCAACACGCCAGTTTGGAGTACCGTGTCATCGAGTGAATAGCGCGCGTAAATCGCACGCTGGTCAACATCAATCCTCTTTGTTAAACTTGTGGAAGCCCAGACGTCTTTTTAACATTTTTGAAATTAGCTTTTTGACGATCAAGGGCAATGATAAATCCCTACGTTCTTATCATTTATTTACATGTATTCGTAATATGTTTGTAGCCAAAAATATCCAATAGAACGACTTTATATTTCGAACAATATTATTCTTCTCGAAAATGACGCTTTCAGTTCCGGCTGATATTTGAATGAAAAGATAACGGTGCTTTATACAATGCACACTGAATGAATTATAATTCAATTGAAAATAATAAAATCGATTTTCGGTGATCTCGAAGAAAGCCTCACATGAAAGCCTTTTTTGCTGCCTTTGTCATAAAAACAGAAATGATTTTGAACTCCTTGAACTATCGGGTTCAGCCTGGGCGCGGATTGCGCCGAAGCCCGGAGTCAAATCGTGTTCTGAGATACGAGAGTCTGGAAAGCTAGGAAAACGCTTGTGCTTATCGATGAAAACACTGGAAATCTATCTCAGCGCGAACAGCCGAAACACCGCTTGAGGAACGACTCGAAGAAACTCAATCATCGTGTATTCTGACATATTAGTTAAAAAGATTATGAAAATATTTTTTTAAAAATTTTTTTTTTGAGTTCATTACATGGGAACTCCCCTTCCAAGAACATTCGTCACTTGTCGAGGCTTAGCGGAGATGAAATTTGTGCAAGTTTTCATGCGACAAATGGTAGCGCAGGTGCCAGGAGCAGTGAAAGATTTATTTACCAGCCGCGATTAGCAGACCAAACACTAAATCTTCGTGATAGAGAGGGTTCATCAGTGTATCGAGACAGCACCATTACTGAGCGCTCGTACTTTCTTCGGTGAAAATTGCCGTAGGCCAGAGTTAGAGATTGCCGAGACCGTTGATATCGTCTTCCTCTATTGATGACTTGTTCGTCAAAAGCAGTTTTTGACCGCGTTATTTCACGATGATGTCCTGATGACACTTTATTTCCCTTTCACGTCACCCAGCCGAAACCACATTTTACCAGTTGCAGAGTTCAGCAAAAACAAAATCTCCCGTGCGATCTCCAAAATCCGTTCTGTATAGCACGAACGCGCAAAGCAAGCGAACGCCGAAAGGGCACAGGCTTCGGCAGATCGATTTCGCATATTACGATTTACTGCCTGTAGCCTTCAATCCACGCAAAGTTACAATGTAAATGATACTGTTCAATAGAGCCCGTAGTCTCAAAGACGGTTCTTGTATCGAACTATCAATCTTGAGATGCTCTTTCGTGGGAATATATATTTCCGTCAACTCAAAAAGAGTATGTTGACATTTCAGTTTGGTCGCGCTGCAGAAATAGACGGTAATATTATAGGTACACCTTGAACGTGATAATAAGACTCAAGGAGACATAGCCTCAGAAGACGTCGCAGCAGATCGCCAGAAAAGCCGATACAAAAGCGGTAAATAGTACTGATTTAATGCGCAAGCGTTTGAGTTTATCTCCAGATGTTAATGAAAGCGGAACATGCAGTCGATCTCATTTCCGCAAACTGATTTGAGCCAGATTATTAATCAATAGTATTTGCAATTTCAATTTGAAACATGCGCGCGAAGAGACGAACATTATCGGAGATGTCATCAGACAGGTAATAAATAAATATTATTGTTACTAAAATGGCTTCTTATGGTTTCCGTCTCCAAATTAACTGGTGTTTAAGGTGTGACAGGGCGTGATCTTTAGACCACATCTAACCTGGACTCACTTTTCAAAGACAATCACACTCAACATACCCAGCCGACAGATTTAACGTGTATCATCTTTATAAATGAGATGGTCCTCGACAACACTTGAAAATCACAACCAGCTTATTATGCCGAGAAATTATGATTACACCGTGCTTATAAATCTAATGCAGAAACACGCGGAAAAAATCGTATTTTTATTAAAAACATTGTTCCACCAATGTTTTCGGGTACTGAAGAGACCATTTCTTTTTATTTTTGAAAATGTTTATTTCTTAAACAGCGCCTAAATTTTATTCCCACAGTGAATTAAAATTTTGCTGAATCGTAATTTTCCTGCATTTTGTTAAACACAATTTCTGCATATACTAACTGTACTTCCCAGCATTTTACTTATCAAAATCCTTTCTAAAATATTGATTGCATTCAGCGGCGAATTTCTCAAATTCCTGATTTTTTTTCGATTGATTATAACTTATGTATGGATAATACGTAAATTAGTATTTGTTATTAATAATTAATTTGATAATTAATGCTAATTATTTATTCAATAACGTTTTACTGTATTTTGTTCTGAAAATGGTCGTAGTAAATTACGATACAAGATCGGTGAACTTTCGACTACTTCCTGAAAAAAATTTTTGCGTTGTTTCATCGTCTCCTTTCTGAAATGAACTTATCATCACAAAGATAGTGGTGAGATGTTGCACTGATTTGGAAGTTGGGCATAATGATTTATTGATTGGTGGTTTAATACGCTGTTGCCTTCATTAATATGTTCTTAAGCCTTTAGCCCAGATTATTTGTTATTTGAATCAGCAACTCATAAGAGATCGAGCGCGGAAGATGTAAATTAGAAATACATCGTAGATTACGCATAATTTCTGAGGAATGCCAGTGATACCTCAATATTCAACATCAAGAGGGTTTTGGAAAGACAAGTTGATATACATCAAGGTGCATGTTCAGTACTTCTCCAAGAGGATACTTACGACAATCTGATTGAGCTGTAGAGTGACCATTTCCATCATTAGATTCGTGATAATATTGGAATTGAGTTTGTTTATTTAGTTACAGATAGTAATGTCATGCCATTTCGGTTATATATACATATTGCTGGCGCTGGCTACAGTTGTTATTATTGTTGTTACTATATATTGTGTTTTAGTCACCGTGATTTCCACATATACTCAGTCAGGAAAGTTTAAGAGCAGTCGCGTATAAACCCTTGCAATGATTTTGAGATTTCTTTTTCGAAATCTACAAATCAAAGATCTTTCCAATGATATAAATATACAAAAACAATATATGACTAGCCATTAGTAACGATTTTAAAAATAATCAGTTGATTGCCGATTTTAGATGTAACATTGCCTTTAACCGTGGAAGTTTAAAGCTCTCAATTACCTTTATCCTTTTATCGTTCGGAATAGCTTTCAGATAGAATGAAAATCGTTAGATTTGCTGTAACCTATGTACTTTAGATTTTTCATGGGGCTTTAGTAATGTTACATTAAATAGTCATTTACCGAATTAGTTTAAATTATTTTTAATAGTTGGTTGTTAATAATTACTACCCAGTAAAGTTTATAAAAATAAAGAAAAATTGAACTATAGTGAGAGCGTAAAGAATCTTACTTTATAACATAATGCATAATGAAAGACACATGTGAGAAATAAACGATGATGTAACAGCTTTTAGTAGTAGTGTTATTTTTATGTGCCTGTTTTCAAATATTCTTTAAATTCCCAAATGTAATTTGTTTAAATGCATTTGGTGATAATATAGTTTAATATTTTTGAAATATTCTGCTAAGATATACAACAAAACGACACCATAATGATTTACTTACCAGCCTAGCTTTAAAAATTTATTGAAGATATTATCAAAAATTTCACTAAAGATAATGATAAATCTTTACAATATCAATATTATTAGTCAAAGTTCCGATCATTATGTTTAGTAATATACTCTAAGATAAAGAAAAATGAGAATATTATAATTTCAGAAACATTGAATAGACTCAAGAGCGAGCTGGGCAGGTTTGTTCGCGTTAGCGTTACGCGGGTCGATATGCGCGATCCAGTTTTCGTGCCATAGCTGCGCCATACATCGCCGAGGTGGCGCTGGCAACAGGAAGAAGGCGCTGCGCGCCAGAAGCGCAAATTCCTGGACTCATAAAGCGACGACTGGTCGCCGTCGATCGTGAACATCTGGCGTTTGTCACGTCAGGTAAACGTGTTAGAAGACAGCTTCCTCAAAGCCGCTTAGCCTGAGAAAAAGCAGAAGTTTCCATCATCGCCATGCCGTGCCGTTCAGGTGGACAGCCTGAGTGCAATGTTGTGATTAAACACCCACGCGGAAAAACCAGGTTCGTGCTTATCAGAAAGCCATCATTTAGAGAAGACGAAGTTTCCGCAGGACTCAATAGTGACTGTTCAATATGACGTATGGCAATTAGCCCCAATAAACACTTCAGACACCTGCAGAAGCAAACTTAAACTGCGTTCTTTCAGTATAATCTCCTGGAATATCAGCGTGTTCAGGGAAATAAGTCAGCATCATCGGGAATGTCGATACAGATTGGCAAAGGCCAGGCTGACCGCCGAGTTTAGTCGACAGATGATATCGCAAAGGGAGGCACTGGCGAGCGGAAAATACTTCCGTTCAATAATACTATAAACAGATGATGGACGGCTGGAACAGTTATAGTCTAGTGATACGGAACCATGCACAGGATTACGTGGAGTGGCGTCAACATTCTCGACCTCTCAGGACTTTTCTTAGTTTATCTGGTATATTTTTCAGCAAGATATAGTTTGAATCATATATAGATTGCTCAATATTTTCTATAAACATTGATGACTCTTTCCAATGGCGCCATCAGCCGACTGTGTAGAGATTGACGCGGAATCGCAAAAACAGCAGAATTGCGCGGTCAGTATTCGCGCCGTTCAAGACTGCCTCATCGCCAGAACGCTGTGGTGTCTATCAACTCAATGCCGGATCGTGGCAAGACGTGTATTTATGGTTCAACGTTAAGCTCCAGCATATTTGTGTCGTGGTCATCTGTATATTGGCTTATCGTCTTAGCTTGAGATCAAGTGAATCACCATTTGTAAATATATGTGTATAGCTCATTTCAACTGATGCTTTCCTTGCGTCGCTATTTTCAATGTTCCTCCTGAGTGTATCATGTGATGCTTGTTGCCTTTGGTGAAAGCTTTAAATATATACATAAAACACATAAAATTACGTACTAAAAACATAGAAATAGTTTATCTTTTTGCTGTTTTAGAAAACATTTGTCCATTTTGTTGCTTCTTTGAAGTTTGCAAACTTGTGAAAATGCCTGCAACAACACCTAATGTAACTCCGCTGCATTAAAATGTCGTATATATAATCAGTTATTTAATAATATTCAAATTGTATATAATACTTATTGAGGATATTTTCACATTAGATTATACAGCTTATGCTCAAAATTTTAGCATGAAAGTTACCGTACTGATACAGAATTTGTTGGTAACCGACGGGTCACCTTGTGAAATGGTCATCGCAGCTGTGCACTGAAAGACGTTGCTCTAATATTCTCTTTTTTGCCCGTAATATTTGCGCAAAAATGTCTCAAAAGATGCATATCAATCAAACGATTAATCATTGCCTAAGATATACATCTTGATAGTGAAATTCATCGTCCGTGCAACATTTTCTTAAAACTGTATTTTTCCTCGTGAATATAATGCATGAATGTAATGACTTCAATTCCCTCATGTTAGCTTATATGTAACTATATATATCTTATTTGGGGGATTTTTTATCAGGAATATTTTGACTGGACAAAAGACAAAATGCCCACTTGTACACTATGATTTTTGCATTACATAAGCTTTTGAGAAATATAAACAATATATTTTAATATTCACTTTCATTGCAAATATTAATGTTCGGTTTCATTGTACAGACAGCTTATAAGCTAATAAATCAAAGTTTTTCTATCATCAGGTAATTAACAACCTTCAGATGTAATATTTTAAACAAGCCAGAGAAATACATGCATAAATACAATCAATTAATACTAAAAACATAAAATGGCTTTTATTTTCGATTTTCTTTTAGAAATTTTTTGCATAGTTTATAGTGGTTTTTGTAATTGTTGTATATAAACCAGTAACCAAAGTTTCTTTAACATCGTGTTCAGATACGCCAAACCAGACCCTTGTTATTGATACATTTTTTTGCCATTCTATAGATAAAGATGTTCAAATCAATAGCGATACGCATTGAGTTATATACTTCGATTTAAACAGATGCAATGTTAAATCTTAAACAAAAACTGAGGTAATTATGCCGATATATATTTTCTCGAACATTTTCAGGTTTCCTTTTGTTTAATGTTTAAAAATTAAGAAGATTATTCACGTTTGGTCAGAACAATGATGAGTTGCACCTATTTCGTAATTAGCGCCTATTACTTATGCAACCGTCTAAACAGTTTCGTGCGAGGGTGTACCTTTGGTCACCAATGAATACCTGGGTACTTTAATGCTAATTATTAAACAAATATGGTCCATATGAGAAAGCCATTTTCGGGAGATCTGAAATATTTTGTTTCAAAGAAAATGACAATTTTCTCAATAAATTTCTAAACATATTTGATTTATTTAGTCCTTGAAAGTTAAAATTAATATATTCGAAAGCCTTTATATCGCTCTCTCTGAGAAATATGCAAATGGCTCAATTTTGACAATGGAAGTTACCTAACATCTCTCTTCTCTTAAGATCTTGATTAAAAAGTCAAATTGAAGATCATGTAGCTTCTGCTTCTTACATCTTCTATTTATTACAATCGATAGTGAGCTCGAGAGGGGCATTCTTTGATAATATAGAATGATCTTCGTCATTTTCAACTAGATTCATAAGAAGGACTAAACCCAAGCTGGAATCCTCCGTGTCACCATCCCCTCCACTGGAGGATTTGCAGTCAGCAGAGATGATCCATATCCTTCGAACACTGGTGGGTGTCTTCACAACAAAGGAAAAGTCGAATTCACTGGCCACGAGTTTGTGCAATCATGACAAATCAGTTACATGGCACTTCTCGATGCCGCGATTGTGAAGAATCTGAAATTAGCATTTGTACTATCATCTTCTCGCCCCATTATGGCCCTGAACGCATTTCTTTCAAAAATGCAAATATGTCACAAATTTGTAAAATGCAAAATATATATCACTGACTACCATGACAGTGTAACCCTTTTCCTCAACCTAATGAAAAAGACGTGAAAAATCTTTTGCAATGAGGCATAAAATTTTCGAATGGTTATGAGGAGGCTCGGATCTCGCCGTGCAAATATCGGCAAAATAAAATAAATTAAAAACTTTTAATAGTATTAATAAATTCAAAACCTTATGCATTTCACAAAGACATTAAATATTCCAACCTTTCACTTGCTCATCAGCGGCCCCAGTTTTCTGGTTCGCTGGCTCCAATACAACACATATTATTGATCTTGTTCATAAACAAAAACATGAGCCAAACATCGAGTGTTTTATCGCCACACTGCTAGTTGTGCGCCAACAATGATAAACGTTCAGCGACGCCTAAACCAGCATCGACGATACAGTTAATGTGTCGCACATCTATCCTTTTTATTCTAGGTGCATTGTCTATTAACTCGCCAGGTAGCGGCCAGAGGTCACTATCGCGATAGATACGGAAGCTCAAGAACTTCCTGTTGCGAACAGCAGAATGGGTCGTTCCACTTCCGTCGAGAGAGTCTGCACCTGTTAGAACAGGGGGACAGGAGTTTGTAAACAGCAGCGCTTCGGGACAAACAATGTTCGTACGATGGTGATTGTGAGGGATGCCGTGTTAGTGATATGCCGATCAGCATCGTGTTTGTTTGAATGTGTGATTTTTAAAGCGGAGTTTTCTTCTGGTTTTGGGACAAATATTTGTCTTGTCTATTTTCTAGGCCAGCCTTCGTTAGCCAAAAAGTTTCATGAACTTAAGAGGAGAAGTTTACAGACATTATCCATCATGCCTGCAAAAATGAAATCACTTTTAGCTTTTTGAAACATTCATCTTGTTTATTATTTGAATATATAATAAAAGCTGTACAGGCGCTGGAGATATTTAAATAGTCTACTTATCAATAAATGTAATGCTTTCGTTAACATTATAAATGATATAGATTCGGGCTGGAGATTACGACCTTAATACGGTTTATCCGATTCAAATGCTCTTCTTGCATCACGGAAACATGGTTGATCTGTGGACGAACCGCCTTTCTATTAGCCTTTCCTTTCTCTCTTTTAATTAATTAATACAAAAGAGTAGATTAAATATCATACACGAATGCTCTCTGGGAATATTGTTGTAATTATAATCGCTTACTTTCCGAAGAAATAGCGGATCACGCACAAGACGCGATGAACAAAGTTTCACAGAGGAGACAAATATGAAAGACCGTCCAAAATGACGCGCAGATATAAAGACGATTCAGTCAAGCCTAAGACTAATCTAGATTAGAAAGTGTTACTGAAGGTAGATGCGCGCAAAAGTGTCCTCTGTTACGCTGCCCTTCTTCATATCTTCGTATTCTTTTGTTGCACTTCGTTGTTTGATAATATGCATTTTCCATCCTTTGGTTGGTTGAAATTTGTTGCTGTTAATTTTTGGTGAAGTCACGGATAGTATTCTTCCGTGCCATCATACGGATAGTATTCCTTCCCGCTCGGTCGCGTTAGCAAATCTTTCGCAAAGTCTTCTTCTAATCTCTGTGGCTCCACGATCCTCAGGGTCACCAGACGGTTGCGCAGATAGATGCCGGGAGCAAGCCCAACCGATTTTCAGCAGCAGAATATCGACGGAAAACTTGTCGCGCACGCCGAGCATCGACGCAAGGGAATCTGCGATGGATCAAATGGTCAGCGCTCAGTCATCCGTTCACCCCACCGATTTGCTCTTCAACAGATTTTATCCGCGTATCAACTTCATTATTCGTAGATTGAGTATTGTTTGATTTGCGGTGCATCTTTCATGTGAGCACGCACGATAAGAGCCAGACTGTCAAAAATTATCGTTAGCGAGGTAAGCAGCCTGGAGAAGCGAGGTGTCAACTCATGTCGCTATATGCCGTGTGTCAGTCGCTTGATCGGGGCGAATGTCCCTGTGAATAAAAACGAATGACAGGAATACACCATTTGATCGATGATATTGATTGATATTATGGGTTTATTGAGGGACAATCTTCTTCTATACTCGTATATCATCATTTGATCAGACGCGCCTGATTTACGGCCTCCGTGAAATATATTGAAGATATGTTCGATTATCCTCATAACATTGATCGAAGATAGTGACTTATCGAACAAAATTACCGATATATAACCACCAAACGAAATGTAGCCTGCTTCAAAAATCATGATATCATAAAATACGTCACTAAATAACCTGAAGCCAAACAAATATTTAAAACCATTATCAGCCTGCCTTGAAAACAAGGTCAGGCAAAATCGTTGATACCACTTCTCCGCCTTTGTTTTGTACCATTTTTTCTCCGGTCAAACAATATATGCTGTCAAATTTTGTCTGAAACAAACAGTTAGTCTGCCTCGTGCCGCGGGCAGATCATGGTCTGCCTAGCGGACGATGCCGTTGTTTAGTACCGAGGTGGTGATATGATGCTTTTTTATAATAACAGAAAATATTTACCATTATCTACTCTTACCTTTATATCATAACGTATTAAATTCCAGTACCGCACCTTGAAGGCGCGGTCTAAATCTTCTCTGTCCGCCCTGACGCGCTTCCCGTTTACAGTTAGAATGCCCCGATGGGGTGTTAAGCTGAGTTGCGCCTGGTGGCGTCAGTCATTGGTTAGTGAGATGTAAGAACATCTTTCTGATTTTCCCTGTTAAATTGAGCCGTTCGTGTGTGCTTCAATAAGCCCAAACAGCAGTTCATAACGCGCCGTTCATGGGAATCTTCAAGAAACCCAGTTGATATTTTCAACAAAAGAAATAAAGTCGTAAATGCAAATGAGTTAAATCGGCGTTATATGTGGTCACTTTCTCTATTATATAGAGCTGTTATTTGAGCAGTATTATATCTTGTTCTTCTAGTACAAATATTTTCCTCTAACCTTAATGTGGAATCTCACAAAATAATATTGTGAATTCGCCATTTGGGAGCCCGCAGCAATAGCCATCTCATCTAGGGCGCTAATTGGGCCTAATACTGTATTAAACTTGATCGCCGAATATTTTGCTCGGACACTGAACCCAGTCGAAAACATCAAAATGAAGATAGCTGATAATTAATCTTGTTTCTCTTCTTCAACACACTCTCTCTTTAACACTCACATGACTACCAAAACAGAATTTATCACCCCCGTCCCACCCTTTTTCATCAAAACGAGGAAAATCACATCTTCGAAATCCCACCTAATAGCAAAAACTCTTCCTCATCTCTTTCTGGCTTTCAAAATACTCACTTCATTTAATAAAGAACATTTTTAAAAACCCTAAACAGATCTCCTGAAATCGAACGTAATCCCTCCTTATCAAATGATCTGTATAATCCCTCAGTAGTACCCGATCTCTGTTGCCGCCGAGCCAATTTCTCGATGTGACAGTGAGCTTATATAACTCCTTCTCATTTCAAATTCATCCGATCATTAACGATCTTCTAGGGTCACAGTATCTTCTCTTAATAGTGTTTCAATTTCTTCGACGATATGAGATCTTCAGCTAAAGGTTGAATTCAGAGATCATTTTTGGCCTTTGAGTTTACCGTCCTTTGCCATCATAATCTCCTTTTATGATCTCTTTAATTTAGATACGTATATCTTCATTTCGTCAATTCTCGCATATCATGGCACCTTCCCTTAATAGAGAAGATCAGCGCTTGTCGTCGTTACGTTATGAGATTTAAATTGATTATTTTCTTACGGTGATAAGATGAGACCTGCTTGCCAGAACGAAAAAACAGCCGTGTCTGGGATAGAATGTTGGGATTTACGAACATAACGGAAATTCCATTTCCGATATTACTGTATTTGTGTACCTGATTTCTCTATTCTGGTGTCTTCGATGCTGTACCCAGTAATGCAGTTGATGAATAATGAGATGGTGCCGTATAATCTTCAACCGCTCAACATCTATCGCAAATGATGGGCTTCGACACAGTAGCTGGTCGAACGCAGTCAAATGCGGCCGTGCTTATCGGCGAGTTGAGCGAGTTAATATTCAAATGCAGACTGGTTCACACGAGGGTTTCTTTGGCGATCACGGTTTGAAACAGGCGAGGGGATCATACCCTCTCTCTACACAACATTGGGAATGGACGCCGACAATTTGGTCGTGTATCGTTACCACATACGGCAAAGTTCTTAGAATACCGAATATACTTCTTCGGCGAAGGCATCTGTCCCCACGTGTTGGTATCGCAGCAGCTTCTTTAGTCGATTTTCTTACCCGTCACGCGTGGCACACATCGCGCGAGGTTGAGATCATGATGATGAGTGATTTGACCGTCGCGACCGTTAGATGATAAAGAGGTTTCGCTTACGCTCGTACGCCTTGAACCATGGTCAGCTTATAGCTGGCAATCTTCCCCTCCTGGTCCGATGACACCAACGGATTGTTCGACAGATGCAATGCGCATATCTTCAACAATATCATTGTCATCAGCCGCCACGATTTAACAGAACACTGACGCTGCTTGACATTCGAGGTGCCTGGCGGAGCGCAAAGTAAGCGGTTATCGTCGCATCTTTAGCAACATGAGTGTAGGGGCTTATAGCCTGGAATTTGGAATAATGGTCATATCGCCTGTCTGAACATTCTCTTCTTACTATATTACGTAAAAAGTTGTTTATCAGGCTACTTAGCATAACGTTTTTCTGACACGCAGTTCACTGGCACAGTAAGCTCTAGAAATCACGACAAAGTCATCAATCACAACCGTCGAAAATGGTTTGCGTCAATGCAGTTGGTGGAATAGGTCTGACGCTGGACAGCGGCAGATTTAAACAGGAGACAGCCTGAATTGCCCTTCGTTCCGGTACGTTTCGCAGTCGAGTGAGTCTGCCGCAGCTTGATGCTCACTTCTAAAGACTGCCGACAATCACGTTACCGCGTTCGTCAGATAGCGCCGAGTTAGTTTGAATCACTTCGAAAGACCAGCAAGCGCCCGGCATTCACGCCAGCCCAGCGAGCGGCCGCGATCAAAGCGGCCGCGTTTACCGCGTTCAGGCCGCCAGCGGCTCGAGGGAAAATCTGACAATGAAAGATTGTCGGGAATTAACGTTGGAGATCGCCGCGCAGTAAGCCTTCGCTGTGATTACGCGAAAGCGGATGAATTTGAACCCAAAGTAGGTGAACAGAAAACTGAGCTCCAGTAGTTGTAATATCTACCGCATGTTAGTTGGTCGACGCGTTCGGTTTTTCGAAAACGCCATTTCTCCATCGTTCGTTAAGATGAAAGCAGATCGCGATCGAGGACTGAATATCATTCAGGAAACCCTTCTCAGAGCGCCGGCGTGGAAGAATGCCGGGTTAACCATGAAATGCGCAGATCATTTTAGCCTTCTGATTACATCCCGGCGATGGGGTCGTCGGATACTTTAGAACAGTGGGCACCACCCGCAAAGTTGCTACAAGTTGTTCGTGCGTCGGAAGATGTTTTTTTTTCAGGTATAGTGTTTGGTTGACAGCTTTCAGCAGGGACGAGATTTGGTCAAAGCTGTCAAATGACGAGTTTCAGTTTGGTTAATAGCCTGTCGCGCCCGATCATCAAGCAGCAGTGGATACCAATATCTTATCGATTTTACAAAGCGGCTTGTTTAAGCGATGAAAGCGCTTCGGTTGGAATATTATCAACAAACAACCGCCGCATTTGAAGTGAAGCAATTCACGTGTCGAAACATATCGTTGTTATCCAGTAGCAACGATGTCGTTGGCGCGCTTTACCGGTCTGTACTTCGGAAAACGATAAAATATTGGTCGTGCGCCGCGTCATGGCATCGGTATACGCGGTTACGATTGCTCAACTTTATTCCTGAATACGATAACGCCAGAGCTGGCCATTGGCTGGGCCAGCCACAATCGATTTGCTGTCTAATCTCCTCACGCTTTGGACCCGTGAACCGGGCCCCAAACATCTGTGATGACGACGTTAAACACTGTGAGCGTTCAGTCACGATCTGCTGGTCATTGATTCCTCGCCGTAATAATGATTATATACGTCCCGAATGTTGGGAAAAGTGTCATCGGTTTGATGTCGTCCGTGATTGGGACTACATCCTGTTGTCGTCATATGCCAGAAATCATTTGTAATGCATGCCAGTAAAGATTATCTTTGTAATAAAAATTACGTCAATCGACAATAAGAATGTTGTTTATTGCAATTTACCATACTTCAAAAACACTTTCACATCTGTACATTAGGAATAACTAAAAAGAAATACCGGGTCTATTTGCCTTACAGTGAAGGTCATAAAACGAACACGCGGTTTGTGTTCATTTACTTAGGTGGTGCAACTGAATTGTGAACTCGTTGCCATTCAATAGAAATGTGGTGTTCCATTTATATGCATTTTAATACTTTATTGTTTTTTTAGAGTCAGACAAACTGGTATTCGAGCCGTTACATCACTACCAAAAACAGCTTTCATTACTTATGAAGTTGAAATGGTCAAAGACGAGGAAAGTGCTGCTCAGCGAAATATGTTGGCATGCAGCAGCCATGCGCCTGAAAGAGTTAGTTTGTTATTTGAAGCAGTCTGAACAATAGCCTACCGTTTTTGAACTAGCCTGCAGGCACTTTCGTAACTGAATAATGTCGAATGGGTCAACTCACCTCCCAGATATGCAGCGCCGTCTGACTTTATTGCAGGACATGTGTGACTGGTTAGTTATAAAATGAATCTTATGAATCATTAAGATCGAGCCACATGCCGCTCATCAGCGCCGAATAATGAGCGGCACGGGTCACCAGCCTAGCAAGCACCAGATACTACACTCATCTCAAAGAATTTTTGCGAGATGGACTGAAAATTTGAAATGGGATCATCCTCTGAAATATGGAAAAAGAACATGATTACTAGGTGTCTAACAATCAAATCGATATTGGCTTGGGCCCGAAGCCTGTGTCAATTACGAATAGACTTTAATTGCGCCTGTTACAAAATCGCATGCCTTCAGCCTTCGCCTTCGTGCGCCTCTACATATGAAACAAAAGGTTTATGAAAAATGTATTTGGACTTTTCAGTTGTTGTTTAGTATGTAATATCAATCATAGCCGAATGAAAGTCATTAAATTAGTGCCCTCGATGTGTAGCCAGCTACATTGCGTAGAGGGCGCGAGGAAGGATTTGCACTATTTGATATTTTAATAATTGATATTTGAGCGAATATTTATGTTTTAAAGTCGCTCATTTCATATCAATTTAAATTGCATAAGATATATTATATCATTTACCTTTGATTTCATGCTGAAAACAGTTTTATTTTTTTGATGGTTATTTATGTTTATATTAATAAATATCTTACCCAAACTAATATCATCAAAATCGTAAAATCTCTGTCTTTCGATGACAGCCGAGCGGAATGACCGCTTCTCAAATACTTTCCGACAGTAGATCCCGAATCATACAATGATTTGGTGCGTTACCGCGGGTAAGCTCCGAAACGGTGTGTTACGGTAAAGTACAAAATTTTTTTAATGAGCCTTTCGAAAACAAGATTTAACAGTCGAATAAATATAAATGAATTTTTAAACATTGAAAGGGCCCCGAAATAAGTCCTCTAGCCTTCGATAACATAAAGAGCAGCAAAGAAAATAGAATGTACTATTACACAACAAGGGAACATCCGTTCTCGATTTTCTTTCGATAGATTATGGTTCCTTCTAAGCACATAGGTACGTGTGTCTTAAGTTAAGTATTTGTTATTATATCGATAATTTTTACACACTAATATTTATTCAATACCGTTTTTACGTTTTGTCGAAAAACCTATCGTGTCAAAGAAAGGATGACGCAAGAACGTTGGAGTACTGACTTCGGATCTCTTCCCGGCCTAGAGCGATCACAATAGTAAATGTTCACAACAATAATGTCTGTTTGTTATCGTCATCTCAGCCTTATCATAAAATCTCATAAAAAGCCGGCACAACAAAGCAAAGCCTATTATATATATGGCAGCACCGATCGTCGCCAGGTATGCTGGTAGTGATTTTTGCGATAGCTGCAATTTAGAAAACAAAAATAGAAAAGGAGTCAGTTTTCCTTTTATGTTGTTTTCTTTACCATTAGAATATATAGTGAATTTAAAGATATTCAAACATCGTTGAAATAATCAAAATATGAAAATTTAAATGAATAATGCAGTGGGAGCCTACTTGCTATTAGATCGTCCGTTAAAAGCAAATAGCCCGGACGTCATTGCTGCTGTTAGCTGAATCTGATCGAGCACGCATTCGCAGATGGTTTATCGTTGAATTTTGCACACAAAGATCTTCGACTTGTGAATCCATTTCCACCAAACACAATCATTGCCACAAAAAGGTCAGCGCAGTCCCGGGGCGAACGGAATTTACCGCCCCTTATCAAAAATGGCACTCTTCTAACTTCTCTATCACTTCTCATAGTCATTGCTCACTGGGACAATAATATAATTTTCAATGCGTATTGAAGGTCAGTTTTTCCTGCAACGTGCTTTATCACCAAATTACGCTGTCTCACAGCACAAGATTAACCTTCTACTAGGTCGAAAGACAGAAAGGGAAAAATCACCCAGCCCCTTTCCTCAGTTTACGCGCATATTTTTCCCCCAACTATTTACTGAAGCGGCAGTTAATCCTTCCTTTCTGCCCCCTTTTATGTCCTTATTTCCGCAGGGCCTGAACTGCGATTGTACTTAGCAATAGTTCCCCTTCTTATCATTAAATAAATTAATATGCATGAGCCCATGCGAAGTTGTTGTTCCTGATGCATTTTGAAAGCGCTTAGAAGATTTTTTCCTCTTTCGGAGTGGAAAGAAGGAAGAAAGGAATAGCCGCCGGGGACTGAGCCTTAATAACAGTAACGAATACAGAAAGTGCCTTTGAGATTGTACAGTGCGATTACAGACCAAGATGCTTTTAGTGTGCCAGTCTGCCGTTACTTGCGGTTATTGGCGGGAGGTTTATGCATGGAAGAAAATTTCGATTTGACATGAGTTTCGACAAAAAAAGTCAGAGTATCTCCGTGTTCCTTTGGAAGCGGGAGATGCTCGAATGAAATGACGCCAAAGACGTCGCTACCCGTCGCACCGTCTTTGGGGCTATGCTTCCTGCTTCAGTGGGAAGAAGAGGTTTTACAGCCAAGATGAATAGTTGTGTAGCGAAAGTGATTTAATTAGTTCCTTGGTCGAGTAGTCAAAGAGTCACAGTTATTTAGTAAATATGATCATCGCGTTTGAATCATGGTCGACGGACCCACGTTCGAGCCGGCGACCGACACCGGAACGGGATACCAGTTTCTATTTAGTGTACCTTTGCGGTACCAGCCGAACTCTATCGCGCCGCCGAACCGATGCCTGGCGGTTACCGGAAGCTGTATCATGTGTCAATTAAAATCTCTGAAGTGTGTAAATTACGACTCAAAGTTTATGTGCCTTAATCAAATGGTGAAATAAATGCAAAGTTTTCTTAGCCATTTGAATATCATTTCATCTTCCCAATCGCCCTGAAGTTTGACTGAAATATCTTTACCTTATTTAGTTGCCTTTTTAATAGTGATTTACTGAATGAAGCTTTTGACGTTGTGCCAATAGTCGCGGTAATGTAGTTTCGATCAGTTTCTTTAGTGTAAATAATTGATGTTATTAATGAATGTTATAAAGAAAATAAAATATCGACAAAAATTAAAACTTCAGATCATTAATACAAGCGATAAAATGTATTTGTGTGGCTGAAGCATACCCTGAAATACTTCAATAGGCAGCGAAAGAGTGCTGGAAAATGGAAAGTTGGAATGTCAAAAACATGTGTAATTCTCATAAAATGAGAATTACCTACGAAAAACAAAGTTAGCAGTTAGGACTGGTTTAATAAAGAGGATTTGCTTGCGTTATAGATTCATTTCCTTCCGACAGTTCATGAATTTCAAAAATTCATTTTAAAAACGTTTTATGTTGCTTTCATATCTTTCTTAACCATTATTGTTCATTCGAACTTCTGACTTCGAAATCAAAGATACTTCCAACAGTAAATATTTCAACTCGTAACTGAGCGCGTGTGTGCGTTTGTCAAATCGCTTCCGGGATCCTTCCTCATCGTAAGCTTTTGACTGATTTTATAGCTAGCAACTGCTTTCACACAACATGTTAAAAAGGGATCATTGCCAATTTTGATTATTACCCGCCTCCCTTGCTTTCCTGGAATTTATGCTTTGAAAGTTAGCAATGCCTTCGTGTTCGAACAATAGCGTAAATGAAACCGTGCAGGCAGGACCAGTTAATCTTAAATATCAAATTTTATGGTTAAAAATATATTTTCTTCTAACATGATCCAAAGATGCTGCTTGTAGTTGAAGTATAGTTAAAAATAAAAAGCCTGGGAGAGGTTTATTAGCGTCATTCATCTATGCGAAATAAGGTGTAGTATTTAGGGTCCTCTTTTTAATTCTGAATGTTGATTTATTATCATCATCGCTATGCAATGTGTCGATCTCCACCGGAAAAAGGGGTAATGAAGTCACAGAATGATATTAGCCATGAATATTGGCCTGAGGTTAATTTGCGCTCATAACCAATCTCGAAAGTTTCACGCATACCCCTTTATTCATTGTCGAAAGTTTTATCAAAAAGATACTGATGTATTTGTTCAGTCGATGATTAAGATTTTAGCCTTCGCTTGTTTTATTACCAGCGGAATTTGGCGATATGGATCATGTCCCGAGCTGTGTGCCATCTGCGCATATGATATATGTCTGCTTAAATCAGTGAAAGGCCCGGTTATATCGCATATGATGTCTTCTTCGAGGTACGGACTTCGCGCGGCTACATGCCGAGTGCTTGAACGCTTGTACTTATCTGACAGCGCAGCATATTATACCTGTTTCATTTCAGACGATACCTGAACAGTGTCTTTTCTTACACCATCGGCATACGTATGCCTTTGTGAAAACCGGTGCCGCGAATCGCGTAATATTTACCGGTAGTACAGCCAGCCCAGCACTGCTGCCTCACTCCTCTACATACCGAAAAGCGTTCTTACGTCTCTTCCTCATTTTATTTCATCGCCAACTGATAATGTTAATTCGCCCTTTGGTATCGAGATTCCGGGTCAGAATTCTCATCTTTGCATCTCCACCTCTCATTTTAACAATTTCAACGAAAATTTTCGGCCAAATATCTATCAATGAGACGTCATCGACAGAATGGAACCGACGATACGAATGCCAATACATCGATCGTTTAAATTTATCGACGTATTGATTACTGAATCGATTGTTGGAGATGTTCGATTGATAAAGCCAAAAATCACAATAGATTTTGCAGTTAGTAGCCTAAAGCGCGTACTGTTCGAGTTGATGATTCGCTATTGAAGTCAATTTGAAGATCCGTCGTGCGGGCCTCCGATGATAGTCCTCCCATTGGCGTGGTACTGGCGAAATATCAGACAGCACAATCTCACCTACCTGATGACTAAAATGTAGTTATTGATTCATTATCAATAAATTCTCGAGTTTTTGTGTAGAACACTCGATAACTCGTCGGTCATTTATTTGCGTGTAGGAAAATCGGGGGTTCATAAAATATATGTTATCAACAATATGCGTCGATTTTATTATTTCACGAGATATGATAGTGATGGTCTAATCATGATCGCAAAGCAAAACATGCCGACAGCTCTCTTCTCCAAGTTTCATCGGGATACGGGGACTTTGAAATGACGTCTCAATGCGGATTGTCTGCGTGTAAACGGCATTTAGTGGTGCATTAAGACTCAACGTAAGATTTTTTCAAAGATCGCATATACCCATTATTCGAAGATAGGATCACCTTAACATTTTCAGAAATTACGGCTCCCAAAGTGAGTTCTCCCTGTAGCCTGCCATCAAATAGAGAAGTCTCAATATGTTTATTCCCAAAGTAGACAAAGAACATCGTCAATACGCAATAACAATGGTCAATAATAATAATAATAATACTAGCATCACTAAGATAAACAATGTCCTCGAAACAATACGTCGTGCATAACACAAAATGGTGCTGGGATCGAATGCAGATGGCGGACGGTCACTACGTGAATCAAATATCAGCATTTAGCCAGTCGTTCGCGCGTTAGTCACACCAGAGTACATGGATGTCCAGCCGAAATAATGAATTATGATCTTATTGCAACAGTTAGTAGGGTTTTTAAAAATGATTTTGAGATTTTGAGCCTTTTCTGAAATTACAAGCAAGACTTTCTCACTTAATATAACATGAAACATTGCATGAATAGAAGTATTTAAAAAAATGACTTTTAAAAATAACAAAGTTGACAATATTGTCAGCCAGAAATACGTCCGGAGGAAAAAGTTGCAAAGTTCACTACTTATTTTTTAATACTAAATTAACTTTGAAAATTGTAGCAATCCAGTGGTAAATCGTTAGATTTGCTAAACATTGAGGGTGGATTCAGTTTTTCATGTGGCTTTAGCAATGTTATATTCAATGGTGTCATTTTTTTACCGAATGTATCTTTCAAGTTTAAATTATTTTGAATAGTTTATTGTTAACAATTACTAATGCCGCGTTTATAAAAGGGGAAAGAAAAATTAGTTACGTGAGAAATATTTACATACGACCTATTTTATAACCGAATATTTATAATGAAGATATTATAAAAATAAATACGATGGGTCATTTTTGAAAGAAGGCAAGATTTTTATGTACCGTTTTTCAAATGTTTTCTTTTGGTACTTGTTTAAAATACCTCGTGTTTAATGCAAGGCCGAAGCACATTTTTGAAATATTTCAAGGCATCATAAGAAAAATGACACTCAATAAATATAATAATCACATTTAAAGCCTGCTCAACTAGCAAGTTTGTTTTAAATTAATTATCATATTTAAAAATTCACTTCAGTATAAATATAAATGTAGCGTAATTAACAATACAGCATCGGAGTCTCAGCACAGCTTCTGGCATGATGATACCGCGTGATATTTGTTGCCTTTGCGAAGATTGTTGCATTACAAAAACAAATATAAATTACAGTTTGAAAACATAGAAATAGCTCTTGATTTGTTGCTCTTTGCAACATTTGTCCAGTTTATATTTAAAACGAAAATGCTTTCGTAACAACAAAACCCACGATAACTTTAAATCTCCAGCGAAAACTTTCAAAAATGTCTTATATATATATATATATATATATATTATTATTGCTATATATTATTGTTAGCTAGAAATCATGGTGTGTTCTTTTATTTAATTATTCAAAGTTCATATAAAAAAGTTATATATTGATTGATTATATATTTATAGCCAGCTTATAGTCACTTGATATCTGCAGCATGCGCCGCTTCACCTCAAAATCGATACAGAATTACACCGATAATACTGAAATAATATGGTTGTAAAACTGAAATTTCGGGCAATTTAAGATTCTTTTTGCTTAATATTTTTAGCGCAATAAATTGCAAAGATGTTAATGTTCAATAAAAATGACAAATAGCATGTTGTGTTCATTATTTTTGTGAAAGGCGCTTATAAGTGAAAACCAATTTTCCAAAAATGATATGTTTTTTAAAATCATTCATGTTTTTCTCAGAATATAATGCATGAATGTAATGAATTTCCTCACTTCTCATGTTACTTATATGTAACTATATATATATCTATGTGAAGTTTTTTAGATATCTTCCCAAAATATTTGACTGGGATCCATATCGCAACGTCAATTTTTAAAATTACTAGCGACATTTTTGTTGGTTACGCTGAGAAACAACAACATTAAATATTACGCCGAAATAACGTTTACATTACCTCAAACAAAGTTTATGTTTATTAACAAAGTTTTAATAATAGAAATACATAGAAAGCACATGCATAAAAATTCACCATTTTTTCTAAACTGTACAACGGATTTCTAAAAAAGTCTAAAATAAAACTGTTTTCATGTTTTTAAATATGAAATTAGTGTATTTTTAAGCATGTAACAGACTTCTCGCAACGACAAAAAGTATTACACATCTGAGTTGTTGTTAATTACCTATATTGGGAAAACTTTTGATTTATTAAAGCTTATATAAACCTGTTTTGAACAATAAGTAAACATTAATATTTGCAAATGGGAAGTAAAATGTTTAAAATATATTGCTTATAGTTTTCAAAAATTATGTAATATAAAAATATCACTATGAATTTTTAAAAAAAATTGACATTTTTTGTCACGATATATGGTTGTCGGAAAATCACCCCCAAAAAAAAAAAAAACTCACATAAAAATATTTAATTACATATCAGTAACATGAGGGGGAATTCATTACATTTATATATTATATTTTGAGAAAAATCATGAATACAGTAGCCTTTAAAAACATCATTTTTGAAAAAATTGAATTTTCACTATAAAAGTGCCACTTATCACAAAATAATGAATTACAACATGTATTTGTCCCATTTTATTGAACATTAGCATCTTTGAAATTTATTTTGCATAAAATATTAACAAAATTTTTAAATTGCCCAGAATAGCATTTTTCAGTTTTTTTTAACGATATTATTTCAGTATTACATCAATTTTCTCAAATTTGTATCACTTTAAAGAATTAGTAGCTTTCATGCGTTTTACAGATATCAAATTTGAACAGAAAGCATAATAAAAATAATGTGAAAATGTATCAATATGGCTTTTGTATGAATTTGACAATTTGAAAAATGGATTATATAAATACCTAATTAGTACGTTTCGTATATGTTTATATGTTTTTAAGTTTTCGCTGGGATTTTGTAAATTATCATTAGGTTTTGTGTTGTTGCATTTTCTAAGTTTTAAACTTCAAAAAATTACCTAAACTGGATGAATGTTTTCTAAAACAGACAAAATAAAACTATTTCTATGTTTTTAAACATGAAATTTATGTATTTTTATAGATGTAAGAAGCTTCCTCGCAAAGACAACAAACATCACACTTGATGTATCATCTCATACCTTTATCTCAGAAACTATTAAAACATAAAAACTTAAGATTTTTGACTATACATGTATTAATTATACATTTATATATTTATACTGAAGTGAAATTTTTTAAATATATTAATTAGTTTTAAAAACAAACTTTTAGTTGAGCGAGCAAATGTGATTATTATGAATTTATTGAAAATTGTCATTTTTTTTCTTATGATATCTGCTTAAGAATATTTCAAAAATGTCACTTCAGTATACACAATTGCATTTTAAAAAGCAAGAGTACATTTAAAAAAACAATTTTAAAAAACATTTAGAAAAACAATTTTTATAAAAATCTTACCTGTAAAAGTATTATCGTATTTATTTTTTTCCTCACCATATTATCTTCATTATGCATTATGCAGTTATAAAATTAAGATTCATTATGTAAATATTTTCTTTACATGGCCTAATTTTTTTCTTTAACACTTTACTTAAACACGCGAAGATTTAGTAATTGTTAACAATAACTAATTAAAAATGAATTTAAACTAAAGAAAAGACCTAAATTTCAGTAAAAAATGACTACATTTTAAGTATAACATTTACTAAAACCCACATGAAAACCTTAAAATTGCCTCCAATGGTTTTTAGCAAATCTAACAGTTGCAGTTATACACCCTTTCTAAAGTTAATTTGGGTATTAAAAAATAAAAATTAATTGAGGCTTTGCAACTTTTCCTCAGTTTTAAAAAGGCAATGTTTATATTTCTATTTGTCAAAATGGGCGTGGTAAATCAACTGATTATTTTTTAAAAATCATTTTAAAATGCTTCTAATTCATATAATGACTTGTATGTTATATCATTGGAAAGGTCTTGCTTTGTAGATTTCAGAAAAATTAAAATCTCAAAATCGATTTTTGCGGGGTTTACCTCTACCGACTGTTTTACTAAGATCATAATCGAATTATTTCGACAGTTAAATGTTATGTCTGGTTGTATTCTCTGAAAAACTGGGTATTTTGAACGATATGTCAACTGGCTTCATGTGATAATCTTTGTTCACGTACAGGCCTAGACCTACCACCGTACACCATCATTGCTCATTCAGTCAAAAGGTGGCAGTCGTCGCTGGTTTGTGTGATTGTAAGTTATGCACATTTATTTGTTTCGGGTTATTGTTTATGCTAGTATTTGACTGTCTACGAGTATTATTATTATTATTATTATTATTATTATTATTATGCGAGTATTTGACTGACTGTTTGTACTGTCTACTTTTAAGGGTCATATGTGGGGCCTACATTTGTGTAAAGACACAGGGCTCACTTTTAAATAGGGGCCGTGGGTCTGAAGAAATCTTAAGACGTCCCTGTCTTGAATAATGGAGTATTCTATGCAGTCTTTGAAAAAAAATCTTACGTTTGGAGTCTTAATGCCACTAAATACCTGTTTTACGCATCAACCAATCCACATTGCGTTTGTCGACACTCAAAAAGTCCCCTCGTTATTACGATAAGGAAGCCGGAGGAGAGTAGAAAGCTGTCAGCCCCCAGTATTGTTTTTTTTATTTGATCATGATTTAGAATTACATACTACGCCACTCGTAGTCCTCGTGGGGCTTCTTAAAATCGATTTTTGCATACAATTTGCTGTTAACATATATTTTACATAAGTAATTTGATTTTTCCTACACAATCTTGAAATGCGTATTGATGAAGCTCCGGCTGATTGAGTATTTATCCGCTCTACAAAGCAACTCGAGGCCATTGATAATGAATCTCTTTATTTTGGTCCTCGGTAAGGGGCGAGGACAACATCTGATGTGCCCCCCTCACCGAATTACCACACCAATAGGAGGACTTTATCATGCATCAGGCCCTCCACACGACGGATCTTCAGTGGCACTAATACTTGAATGCATGAAACCCGGGCACGAGTACGTGACTCCTTAGCACTAGGCTACTACAGCTACTGAATCTATTGAAAATCACTGATTTTAACTATGTATCGAAATCTCCTCACTAATCGATTCAATATGTATCGATAAATTTCGTTAAATCGATATATGTATTCATTATCGATTAGTTCCATTCTAATCGATAGAGCATCCTATTGATAGAATATTTTGGCCGAAAGATTTTCCGTTAAAGCCGGTAGTATAAATAGGCGATGTGGAAGGCAAACAGCCCCGGGCCAGTCATCTGACGCCAGAATTTCAGCGCATTCCACTTCCCAGTTGGCATTGAATAAAATGGGAAATGAGGTTGTATCAAGAGGACCTTTCAGTTATGTAGAAATTGAAAGGCGGAAATATTCACTGAACAATTTCGTTTCGATTTACCGCCTTCGCCGATTAAATATTACGATTCGCTTCCTAAATGACCGGTTTTCACAAAGGCACACGTATGCGGTGCATTGTGGGGCAAAGAAAAGGCATAAATAGAATATCGTTCTGGAAATAAGTAAATCTTTCGCACGCTGTCAAGGTCATTTTAAAGCATTCAAAAAGCCTGAAAATTCTCTACTGATAGCCGCAATGGCAAGTCCGGTATTTCAGAAAGACGTATATATACGTCTGGGCAGCTAGCTCACTGGTTTAACGAGACGTATATATATATACGCAGATGGCTTTTAATGGGTTAATGATCTATGTATCATAAATTCCACTTGAGTAATAAAAAAAACAAAGCTTGAAATAAAATCTTTAATCATCGACTGAACTAAATATCGTCTTTTGATAAAAAAGACTTTCGATAATGAATAAAAATTATGCGTAAGGAGCTTTCGAACTGGTTATAATTTTTCATCTTAAATATCAAACCAACTAACTTATTCCCTTTGAATTTGTATTCACAAATATATATTTCTGTGACTCATTACCCTTCAATAGAATCAACCTATTTATCACCATTAGTAGAAAATTTCTTAGTCTTAAATCATTATTCAAATTAAAGAGGATATTTTCATCCTACTTTTTATGTTTCATAGATGAATGACGCTAATAAACCTTCCTTGGGGTATTCCCTTTGACTTTATTTTTTAACTGTCTCGCCTCCAACTTCCCTGCAAAACGCGCTTCTGGATCATGTTAGATAGGGTGATATTTTTACCTCCCTTGCCCTAAATTTGTCTTAAACTGCTAACAGTTCACTGGCAAATTTTTGCTTTTGGCTTTACTTGTGTTTGTGTAGACAGAACGTGTGTTTCTATATCAATACTGGTAAAACAACTCCTGCTACTTTAGCGCCCATGGGTTAGGAAAGCAAAAAGAGAGGTTATTTTCAAAAATAAGCCCAAAACTTTAACTTTGAAGCTCCAAAATTACCGTCGATTTAAGATATTGAAACGTATTATTGACAGAAAAAGCTAGTTAAGCCGTAAGGCTAAAAGATAGTCAAAAAAGCTTTATCCGATTTGAGGAAGGATCAGTGATTTTGTTTTCAACAATATTACACACACGCGCTTTCAGCCTTACATCTATTTACAAAGTTAGGAATATTTTGGAGTTATATCTTGTAATTTGAGTATCTAGTAGTCTGAATTACAGAGGTAAGAATGGATTAAAGATATGAAAAATAATTCTAAAACGATTTGAAAAAATGATTTGAAATCGTTTGACTAGATAAATAAATGAATCTATATAGAAAATAAATCTCCTTATTCATTGAATAACTACTAACTGTTTGATTTTTTCGTAAATAATTCTCATTTTGTGAAATTACTTACATGTTTTTTGATGTATTATTAAGCTTTCCAAATTTTATTTCATATACTAGTATTTCTAACATTTACTATTATTAGCGTGTAGTTCGAAGTTTAATTTTATCATTATTTTTTGTTTTCTTTATAACATTCATTAATACCACAATTAATCAATTGTTACACTAAAGAGAAACTTGATCGAAACCTACTCCCGAACCCTCTACCATATATTTAGGTTAAATCTTGAACGCTCAGTTATCTGAGTTGAAGTCCCTGTTCAAGCTAAAAAACCATAAATGAAATAAAAAAAAGAATGGCTCAATTAAACTTCAGAACTTTGATTAGGAGATGAACGATAAGAAGAAAAATGATGCGATCAAATTGGCTAGAAACTGTACTTTTATTTTTAGTAAAAAGCTAAAGTATTTCACCATTCTTGTTGAAATAAACTTTGAATCATAATTTACCTATTCCTGAGCTTTCAAAGAATTTTAGTGGCCGCGGTAGCCGGAGCGGGGTATAGGCATCGGATCGTGGCTGGCTTTGTCACGAGTTCGAGCCCAGTGCCACTAAAGACCCGCCGAGGTAGGGCAGCGATGCACGCTAAATCTGTCGAGAGCTGAAACGTCCTCCCGTTGGCAGGGTGTGTGGTAGTTAGAGAGGGGTGCCAGTTTCAGGTGTCGTCCATATCAAACACGACGAAGGGTCTTTGTAATTATGTGGTCCGCCGCCAAAGCCTCGTGAATGAAGAACAAAGACGTTAATCTCTTCACTTCCTGTTCTACTCTATCCAAAGAATTTTTAATTTCAATTGCTTGGCTTTCACACAAGCTTCGTATCTGAAAGCTTTCTTAAGAATATCTCTTCTTTTATACAAACAGAAGTAATTTAAAGATGAAAAATATTGTAAGTAAAACCTGATGTCTTTTTTGGAAAACAATTGACAAATTTATCTCCAGACTTTATCTTACAGCACTTCCAAAAGATGTAGAGCCTACTGACTTCTTTTTCACTGAAAAACTCAAAACTCTGTCTTTAAATAAATCAGAAAATTTTCTTCCATGCGTAACCTCCCCCCCACCATCTTTTCAAATAACAATGAACTAACACCTAATTAAAACATCTTGAGTCTTCTTAATCACTTTCTTAATCTCAAAACGCGAATATGTTTCTGTATTCGTTTTCAATTTAATTAAAACTCAATCCCCGAGAGAACGATTCCTCTTTTTCCTTCTTTCCTCCCAGAGAGGGGAAAAAGTACCTACAAAAAAAGCAGCGCTTTTAAATGCGCCAGAGGCTCAGCATTTGCCCGCCAGCTTCGACCACAAATCTCTTTATAATGTTCTTAATGATGCAGGAAGTCCATTAATGAAATTTCTTATCTCAGCCGATGTAGAGGTGCCATTTTCGGGAAATGTACTTAAAAAGGTAGGTAAAAAGGAGGATTAATGCCTGAAAAGCATGTAAATGGGTAAAAAGGGGAAGGAAGTCGGGCTTACATAAATTTACTGCAGAAGTTTAAATGAGGAAAGGGGGCCAAGACGGATTTTTTTCCTTTCTGTGTCTTTTACGACTGAATTAGAGGTTGAATATTCTAGTATATGGGAGCATAATTTGAGCGATAAAGCTTGCATTTAAGTAGGAAAAAAAACTGACTAATAGCTGCGCATTGAAAATTCCTCGTTGGTAATCCCTAGTATGGCTATGGGAATATTAGAAGTTCTTAAAGAAAGGGGTGTATTTTTGATAAAGGTTTATTAAATTCCGTCTGGGTCATAGTGGACTCTTTAATATCATTTTTGTTCTTTTTAGTAACAATGATTGGTGTTTAGTGCAAAAAATCATTCACAAATTGAAGATATCTTTATGTGCAAAATTTCAACATTACATTTTTTGCATAAACCATCTGCAGTGCATTATAGATCAAGATTTCGGTAACCTTGTAGCTGTGGCGTGCCGAACCAATCTAGCAACAGGGACTGGATCCCATGCCGTGGCCACCCACGTGTAACGACATTTAAAGAATTTTTCATATTTTGGATTAATACTCAACGTTGACGTTATAAACTCATCTACCTGTATATGAGTAAAAGCAAAACATTAATAAAAAAGGGAAACCGACCTCAGAAATCACTTTTTCTTCTTATTTTGTTTTTCTAAATTGCAACTTGTGCAAAAAATCCTTTTAGACGCCTTCGCAATTGATCCACAGCGCAAGCCGCTTCTGCCACTGAAAGCAAGAAAACTTATTGTGGTATTGCCGGCTTTTAAGTGAATTATAATAAAATAAAAGATGTAAAGAGTAGACGTGTGTTAATGGACAATGGACCAACACACTGTGTAGTCAGTAGCGCGCACAGAATTTTCGCAGGGGGGGGAGAGGATCCAGTCGAAAAAATCCAACGTTCTTGCATCATGTTTTTATTTTGTCGGTTTTCGGGAACAAAAACAGTAAAAAAAATCCACTATTGAATAAATAGTTAGTATTAATAAATAAAATTAATCATTATAATAACAAATACTTAACTAAATTCTTTATGTAATATGTGCTTAGAATTATAATCTATCTAGAAAAGAAAAATCAAGGGCTTTTGGGGGACCGGACCCCTTGTGTGCGCCACTGTGTGTATAGTACATTCTATTTTCTTTAACTATGCTATGTTATCGGAAACTAGGGACTTATTTCGATTTTCAATAATTTTTATTTAAAATTTGATTTGTTCGACTTATTTTAAAGTCTTATTTTGAAAAACTCGTAAAAAAATTTTGCTTGATTGATAGAACTTTATGCACACTACTGCCCCCCTTTGTTTGGGGCGCCCGCGTGTGGTGTACACCCGCTAGGATCGGCCCTATCTACCAATATGATTCAGGATGCCACACTGTAGGAAATATTTGAAGCAATTCGATTCACTCGGCAATGCATGCAGAGTTAGGGAATAGAAGACAAAAATAGAGATTTACAGTTTTATTATTTATTAGTTTTACAGTATTTAAAGATATTTATTAATATAAACATAAATAACGTAAAATAAAACTGTTTTTTCAGCATGAATAAAAAATTAAATGGTATAATATGTATCTTTTATGCACATTTACATTAAAATATGAAATAAACAAACTTAAAACATAAATATTCCTTCAGTATGAATTTAATTAAAATATAAATATTTTAAATCGAACTTTTCCCCTGCACCACTCTACTTAATGTAGCAACATCAGGGGTATAATTTGTGACTTTTCATTCGGCACATGATTCTGAATGTACAATTACTAAACAACTTCTTTGAAAAGTCAAAATATTTTTCATATAAAAAAAAACCTTTGGTCATATAGTATGTAGAAGCAAAGACGGAAAACAGAGAACATGCAATTTTCTTCAAACAATTAAATCTATTCATGAATGACTACGAATAATTTAAAATAGCTATCGATTTATCAAAGTAGAGTTATTTAGATTTTTTCGTTAATCCGTACATGTTGCTTTCCATATTTCTGAAGAAGTTAGTCCATTTCGAAATTTTCAATTTCATCTCACTCAAACTTAACAAATTTGAAGTGTAGTATCTATGCCACTGAGAATAGTATTGGTGTGCCGTAGGTTGTCAACGCTTGATTTAGACTGTAGGCATATTGCTCGATCGTCTTCCAAATTCATAAAATTCATTTTATAACTATAGTCCCCATGGTCTATACTCTGAGGTACCAAATAAAAAAATCAGACGGCGCTACTTATCACAAATTGAAATTGATTATTCGACTATTGATAGTTACGAGAAAGTAACAACAGGCTGAGATTTAAAAACAGTAAAATATTGTTCAGAACTGCTTCAAAATTGCTTCTCACAAAAATTTCTTCTTTCGAAACATGTGCTGCCATGCAACATATTTTGATCCCTTATGTCAACGTTGTTTCAAGGCAACACTCCTCGTGTCGTTATTTTCTTCATAAGTAATAAAAATATTTAAACTGTTGCACCTGGTTAGTGGTCTGGCAATCTCTAGATGGATGTAGTTTGATATCTGACTTCCTAAAATTCTATTGAAAATGCATATAAAATGGAACTGCATTTTAAATTTCATATTGATGCTTAGCTATTGAAAGGTTCTTAATTCAAATTACACCACCTAAATTAGAAATAATTCGTACGTGTTTCGTTTTGTGAACCCTTCACTAATAAGGTAAATGGATTGAGTATTTCTTTAGATCGAGAGACTCTTCCCTAATGTACAAGATGTAAAGGGTGTTTTTTAGAGGTATAGAAATCCTTAAATTGCAATAAACAACGATGTATTATTCGATTGACATGAATTTTTTTATTACAAAGATAATCTTATAGCATTACATTTTAAATATGATTTCTGGCATATGACTGCCGTATTGCCGGTTTCCGGATGTAGTCCAATCTGGACGTCCAATTTTCGATGACTTTTCCAACATTTGGGGCCGCATATCGGCAATAACACGGCGAATGTTGGTGTCTTCCAATAGATCAATGACTTTAAGCACAGACGCGCACAGAAAATAGTCTAGCGGGTGTTAAATCACAAGATCTTGGAGGCAATTCACAGGTCCAAAACGTGAAATTAGGCGGTCACCAAACGTGTCTTCAATAAATCGATTGTGGCACGAGCTGTGTGACATGTTGCGCCGTCTTGTTGGAACCACAGCTCCTGGACATCATGATTGTTCAATTCAGGAATGAAAGTTAGTAATCATGGCTCTATACCGATCACCATTGACTGTAACGTTGTGGCCTTCATCGTTTTTGAAGAAGGATGATTCCACCAGCCCATAAAGCGCACCAAACAGTCAGTTTTTTCTGGATGTACGATTGTTTCGACATACACTTGTGGATTAGCTTCACTCAAATGCGGCAGTTTTGTTTGTTGACGTAGCCATTCAAACCAGAAGATGCGCTTCATCGCTAAACAAAATTCGCTTATGAAAATCGGGAACAACGGCAATCTCGTTTTAGGCCCATTCGACGAATCTACGCCTTGCTTGATGATCGTTTTGATGAATTGCCAAACCAAACTGAGAATAAATCATTTGACAGCTGTTAAATCTGTCGTCCTCTTGGAAAGTAATGCCAACTTAAACTTCTATACCTGAAAAAAAAAACACTCTTTACATTGGGGAAGAACTTTGAGAAGATCTATAATTGCACTATAGCAACTTTTAGAATTAGTGGAATGCAAATCTGTTCTAAAAGTATCCGACCTTGACCAGAAAAAATATGTTTATCACTTTCCGGGATTAGGATTGTAATCAAATTCAAAGTAGGTCCCTTGCGCCTTCACATAATTAGCCCAGCATTCCTTCCACTGCCGAAAGCGCTTCTGAAAGGGTTTCCTGGAATGATGTTCAATTCCTCCGTCGCATTCTGCTTTACCTCATCTCTAACCTGAACATCGGATCCTTTGAATGGCGTTTTCGGGAAAAACCAGACGTCAGGTTGAGCGTTAATAGCGTGCAGTAGATCCTGTACAACTGCAAGATAAGAGTTTTTCTGTTCCGCCTACAAAAGCTTGGGTTCAAATTTCGCATCCGCTCTGCGCATAATCACACAAAATTGCACGTGGAGAACCTGCACGGATCTCAACTTGTTCAGAAATTCCCGACAATCTTTCATTATCAGATTTTCCACCTTTCGAACCACTTGTAGCCCCCTAGAACGCTGGTCGCCTCCCTACCGACGTGCAGCCACTCCCTTTGAATCGGTTAACCCACTCCTTAATTTGTGTGACCCCCCTAACATCGTCTCCAAACACTTACTGAATCTTACAAATTGTTTCGCTTAAAAAATCAGCACGCTTTTGACAGACAGTTTGATGTGGTATCTTTGCTCATGTTAATCAGCCGTCTTTAGAGAAATGAAAATCCAAGAAACACGTAGACTTCACTCGACTGCCTGCAGGAAACGACTGGTACACCGGAACGAAGGGGAACAATTCAAACTGTCACCTCCTACTGTTTTAGAATCTCTGCTGTGCGTGGGAAAATTCAAGGCCCTTCTTCTTCTTCTGTGGCTGCGATAACCTATTAGTTATGGTCACGAACTCGTGGCTGGTATGTCATGAATTCGAGCCCTTGTGCCAATGAAGACTAACGTGTAGAGAGATTGTTGCAAGTTGAATCTGCCTAAGCTAATGTCCTTCTTTTTGCATGGTACATAAGTTAAGAGAGAGGAGTGTTAGTTCAGGTGTCCTCGCTACTTGACCATTGTTCAAATTCCGAGGCTCGTCGCCTACAGCACTCGTGTTGCCCAAAAGTGCGACGTTAATAAACACTTGCTCCCTTGAACCTCGAATGGTCGTGGTAGTCCAGTGTTCAATCTATTGGATCGTGGCTGGCTTGTTACAAGTTCGAGCCCAGTACCACTAAAGACCCGATGTGTTGGGGAGTAATGCACGTTAAATCTGTCGAGAGCTCAAATTCCTCCCGTTGGTGTGGTGTCGTAGTTAGGAGAAGGGGTGCCAGCTCAGGTCCTCGTCACTTGACCATGGTTCAAAATTACGAAGCTTATCGCTAAAAGCCCTCGTATATCTGAACAGTGCGACGTTAAGAATCACTCACTCACTCACCCTTGATCCTCAACAGATTAATTGTGATGCCGCAACCTTTTGCGTGACGGACCCTTAACGACACAAGAATTCGAACTTACTACCCGACAGAAACAGGGCTGCGGTAGCCCAGTGGTTAAGGTATCCAACCATGGCAGGTATGTCATGAGTTCGAGCCCAGTACCACTAAAGACCCGCCGTGTAGGGCAGCGATGCACGTTAAATCTGTCGAGAGCTGAAACGTCCTCCCGTTGGTGTGGTGTGGTAGTTAGGAGAGGGGGTGCCAGCTCAGGTGTCGTCCACGTCACTTGACCATGGTTCAAAATTACGTGGTCCGTCGCCAAAAGCCCTCGTGTAGCTGAACAGTGCGACGTTAATATTAACTCACTCAACTCACTCACCCGACAGAAACAACTTTGGCCACGATTTTGTGACTAGGACCATTTAGCTACTGTGGTCAAGCCACATCAGGCTGCATTAGGTATTTGAAGGCCGGTTGAAATTAAAATATATGCAACCATCTCCATTATTCCTCTTTATTTTGTTCGCATCGAGACACAAATTACTCTCGAGTTGCATCGGAACACACAAATACATTATACTTTCTCATGAAGAATAAATTTCCATTATGATATGCATCAACAGTATTTTCTATCCAAAACACACATTCGAATGGTTTTTCAACTCATTCTAGCCCATAGAAACAATTCTCATCTTTATCACCATAGAAACAATAATTTCCCCAAAACCATAACGCGTGTTAAACAGCAACAAAAAAAACATAATCGCCTCTCTATTAAAAAAAGAAGAAAAAGGATACTCACTCCTGGTGTATCAGTTCGAAATTGACAAGCGTGAAAAATCTTACAGCTACTTCTCAAATTAAAGAAGAGATCATAAAAAAGGGCGATTATAGTCTTTAAAAAAAGGACAGGAGAAGTTTTAAATAAGGTAAAAAATGATCATATCATAGATTCAACCTTTAAGTAAGGGAAAGGTCTCATATCGTCGAAGGGGTGGAGGGTAGAGGGATTGAAAAGAGCCCCAAGAGAGTTAATTAAGAGAAGATATAGCATTTCGGGAGTGGACCAATGATGGGACTGGAATGGATTTGGAGGGGGGTGGAGAGGGAGTTCTTTAAATAACTCCCGCAATCGCGCATCGTCAGGAATTTGGAATTAATTAATTCAGCGGCGATAGGGGGTTTAAATCAGGAGTATACTGAAAGGGGATTACCCTACAGATCATTTATTGGAAGGGATTATTATTTACGTTCCGATTTCGAGAGATGCAATGACTTTAGGGTTTTTAGAAAAAATGTTCTTTATTAAATGAATGAAATGTTTTAGAGAAAGGTAGAAAGGGGTGGAAGGGTTTTTTATATTAGGAATGGGATTTCGAAGATGTGATTTTCCTCGTGTTTAGATGAAAAAAAAATTGGGACAGGGTGATAAATTCTGTTTTTGAGTAGTCATGTGAAATTAAAGAGGGGTGTGTTGAGAAAGAGAAATAAGATTTTAATTATCGCTATCTTTCATTTGATGTTTCCGAGCTTGGGTTCGGTGTCAGGCTAAAATATTCGAGAATAAGTTTGTAAAGAGTATTAAATTTAATTAAACTTCGTCAAGGAATAATATTACTGCAGAATTATTTAAGGAAAATCTTTGAATTCGTCAATATATTATTTTTAAAGGTTTATTACTTCAAGTTTGTAAAGGGATATGAGAAAACGTCTTGATATTTATTACTAGAAAGAACTTGTTTCTGTTATATAATTGGAATATATATATCTATATATAAATCTTTATCTATATATGGGCTAGAAAGTGACTTCACATACCACCACATCCTCAATTGCTCATTTACATTTGACTGGCATGTTTCTTTTGTTGAGAAAATATCCAATAAGAACGGGTTTTATTTGAAATAGATTCCCATGAACGGGCGTTATGGACAAAAAAATCCTGTTTTTGAACTATTAGGCCTACAGACTAGTAATTTGGCCGTCATGTTTCTTTCAGGGAGTAGAGATATGTTTCTTACACTCCTCACTTAACTGTGACTGAACGTGCCATATTTTCCAGAGCTTCCTACCCCAACTGAAACTTAACACCCCCGCATCAGGGCATTCTAACTGTAAACAGGAAGCGCATCGGACGGACGGAAGGTCTTTGATTGCACCATTCCGCAGCACCTTCAAAGGTGCAATTTTCATTTATAGCCGCATTGTAATATAAAATTAAGAGTAAATTAATGGTAAATATTTTCTGTTGTATAAAAACATGTATTATCTCCACCTCTGACTTTTACTCGAATTTAAACAACGGCATCATCCGCTAAGAGCAGATTTCGCGGGAATCTACTACCTTTAAGGCAAAACTTCTTGTTTTTGAACTCAGACCCACGGACTTAAAATTTGACGAGCATGTGTTTGTTTTGTTGAGAAGAGATTGGCAGAATGATAATTTTAAAAAATATATTACCGCAAAACCTGGAAATTAATTATGTAATTTTTGTAACCCATGTTTTTCAAAACGAATATTGAATAAGTTTTCATGTATTTAACTCAAATTATTTAAATGTGTGTAGTATTTTATAATATATGATTTTTTTTCAAGCCAGAACAACTTCATTTAATTAGTTATATGTAATTAATTTTGTTCGATAAATTCGCATATTTAGTAATGTTATTATGAGGATAATCAGACATAATCTGTTCTAGTATAATACGGAGGCCATTAAAGTGTGGGGCACATTCCCCCTGATGGTACAGAGTGATACTTGGAGATACTTGAAAGAAGTTGTCCCATAACAAACCCCCATATTATGTATAAGTAATGTATACATTAAATGGTGTATTTCTTATCATTGTTTTCATTCTAGGGGTACGCGATCAAAACATTTGGAAAACACACAGCATATATAAGCGACACCTGAGTTGGTACCTCACTCTCCAAACTGCCCCACCTCGCTAACGTGGGTACATTTAGTCACAGCAAATTTATCGTGCATTAGCCTCACATGAGATCACCGCAAATCGACAACCTTGACCACGAGTGTAGAGAGATTGATACACGTTAAATCTGTTGAGGCTCAATATCCTTTGGTGAGGTGTGGAAGATTGGATAGGAGATGCGGCTTAGGTATTCTCCTTGTCATTTGATCCATCGCAGATTACTGCGTGTTGCTTCAGCTTGTGATGTTAATACTGAAACGCGATGCGTTTGTTGTTTTCCGTGCAATGATGCACTGCTTGGGGAAAATCGAGTTTTACGGAAAAAGTTTACTTCCCAGCATGCATCTACTTGAAAACTACGTCTAAGGCAACCCTAGAGATGTGACCAAGGTTACCAAATTAGAAACTTTGCAAGGGTTTGCCCAACGCGTCTAAGGCGAAACGGAAGGAATACTATCCGTATTCAAACGGAAGGAATACTATCCGTATTTATTCACAGAACCAACAGCAACACAAATTCAACCAACCAAAGTTGAGAGATGCACCCAATTATCAAATATGAAGTGCAATAAAGGAGGTACGAAGAGATATGAGAAGACTTTAAGTAACTAGGACACTTACGTCAATTCAACAGCTTTGCCTTAGTAGCTTCCTAATCTAGATTAATTCTTAAACGACAGATCGTGCTACTAAATATCTACGCATCATTTTTAGTTTAATTAATCACTGCTCCTGCTAACAGTATACCCTATCTCTCCTTCTAACCTGAAAGCTTAGACTTTATGTACCAGTCTTAATTTGCATGATCACGTTTTCTTCTTCGGGAGTAAGCGTTATAATTTTAATTTTTAAAGACCCAATATTCCCCAAGAGGGCGATTCGTGAAAAGAACGCGGATAGACCCGTCACAACTTCATCACCCTTGGCGACAAATTGGGTAAAAAAAAAAAGAAAAGAAAAAGAACTATCGCCAAGGAGCCCTTGAGAAGTTCGTCGGATCGACCCTTCTGAAAATTTCCATGATGCTATAGAAGAAACATTTGAATCAGTTAAGCTGTTGTATTAAGGTCTATAATCTCCAGCCAGATCTTATATCATTTTATAATGTTAACGAAACATTACATTTGTTGATAAAATTTAGACTATTTAAGAATGTCTAGCCCATTAATTTTTAAGCACAGTATATATTTAAATAATAAACAAAGATATATTTAGTGTTTCAAAAGCTAAAAAGTGTTCCTTTTTTGCAAAAAAAGGCATGATGGATGCAAATGGTATATCTATTAGCTTTTCTCTAAATCTCAGTCCATAAAGCTTTTGCTTTACGGAAACAGCCCTAGAAAAATAAACAAACAAAAAATATTCCATTGACCTACATTCCCCGCCCACTTTCGCTCAAAACCAAGTAACAAAAGGAGAAAAACTTCCACTTTAAAATCGCATTTCCAAAACAAACACGATTAACGAGTCAACCTTCCTCACTTCTTTTCCAGCATGCTCCATAAATCATGCTCTTTGAACGGTGTTGGTGGTTTGTCCGAGAAGCGCCTTGTTTTTAAACTCCTAGCAAATCGTCTGCCATTCCCCGAACCCCCTCCCCCTACTCCCTAGCTCTTGAAGATTTTAAGAACTTCTCTCGACGAATTTGGAACATTATTCTCTGTTCGATAACAGGAGTTCTTAATTTCCCGTATACGAAAGATACCTATGTCGCGTGGGGAAAAAATCTAATGCTTCCTGAAAGACAGGGGTTGTCGTGGGGGAAGGATGCCTAGATAAAAAAAAATCGTCTGCGACATTAGCAATATCGATCGGATGGTGTTTGGTTTAAGAGCATCCTTGGACGATTTATGTGTTGGCGCAGAAATAGCAGGTGTGGTTTCGACAAGAACTTCGATGTTTAGTTATTAAAGATCATGTTTTGTTTATGGACAAAGATTCAGTGTAAGTATGTGTGTATGGAGTTAATAGTTATGAAAAGCTGGGGTAGTTTTTTGATAAACAAAGAGTGTGGGAACAAAAGGTTAGGTGTTTAATCTTTTATGAAGTACATAAGGTTTTGAATTTATTAATGCTATTAAAAAGTTTTTAATTTTATTTTAATTTTTGCGGTATTTCTTTACAACGGAATTTCCGAGCTCTGTCGAAATAATGTATTCGAAATTTTATACCAGTGATTATATTTTTTTAAAAAAGGATTTTTTCCTTTGTCTTTCATTAGGTTGAAGGAAAAGTTTTTTACTTTAATCATAGTTAGTCAGTATTATATATTTTCCCCGCATTTTTATTTTCTAAATTTGTGACATATTTTCTACATTTTTGAAAAAAGAAATGCATTCAAATTTATAATAAAATTTGAAAATAATAAAACACAAGCGTGCTGTAAAATTTCAGATTTACTTTAATGCGTAATTCGCCATGGTAGCCTGGTTGTCATGGTTACGAACTCGTGGCCGGTGTGTGATGAATTCGAGCTACTTTGTTAATGAAGACCCACCGTGTAGAGGAGTTCATACGAGTTAAAAATCTGTATTTTCTTTAAGTCCTCCCAATGGAGGAGATGGGTATTTTGGAGAGGGGATTCCAGCTTAGGTTTCGTCCTTCTTACTTGATCCTAGTTCAAAATGACGAGGTCTGTTGCCACTATTCTTGTAAGGGTGCCCCTCTCGGGTACACTTCTTGATTAGCAGCGTGAGCTAGAGGTGTAGGAATAAAGTAAGAACTAGAAGCTACCATGATCTTAATTTGACTTTATTAAGATCTTAAAACTTAAGAGAAGTCGGTAGGCCCAATACCGACAATGTAAAATTGAGCCATTTTAGGAACATGTTTCTCAGAAATTGTTAAATATAAAAACTTTCAAATATATTGTTTACTTTTTCAAAAATTTATCGTAAAAGTATCGCTTTGAAATTTGTGAAAATTGTCATTTTTCTTGATAACTGCTTCTGAGCAAAATATTTTAGAAAAATCTCCAAGAAAGTAGCTCCATTATATATAGTTACATATTATTTATGCAGTAAAATTGCAAGTAGTTTCATTCATTATTTTCTAATATTAAAAGGTACACGCACTTTGAAAAACAATCATTTTAAGATAATTGCATTTTAAGTGTAAAAAGGCACTTAATTACAAAAATAATAAATTACAACATGTATTTGCCCTATTTTATTAAACATTAGTATCTTCTTAATTTTTTAAACATTAAATATGAAACAAAAAAGCCTGAAAATGTTCAGAAAATATATATATAGTAATTTTCAGTTTTTGTTCAAGAAGATTTTTTTAACATTTTGCATCAATTTTCACAAATTATGTAACAATCTGTGAAGAATTTTTAACTTCAATGCATTATAAATATCACATTTGACCTTATAACATCACAAATAGAATGTAAAAATGTATCAATATGTAAAAGTCACAATTTGGCAATATGTGATTTTACGATGTTAGAAAACTTTAATTCTGGATTTGTATGTTTCCATGCAAACACAATTTCTAAAAGTTTCAAAATTTTCTCTAAACTGTACAAAGGATTTCTAAAAAAGTCAAAAATAAAACCATTTTTATGTTTTTAAGTATGAAATTGGTGTATTTTTATGCATGTAACAAACTTCTCGCAACGACAAAAAGTATTACACATCTGAGTTGTTGTTAATTACCTATTATTGAAAAACTTTTGATTTATTAAAGCTTATAAACTTGTCTGAACAATAAGTGAACATTAATATTTGCAATGAAGTGAAATATTTAAAATATATTGTTTATATTTCTCAAAAACATGTAACATAAAAATATCACTGAATTTTTAAAAAAAATTGACATTTTTTGTCACGATATATGGACTCCAGTCAAATATTTTGGTAAAATCCCCAAAAAACTCACATGAATATATATAGTTACATATAAGTAACATGAGGGGTGGGGGAATTCATTACATTCATGCATTATATTCTGAGAAAAACATGAATACAGTTTTAAAAACATCATTTTTGAGAAAATTGAATTTTCACTATAAAGTGCCACTTTATCACAAAAATAATGAATTACAACATGTATTTGTCCCATTTTATTGAACATTAGCATCTTTGAAATTTATTTTGCATAAAATATTAGGCAAAAAAAGTCTTAAATTGCCCAGAATAGCATTTTTCAATTTTTTTTAACGATATTATTTCTAGTATTACATCAATTTTCTCAATTCTGTATCAATTTTTGAAGAATTAGTAGCTTTCATGCTTCACAGATATCAAATTTGAACATAAAGCAACATAAATATAATGTGAAAATGTATCAATATGGTGTTTGTATGAATTTGAGATGGTATTTAAAAATAACTGATTATATATACGACATTTTGAAAGTTTTCGCTGAGATTTTGTAAAGTTATCATTAGGTTTTGTTGTTGCAGACATTTTCTAAGTTTTAAACTTCAAAAATTGCTCTAAAATGGACAAATGTTTTCTAAAACAGCCAAAATAAAACTATTTCTATGTTTTTAGACATGAAATTTATGTATTTTTATGTATGTAACAAGCTTCTCGCAAAGGCAACAAACATCACACTTGATGTACACTCAGGAGGAACATTGAAAATAGCGACACAAGAAGAAAGCATCGGATTGAAATGAAATTTAATACACATAATGACACAAATGAGTGATTCACTTGATCTCAAAAACAAGACAATTAAACGTATACAGGGTGTGCCACGACACAAATGCTGGGCAACTTCAATAGTGCGTTGAACCACCTCCAAATGCAATACATGCCACCACACGGTCCGGCATTGAGTTTATTAGACACCTTATGTTGTCCTGAGGCAGATGGGGCCACAAATCTTGAACAGCCAACTCTAAATCTAGTACAGAGTGACAGGATGGCATCTGCTGTTTTAGCTGATTCCACACGTGCTCTACAGGGGACAAATCGGTGGAGCGGGCCGGCCATGGAAGAGTCTGAAAATGACATAGGAAGTCTTGAGCAACTCCTGCTGTATGCGGACGAGCATTATCTTGCTGGAAAATTGTCTCTGGGAGACCATTTAAGAAAAGTCCTACAGGGGGTCGAAGAATATCATCAACGTAACGTTGGCCCGTTAAAGCTCCACGTATCACAATTAAAGTGGACCGGCTATCATAGGCTATGGCCCCCAGACCATTACACCAGCCGTCCGGGCAGTGTGACGTAGAACAGTGTGGGTGGAATTGTACCGCTCACCAGGGTGCCTCCACATCCGTACACGATTATCATCTGTCCCCAAAACAAACCGGGATTCATCACTAAACACAACCTTTTGCCAATCTGTGACATTCCACATTGATCTGGCTTGGCACCACTGTAGACGCAGTTGCCGATGTTCCGGTGTTAAAGGGAGTGCACGGAAAGAGCGCTTGGATTTAAGATTTGCTTCTGCAAGGTGTCTGGAAATTGTTTGTGGAACAATTGCTACGCCTACGTCTGCTCGTATCGTTGAACGAGTCACTGTGGGGTCCATAAGTGCTTGCCGGAAGTTCCTTCGATCTTCTCTCCTCGTGGTCTTCCTGGTCGCTCCAGACCTGGTTTTCCGCGCGTGGGTACCTTCTCGTGTTCACTGTTCCCAACAATTTCTAACGGCCCACACCGAACGATCCACCTAGACTGCAACACGGCGCGTCGACCAGCCTGCAGTTTTCATCCCGATGATAGAGCTCGCTTAACTCTCAAACTCGCTTAACTTTGAGAAATGTCTTCTAGCACGTTTACCTGGCATGTTTCGCTTACCAAAGTCTTCCTACAATCGGCGGGTAATCGTCACTTTTATGAATCTTCGAATTTGCACTGGCTTATATAGCACCCTCTTCCTGATTGTAGCGCCACCTCGGCGTGTATGAGCATGCGTATTGGCACAAAACTTGGATCACTTGCATATCACATTACGCTGTACTTATTTGCAAAGTTTCGCGATTGTTCTTAGCTTCCTTCTTGGGTCGCTATTTTCAATGTTTCTGAGTGTATCATCTCATACCTTTATCTTAGAAACCATTAAACATATGAAGTCAAGACTTTGACTATATGTATTAATTATACATTTATATTTATACTGAAGTGAAATTTTTTAAATATATTAAATAATTTTTAAAAAAACAAACTTTTAGTTGAGCGAGCAAATATGATTATTATGAATTTATTGAAAATTGTCATTTTTTTGTTATGATATCTGCTTAAGAATATTTCAAAAATGTCACTTCTGTATACACAATTGCATTTAAGAAGCAAGAGTACATTTAAAAAATTTAAAAAAACATTTAGAAAACAATTTTTATAAAAAATCTTACCTTATAAAAGTATTATCGTATTTATTTTTCCTCACATATTATCTTCATTATGCATTATGCAGTTATAAAATTAAGATTCTTTACGTAAATATTTCTCACCTGGACTAATTTTTTTTCTTTTAACACTTTACTTAAACACGCAAAGATTTAGTAATTATTAACAATAACTAATTAAAAATGAATTTAAACTAAAGAAAAGACCTAAATTTCAGTAAAAAATGACTACATTTTAAGTATAACATTTACTAAAACCCACATGAAAATCTAAAATTGCCTCCAAAGGTTTTTAGCAAATCTAACAGTTGCAGTTATACAATTATCTAAAGCTAATTTGGGTATTAAAAAATAAAAATTAATTGAGGCTTTTAAACTTTTCCCCAGTTTTAAAAAGGCAATGTTTACATCTCTATTTGTCAAAATCGGCGTGGTAAATCAACTGATTATTTTTTAAAAATCATTTTAAAATGCTTCTAATTCATATAATGACTTGTATGTTATATCATTGGAAAGGTCTTGATTTGTAGATTTCAGAAAAAAGAAAATCTCAAAATCGATTTTTAAAAGGGGTTTACCATACTGACTGCTCTTAAACTTCTAACAGATTAGGTAATAATACTATATGTGAGAGAATCTACGGTGACTAAAAACACAATATATATATATATATATATATATATATATATATATATATATAAACCGAAATAACGTAACCCTGACCACTATCAATAACTAACTCGCTTAAACTCAATTCCAATAATATCACAGATCCTAATATTAAATAGTCACTCCTACCTTAATGTCGATTGATCAATTAAATCCTATGGAAGTTTCGGATTTACTGGAGTGCAACGGTATGCACCTTGACCTAATGGCTCTCTGTCAAGAATAAATTCTGTTACCTCTGTCACTTAATCTTTCCAAAACCTCTTGATGCTTGAATATTTGGTTATCATAACATTCCTCAAATTGCCATGAAGCTTACTCTAACTTCTGATATTCTTCCTAATTTGCATCTTTTCTTTCACGCTTCGTCTCTTGGATTTGGTTGGAAAAGAGTTGCCGTGCAGATTAAAGAACCCAAAGGACATGTTAATGAAAAGACGCGTGAGCCCGTCACAATCTTCGTGTTGCTTTATTGTACAACTTCCATCGGGGTGCTTACCTTATCCACTTACGTATCTTATTAGTAATGGTTCTTCTAAGAAAGGGGCGCAATCAGTAGCGCACACAAAAATTTTTCAAGGAGGGAGTAGTCGAAAGTTCACCATTCTTGTATCATGCTCCTTTGATTTTGTCGATTTTTCGAGAACAAAATACAGTAAAAACCTAATTATTGAATAAATAATTGGCATTAATTAATAAAATTAATTATTAATAACAAATACTTAATTTTTAATTTTACGTATTATATACATAGAATTATAATCAATCGGAAAAAAAAATCAAGGGCTTTGGGGGGGGGGTCCCTTTTGTGCGCCACTGGGTGCAATCAATATTTTTAGAAAATTTTGGTAAGTAAAATTTTTAGGAAATTTTGGTTAGTAAAATTTTTAGGAAATTGTGTTTAATAAAATTTTTAGGAAATTTTGGTTAGTAAAATTTTTTTGGAAATTCTATAATACGGGGAGTAAAATTTAAAATAAACTGTTTAAATGCAATATTTTTCAAAATAATTAAAAGAAATGGATCATATTTCAAATTTTTAGAAAACATTAGTGGAACAATGTTTTAAAATATAAAAAATACGATTTTTTCCCACCATGTGTTTCTCACGAATTAGGATTTTCTAAAACATTTAATTTTGAATATATCTGGAAGTTTCTCGAGGCAAACAAATGGTTATGGTTACAAATTCGTTGTCGAGATCATTACATCTCGACTATTAAAAACTCGCATTGTAGAGCGTCTGATGTACGTTAAATCTGTCGAGGCTGAAGTCCTGAACCACATGTTAGTGTGGTGTGGAAGTTTGGAGAGTGGGGTTCCAGGTTAGATGTAGTCCTCGTCACATTGTGATGACCCCCCTGGGTCACACCTTAAACACCAAGTTTAATTTGAGGCAAAGAACCACTAAGAGCCATTTTGAATAACAATAATATTTATTTATTACTATAATTTTCTCAAAAATCTCTGATAACATATAATACGATAATGTTACGTCTCTTAAAGAGATTTGCCTTTATATTAAATTAAATTACTAAGAATACAATTAATTAATAATCTAGCTCAAACTCAAGTAAGGTTTACCGAAATAGGAGATCCGAGAAACACACGTATTCGAATTCTTAACTTTCATTAACTTTATCTAAGTCGCTCAAACTGACGCTTACTTTAAGCGTACGTGAATTATATTTACCGCTGGCTTATATCAGCTTTCTGGTACGTCTCGCAGCACGACGTCTTCACGAATATAATCTCCTTGAATCTTCTAGTAATGCGTTTAAAGTTACTGTCTCAATAGCCTACCATCATCATCTCTCTTGCTATCTCGCAACGCACGACTTAAATACCTTATCTAATTTAAATATCCCGTACCTCTTTTTGGAGTTGATTGGAAATAAACGCGAATTTATATTCCCCTGAAAGACGCCTAAGAAGATTAGTGAAAAGGTTCCGTACAGATTCGTCACAACAGGACTACTGAACTCTATTGAACAATCACTCATTTATTTATTAATAACTACGTGGTGAAACACACACATACAAAAAAACGAGAATGGTCCAATAAATCATTAATGCTTACAGAATCAGTTCTTCGTGACAGTATCACCTTCAAAGTAGTACCCTTCAGCATTCACTTACTTCTGCATTCGGTGCTGCCATTGCTGGTAACAGTTCTAGAACGAGATTTTTGGAAGTCCTTTTAGGAGATTTTCTGTTTTTGCCTGAACTTCTACAACTGAGGTAAAATGGATTCCCTTTCAGCAAGATTTGACTGTAGGAAATAAAAAAAAGTCTCATGGGGACATCATAGTAATGCTTTTGCTGGTCAGAAACTGCTTGACAGATAGGGTCATGTGAGGGAAGACATTGTCTTGGTGCAACAGCAATCCATCACTCCCCAACTCTGGCCTTTTATTTCTAATTTTTTCACGAAGTTTTTTTAGTACTTCAATGTAGTAGTGTTGATTAACTGTCTGACCACTGATGTGAGTGGGAACCCTCTCCTATCACGAATTTTGGGAATGTTTTGGTCTGTAATCGCTGACCTTGGACGCCCAGTAGGTTCATCATCTTCCGCACTGACCCTCTCCCCTGAAAACCTCTTATACCATTTAATCGCATGAGCACTAGAAAAAGTTTCATCTCCATAAGCCTCGGTTAATATGTAAATTGTTTTCGTGAATGATTTCTTAAGAGGGTTCCCATGTAATGGGCTCAAAAAAATTTAAAAAAAATGTTTTTTTTCATAAATTCTTTTCTTAATATGTCTAGAATACGGTGGTTAAGGGATTTCTTAAAATTCGAAGTCGTTATAAAGAAGCAGGTGTTAGAAGAGCAGCTGTTCATAGCGCTAAGTTAAGATTTCCAATGTTTTCATCGGACTTAAAACTTTAAACGCGTTTTCCTCAAAGCTGTGTTTTTCAAACTTTCCTCCATCATATCTCAAGAACGATTTGACCGAATGACTTCAAATTTATAGGGTAGACTCAGCACAAATATACGCACCAAATGAATTACGATAATTCCAAAATTCAAAATATTTCTATTTTTTATAACAAAAACATAAAAAAACCATGAAATTTGAAACTTTTTCTTCAGAGGTCCACCGAAAATCCAATTTTTGATATTTTCAATTGAATATAGTTCATTCAGTGCATTTAATCTTATAGATTAAAAACGCCGTTAATGTTTTTCATTTCAAATAAGCCAATCAGCCGGAATCCTGGAGGAAGTGAGCGTCCATTTTTTCGAAGCCAATGTGTTCAGAGCGCTATAAGTCACGTTCTATTGGATATTTTTGGCTACAAATTTATATACATATTTTTAAGATACATGTAAATAAATGATAAAAAACGTAAAGTTCTATCATTGTACTGGTCGTCAAAAACAATTTCCTAAAAATGTTTAAAAAAAAGACCGTCACATGATTGAACCCCCTTAAGTTTAACAAGAAATTTGATGTTGATTTGACATTTTCCCAGCAGAATGCAGTTGCACATATTCACTCAATGACACAGTACTCCAAACTGGCATGATCGATTAAGACGAAACTGGCCACATGGATAGATGATGTGTGTGGGATGACGTCACCAAAACAGTTGTTGCCATCCCCGCTCTTTTTTCAAACTACACACTTAGACTCGTTTTTTGTTGTGTCACACACTGTATATATATTTTCAGGAATTTTTTAAAGCTTTTTGCGGCTAAGATAAAACCTACATGTTTGAAAGGGTGCACGAATTGTTTCGTATAGTAAACTGTTCAACCCCTTACATAGAATGAATGGAAATCAAAATTTATTGAAAGGATGACATGAGTCAATAAATAAACAAATTAACATTTTTTGCGCCATAGTTTAAAGTAGACTGAATGAGTAACCTTATGTGGTGATTAAATTAATAATGAATTTATATATGTTTCATTTTTCAATTAAGCAGCATGTAATTAACAGAGATGTGGTCCAATTAAAAAGGTTGAACGTCCGATGAATATATAAAGGGTGTTTTTTTAGAGGTATAAAACTTTAAATTGCATTAAAACAACGATGTATAATTCGATTGACATGAATTTTTTTTTATTCGAAAGATACTCTTGTTGCATTACATTTTAAATATGATTTCTGGCATAGGACTGCCACGGCTGGCTCGGATGTAGTCCAATCTGGACGTCCAATTTTCGATGACTTTTTCCAACATTTGTGGCCGTATATCGGCAATAACACGGCGAATGTTGTCTTCCAAATGGTCAAGCGTTTGTGACTTATCCGCATAGACCAATGACTTAACATAGCTCCACAGAAAATAGTCTAGAGGTGTTAAATCACAAGATCTTGGAGGCCAATTCACAGGTCCAAAACGTGAAATTAGGCGGTCTCCCAACGTGTCTTTCAATAAATCGATTGTGGCACGAGCTGTGTGACATGTTGCGCCGTCTTGTTGGAACCCCAGCTCCTGGATATCATGATTGTTCAATTCAGGAATGAAAAAGTTAGTAATCATGGCTCTATACCGATCACCATTGACTGTAACGTTGTGGCCTTCATCGTTTTTGAAGAAGGATTCCACCAGCCCATAAAGCGCACCAAACAGTCAGTTTTTCTGGATGTAACGGTGTTTCGACATACACTTGTGGATTAGCTTCACTCCAAATGCGGCAGTTTTGTTTGTTGACGTAGCCATTCAACCAGAAGTGCGCTTCATCGCTAAACAAAATTCGCTTATGAAAATCGGGAACAACGGCAATCTCGTTTTGGGCCCATTCGACAAATCTACGCCTTGCTTGATGATCGTTGTGATGAATTGCCAAACCAAACTGAGAATAAATCACTTGACAGCTGTTAAATCGGTCGCCATCTTGGAAAGTAATGCCAACTTAAACTTCTATACCTGGAAAAAAAAACACTCTTTATTTTAGCGCTTGTCAATATGGTACGGAAAAAAGATCAATCCTTGCAAAAACGCCTGATGATTTATAATTTCCATTCTCTCAACATACATTTTTCCATAATTTTCTTTGATTCTGTAAACATTAATACTTAATGCATTATAAATTATTAATTTCCTTTTTGTGTTTTCATTTTAGGTGTCAATTCAGAGGATGGCAAACGTAGTCAACAACTAAAAGAAGTTAAGTGAGTGTGTGAATTATGGATTTAAGGTAGACATAAAGTGCGTGGATTGCGAATGAACCATGAACGTGTTACAGAAGTCGGAGAACAGAAGCGCTTCCATATTACTCGCCTTTGGAACTTTCATCTTGATATTTCAATGCGGATTTGCTCTGGATTTGAGTAAGTTTGATTTTATCTTATTTCAGAGCATGATAATTTCAATTTTAAACATGTTGTTGATACCACATGAATAGATAAGGGTCATTCAAGTTCAACATAGACTAGTGTTAAATATTGCATATTCTATATTGGGTGATAAACGCTGCAACTTTCGATAAACATAATAATGAGGCCTCAAGTGTCTATAAGTAACCTCTCCATCCCCCCATTGTTCAGATAACTGTCCTACCATATCCAAAGCTCTTCTGCACCTCCCCTGACGGTCAATGATACAACCTATCTTGCACAACATCACTCGCCACCTCATCACAAGTAGTGCTGATGTTTTGAAGCCTTCTTAGAAAGATAAAACATGTTATAATAGCTAAGTGATAGATCCAGACTGTAGGGTGGGGGATTCAATATGTCCTCTCGGACAAAGTGCATCCTATGCTCTGTTGCTTTGGCAGTGTGAGGTTTTATGTTATGAAGAAGCGAAATATCACGTGTGATTGTGACTGGGTATTTGCTTTTTATGATCCTTCGAAAAACAGATATTTTCTTCATACAAAAAATTGAATTTCTGTGGATAATAAATATTCCTGGTGTTAAAGGTTTTGTCAATGTTTTCCTTGAGCGACCCTTATTTTATATAAGACTCTCTTCGCCTTGTGTAGAGCAAAATTTAAATTCACACGTTTTCAAACGATAAAAATCTTTAATATTGATGTTCTGTGTGGATTTCATTGTGGAATAGAGAATATCATATTTTATTTAGATTTAACATTTCTGTTCGAATTTATTGAATTTTTTTACTACTTAGCTTATTTCATAATTTGTCTTTTGTAGTTTAGTTGCAAACGAGCTTTCGAATTAGTGCTTTAAAGGGGGGTGGGGGATGTGTGACATTAAATGTTTCTCAATTTTAAAATTTTAATAAGATAAAAATATAATTTGTGCATCACAATCAAATGAGCGCTTTTATTAATATTAATGAATTTTTCCCGTCTGAAAATGGGAATTCTGTGCTTGGGCTCTATTCTTCAACGTTAGAGAGACCAAGACAATTTTTAAATTACCTATTTCTTTTCATTGTTTTCACAACATAATGCTATTCTTTACTTGTTACAATCATTATAACTTTTTAAAATTATTTAAAATGATGCTGGTAATAACTGAAAATAATTTTAAATGAAAAGTTTGTTCAAGCAATTTAACGCGAAGTTTTATTAAAAAGGAAAGACAATTTTATTTGTTATAATTTATTATTTTTTTGTTTAAGTAGGTAATATTTAGAACATTTCTACTAAAAAGTTAGTACATAGTCTTTTATTTTGAGCAAAACTTCATTAGTTTTTAGAGACACTTTTTAAGCTAACTGTATAAGACGATTGGTTCATAAATGAAAATATGAGATCCATTTTATTATTTTAGATTCTTAAAAAGTAACTATTGTTAAAAGTAATGAATGTACTCAGTTTTTTGTAATGTTCTTAGCACCAGAAGCGTTTTCTTTTACTGTTTTCAATTAATAATTTTTTAAACTAAAGCAGTATTGTTTTTTGTAAATAATTGATTGAAATTTGAAAAAAAGATCTTATTTCTGGGGGAGGAAAAAATAGTTTTCCACTCAAAAATACCCTTGCATCACCGGGATAAAAGGAGAGAAAAGAAACCTGTCTGAGGATAAAAAGAAGTTGAAGAAATTTCGAAAAAGGGAATTTTATTGACATTAACATAGAAATAACACACGCTAAAAAGTGCTGACACCGAGAGTGGAAGGGGAATTTTCATGGCATTATGTTATACATTCGAAAAAGCCCATGCAAATCCGGACCACTCTGCTAGTTTTATTTGAATAGATTTTTTGTTGCAAAGTTTTAACGTTATTTCAAAGCTCTGACAAAAATTTGCTTGATTATTGATAATAATATTCGCATAACGTTTATTAAATAATTCCATCAAACATAAGCCCCACACATTTTCCCTATTGACTTCGTTACTTTACACAATTTCATGTCCATTTGCTCACAAAAGATGCAGTTATGACAAAGAGATTTTTTAAATAATTAAATTTCACAAATAAAGAAAAAAAATTATAAATTAAGATTGCGTACACTTTTATTTACTCCAAATATTTCATACCAACATTGTGCCGATGTTATTCATTGTGTTAATATTAAATGGAGTAATCAAATTCAAAATTTCTCAAACTATAAACTACTCTGAGATAAACAGCCAAGCCTGCTCCTACACTCAATATTGTGAAATTAAAGTCTCCATCCATCCCATCTAATACTTTCGACAGTCAACACTTACCGGCGCAACAAACTCGACACAAAATCATCAAAGATTTTCCAAAGTCATCCAATCCATTCTTAATCATGTTACGTTGTCTACATGCGCACAAATGCAATTTCACTCCTCCCCAAGTCTTTGAATAACACTTTTCGCCTAATTTATGGAAAAGCCCAGGGAAGGAATTTTATTTCTCGTACGGGGACAGCTCATTTTTCCGGAATCAATCCTCAACCTCGCACCTAGTGCCAGGGCCTATCATCGTCAAACGTCTTGTTCTGTCGCATCCACCCCTTTAAGAAGTAGGGGGAGGAAGAGGACAACCCTTTCCGCCAGCCATTTTAGAATATATTAAAGCTCCTATTATTGGTCGCTCTTCGCATCGTGTTTGTTCGGAGAGTGATTTTCCGTCTTCCACCCCCCTCCTTCGTTCTGATCCACCTCAATCTTCGTTCCTCAGCTGTTTGTCTTCCACCCCCTAATGAAGATTATTCGAATAATGGAGCGTCTTGGCCTGTTGGGAAGATCCCTTTCCTTTCCACTATGTTATCGTCTGGAGTGACGTTTAGTTAACGCAATTTTGTTCGATTTTTATGCCTTAAAGACTGTTGCGTAATTGAATTAAAGAAAACGCCAGAGTGCTTAGATAGATTTAATTCAAGAGCTATGTTTGTAATTTCTTACGCTTGAAAATTATGTTGGAATAATGTTTAACGCCCTATTTATATTCGATTATTTCTTATAATATAGGGTGCCCGAAAAGTAAGACTGACTATTCAAAAATGAATTAAAAATGAAGAAAGATTTTCGCTTACGCCTTTTTTTTTTTACTCAACAAAGAAAATATTAAAATTTCTGTTTTATGAAATGCAAACAAGATGGTGCAACATCCACGTTTTGCAACATTCTCATTTCAAAATGACTTCACCGCAAGAACAAGCGCAAGTTGTAGCACTTTTTATCAATTTTAATTCTGCAACACATGTGCAGTGTGAATTTCGGTCTCAACCTATGAACGAAATCCACCTCCAAGATCCCCAATTTTATAAGTCATAGGAAAGATTCATGACGACAGGTTGCGTATTATCAAAAACAAAATGTGGTCCCCCTAGCAGAAGTTAAGATGACGTTACCCGTATAGACTAAGTGTGTTATCGCAACTAATGGTGCGCACATTGAAATCACGCAATAAGACATTGTAAAAAAAACTTCGGTATTTTCTTTTTGGAACATAAAAAACCGCAAGTGAATATCTTTGTTTATTTGTAATTAAAATTTGAAATTGTAGCCATACTTTCCGAACATCTGGTAAATTAACTTATTCATAATATATATTTTTATTCATATTTATATAAATTATATTATAATTAACACTATATTTTAATCATATTTTAATCAGATTATGTGAAGTATTCTCTCCCGTGGGTGATACATCACTCCTAAATTAACTTCGTGATCTAGAGGTGTGGGATTGAATGAAGAACCAGAAGTATTACTTTATTAAGATCTTAACTTAAACCAATAACAGATTAGGTAATAATATGATAGAAAATCTACGGAATACCAAAATAACGTAACCCGAACCACTATCAATAACTAACTCGCCTAAGCTTAATTTCAATGTAAACACAGATCCGAATATTTAAATGGTAACTCCTACCTTAATGTCCAACGAAGCATCAATCTATCTGATCCAAGCTGAAGTTGCGGTTCACTGGCGTGCAATTGTATGCACCTTGACTAAGGGCTCTCGGTCACGGGTAACTTCTCTTGACTGTCACGTAACTCATCGGAATACTCTTCACACTTGAAACACCGACTATCATAACACTCCCCAAATGCCACCTCGCTTACTGTAAACTTCTATTATTTAAAAGCTTCCTAATTTGCATCTTTCATTCACGTATTACTTCTCGGTGTGGTTGGAAAAGAATTGCCATTTATTCTGGCCCCAAAGAACCCAAAAGGACATGTTAATGAAAAAACGCGTGAGCCTGTTACAATTATTTTAGTCATATTTATATATTCTCTTAAGTTCAGTGTTTTTTTTCCGATAGTACCCCTTCCCCTTTTCATTATTTTGAAATATATTCTACCAAATTATTGTTGGCTTACAGAGATTCATTATCGGTCCAAAAAAATAACAAAAGAAAGAAAGAAAAAAGGGCATAACGCGTTACAAAGAGAGCAAAAATTCAGAAATTAATATTAATAGTTAACTTGTTTCGTTAAACTGTTAAAAAATGCTGAATTAATCCCATGTCTTGCAATATAACAAAGGAACAGGACTCTCAGTAATAAATTGATTTCTAAAATCAGCTTATATTCCAGCGTATGAAGCCCAGTGGTTGAGTGGCGCTTCAACACCACAAGTCCATGTTCAAACCCCGGGCTGGGCAAGGACGACTCAGTCTTTCATCCCTTCAGTAGATCGATAAATGAGTACCAAGCTTGCTTGGGAGTTTAGCACATTGGGTTTCTCGTCAGACTGACCACCTGACCGAAACATCTGTTCTTGCACCTTAGGGCTCAAGGTCACATATACTGATATGAGAACAGTAGGCCTTGGCTCTCAGGGGCTGTTGCGCCACTGAAATTATACCATACAGTTTTAACACAAAAATAGGGTCAAAATTTAAGGGCGAGAATTATCCGCCGGATATAGAAAATATAATTTTAAAAATTTAGAAAATATATATGTATTTTAAAAAACATTAGATTTCTCTCTCTCTCTCTCTACATATATCTAAATACTGTTTGCTTAAGAAAATGAAAATACCTTATATATTTTTCCTTTATCTTTTTTTGTGCTTTAGGGTTGTAAATTTTGAGGTATACCATTGTTCAAAGGCCTAAGATAATACTTTCAATAAATGATTTCAAAAGATAAGAGGATTGCACATGTGTTTGTGAGTTTTCTTTGTAAAAAAAAGGTGCGCGTTATACGGTGAATATGCCTAAAAATTAAAAAAAAGGCAGTTCGAAAGTATAGGTGCGCCGAAATATACGGGAGTTAATTTTTTAAGATATTTTTAAAAGAATAAGTAATTATCTTAACATTTAAAAATTAAATCTACTTTCAATACATGTAAATTGTCTGAGGCCAACCTTTTTTACGAGGGATCTAAAATGGAAATTCAGAAAAGTGTTACTTAGTGAGGAACATGATCTCTCAAATTTGTGACATTCCTTGCTAGTGACCATAGTAACTGTGAATTACTTTAGTTGACTCAAAAATACTTTTAGTCTCTTCGAGTAAATTCAAAAATTTTCCTTTGTAATAAAGTACTTGGCTGTTATTAGAGATTAGAATGGAATGTTTGTGGCTTATAAGAGCAGATAGTATAAATTCGTAAGTTCAAAGGGTCTGTAGAATGGAGAGCCTCAAGAAAATACTTCTAAAATGGATTTTGTTGCTACTTTTTTTAATACTTGCTTAATAGTAAACCACAATACATTTTTTAAAATTATCATTCTTGAAATTTCTTGAATATTTTTGGAGATAAAAGAGCTTTTACGTGTCTACTCTGTGAATATTAAATCTAGTATCACAAATAAATTTCCGGTATTCCTAAAAAATGTACAAAAAAACTTTAATAATACATATTTGTATAGATAGGAGATAAAATATTTTTTTTTCACGTTTATAAAAGTTTGGGAAAAAACTTTTACGTTTCTTTTATTCCAAAGCATTTGAAACGGCAATGAATCCGTAATTCAAATGTAATTTCTTTCTGACATAATTTGTAGCCAATATTACCAATCTGGAGCTATAAAATTCTCTGAATAATAAAAATCATGGTCAGCGCCGTTTTATTTAATTAATATAATCAGTGTATTTCAAAAATCAGTCCTTTTCCTTTTTCTTTTATCTGAATCACTTAGGAAAATATTGTTTTCCTTACTGCTTTCCTAAAATGATTTAGATAAAACAAAATATTTTTTTTCATTTTAAAAATTGGGTTGGACTGTCTCATGCTCTTTCATTTCTTCATAGGAAAGAACTTAGACCCTCAAACTCTGTCCCAAAGATTAGTCGTTCTTCCAGGACAAGGCCTAATCCGACTTACCCTGTTCTTACGCCATATGCAAAGTCATAAGGACGAACTATAACTCGAAATGTTACTTCGACGCATAGTACACAATTCCTGGTATTTCCTCCACGCAATAGCATACCATCCTTTCTATACATGTGTAAAAAAAGCCATACTATATAAAATATATGAATGAGCCGTTGAGAAGAAAGTTGCCATACAATACGCCTTTTCGCCAGGGGGTGCCGGGAAGCAAAAAAAAAAAAAAAAAAAAAAAAAAAAAGGGTAGCACACAGCTGGTTAGCTAAGAAGTACGATTTTTCTCCATTTCTTAACCCCCTGTTCTATTTCTCAACCGGAGCCTGTCTGTGAATCCTCTAAATGTATTAATGAATGCAATGTTCATCGTTTACGGGGATTATTAATTATTAACTCTATTAAATTATTAATATAATAAAAGTAGACTTAAATGGTAAATATCTATTTATATATAATCCAAAAGCAGCTATCCACGTTTGAAATTCAATTTCATTAAATCATAGCCATGCATTTATCTATTCTGTATATAATTCAGAAATAGACTATTCCGAAGAACTAAATTACGGGAAGGCTCTGAACCATCACATTTATTCAAATTCTACTTCAAATGACCAATCGAAAGTTAAATCCTCCTGGACGATTGCATCCCTTCCGGATAACCCCTCCCTCCGCTTCTAAAACTATCGTTCCAAATCGACACTCCACCATCTTCAGCCGAGAAGACCCCCAAGCCTTAATGGAAACAGTATAATTAACCCCAGCGGCAAACGCGTGTTTCGATGGGGGAGGGGGTGTACGAGGGGTGGTCGAAAGGGGTGTTCGCATTCCCGTGAAAGAGAGGTGCATTAACTTTCTCTAATGGATGCCAGGTTGCGTTGTTCCTTTTCGGCCCGGAGGAGGGGTAGCCCGAAGGGGGAGAGAAAGGATTGGTGATGCATGCAACTGGTTCTGGTTCGTCCCGGATTTCGATGGAATCATATGGCGGAAGATTCGGCCTATTGTGTGAGATATTCGTTGTCTATTAGATTACTGGTAAAAGCAGTCGCTGTCGTAGAGGGTTACGGTTTCGATTGGATGATGTATTCAAGATGTGAGGGATGGTAGAGGGTTTAGGAAACTGCAACGTTTCATTGTCGTTATTACTTTGTTTTTTAGTCTTTCAAAAAATTTCCCAGCTATATTTTAACTTCATTAAAGTTATTGTCTCAGGAGATATTTTTTAAAATTCCTGATATTCTTTTTAGAAATCCTCCTTTAATTAATTTATTTTTAAGGATTATTTCTTGATGATAGAATTCTGTACGATTGCTATGTAAAATTTATTTAAAATTTTACCTTTTGTTGTTTTTTTTCTTTTTTACTTGATTAATGTTAAAGACAGTGTTTTGAAAGTATTTACAAAATTAATCTTTTCAAAAAACAAAAAAAAAAATTAAAAAAAATTGAAAAATATTGAATTTTTTTGGAAAATTTTTTGTAAAATATCTATTTTTCTCAAGATTAGCAAGTTTTATTGATCGAACAAACTTTAGATAAGTCAAAAATCGAAAAAAGGTACTTATTTTTTAAATGATTCATATGGATAATTTATCAAAAGTTGCGTTTTTTTAAAAGATAGCTTTAAATAATTTTTAGCCAATTTTTTTTGCCTGATTTATACAGAAGACAGTGCTTTTAAAATATCAATAAAATTAATCTTTACTAAAAAAATTGAAACATTTTTTAAAATGTTGAAACTTAAAAGCATTGTTCACTCAAATTTCTAAAGAAGTGGTTTATTTTTCAAATGATTCACTTGAATAATTTATCAAAATCGGTCTTTTTAAAGGATTATTTGTCTAACAGGAAAAAGATGAAGCATTCGAGACATTAATTTATTTAAAATTGTTTGAGTTTTACAAATGCTATAAAGTCTAAAGGTGCATGCCTTCGGATATTCTCGGGAAAATCGTATCTCAAGTTCGAAGAAATTTTTCTGTTCATTTTTCATTTTACTTCCTTACCAAGACCTTAAAGTCCGAACAATTTTGTTAACTGACAACCAAATTATATATATATATATATATATATATATATATATATATATATATATATATATATATATATATATATATATATATATAATGGGGATGCGGATTGGTGCATCATCATTGCAGACATAGTACAGACATTTCTTTTTAGTACGGCCCCAATATAGGCGGATACCAATCGCTGCAGGTAATTTTGACACCCAGTTTCCACCCCAGAGCACTGAAGATGCTTCTGAGCACTAACGATGCGAAACCGTACTTAGTATTTTAATTTTGTCTAGAGTACCCAAACCAAACAGGCACTCAATGGATCTTTTACATGCAGCAAAATCTTACGACATGGCCGCTGTCGATTTTCTGCATCATAAAAATCCGCCGTCTTGGGCCGGAGTAGAAACCGCAAAACCAACCACGCCTCCCAGCCGGCATATTGTCAAACTAAAACGATGCAATTTTCTTAAGATCTTCCGCGTGTTTATTCATTATATTTATGTATCTATTTTTAAATTTCACTTTTCAATGTAGTATTTCTGCAATCAATACAAGAAGAGTCGTAACGGTTAAAAATTTTATTCAAAAATTAATTGGTTGTCCTTATTTTCTTAATGGGTTATATTCATGTGACATCATAGTCACATGATAAATGAAATCATGTGTTTCAAGCCACTCATTTCATACTTGTCGCTGTTGCCAACGCTTGAATTGATTACGGTAAATTGATTTAAAAAGTACACGTATAATATAAGAATTTTGAAAAACTGTTTTGAAGAATCATAATATTTGAACGTCTTTAACCGATTATCAAATCTGAAGTTTAATCTAAATTTTGCACGTAGAACAATATATACAAGCTTAATATAAGTTTTGAATTCAATGAAGAACACGTGATTGTCTTTATCATGTGACCGTAATGAATTTAGCCCATTGAGTATTATTAGTAGATGCTATTGTGGCCACGGTAGTCGAGTGGTCAAGGTATTGGATCGGGGCTGGCCTTGTCACGAGTTCGAGCCCAGTACCACTAAAGACCCGCCGTGTAGGGCAGCGATGCACGATAAATCTGTCGAGAACTCAAACGTCGTCCCATTGGTGTGGTATGGTAGTTAGGAGAGGGGGTGCCAGCTCAGGTGTCATCCACGTCACTTGACCATGGTTCAAAATTACGCGGTCCGTCGCCAAAAGCCCTCGTGTAGCTGAATAGCGCGACGTTAATATTCACTCACTTACTCACAGTATAGATGATATTAATCACATAAATATACACGTATAATTTTAAATCACATTTCTCAACAACCATTTATATAGATTTGTAATTAAATACTGAAATAGTTCTGATGGTTTTATAACATGCCATTAAGTTTGTATGAAATAGGTGATTAAAATTGGATGCTTTGAGAGCCTGGATGGTGATTTTACGCCAAATATGTTCACCATACTGCTCGTCCTGAGTTACTATGTTGTATATACATCAGATTAAGTTTAAAATTTATGAAATAGTACAGAGAACTGTAATTCTATACCTAAGAAAATGCATTATTATTCACCTATAATTCAAATACTTAAAAATATTGGATACCTACGCACAGATCGTGACTACGTCTCTTTAAGCCGCTCGACTTTAATAATAGTTTTATAATGATTTCCGTACATCTGAACTCTGTTTCACGTGGATCACTGTTGTCATGGGGATGAAGATGAAGGACATATATAATGTAAAAAGAAATAAATTTTATTCTAAAGATATTTTTGTGTTCAATAAATGCTATGGTTTATAGAGGAGCAATTTTGCTGATTCTATATGCCTTTGGAAACTGATTCTTCGAAAATCTCTTGGTCTTTAATTAAGAAGTAATAATTTTATTAATTTTTTTTGCTTCGTGGTTTAAAAAATTAATACATTCGAACCTTTATATTGCGAATTTTTCTATATAGCGAACTTTTTCTTTTGTGAGATTCCATTTTTTTCTCTCCCTATTTTTAAAGTATTTTTGAACATTTCAAGTTTTTCTATCTTTAATACTTTTTATGGTGGTCATAAATCTTGAACTGGTTTTATTAGATCCTACCTCGCCGAGAGCAATAGAGTTCTGGACGTTTTATCCAAGAAGTGCAATCTTTTAACTCCCATGGATCAGTTCACAAGAAACATCTTCGATATCCCCTTTCATACTCAGTGGAGTTGTCTCGTGTCCTTGTGTTCTAGTTATAAAATTATGTATGTTTAATATTTTTTTTATGCTATAAATTAAAAAATGTCCTTAAAATTCATCAATTTTAAGGACATTTTATAATTTATTGCATAGTTTTTCATCACCTTTAATATAAAATTATTTCCTTAATATTGGAAATACAGTGTGTACATTCTTCGACATTCTTTTTCTTGTTTTCCTTGCAGTTTTTCTTTTTTTTTTTTCTTTCTTTTTTTTGATGGGTAAGATATATAAAAGAAATATATATTAATTTTAAAAAACGTTGTGAATAATTACTTTTTTAATTATAGTGTTTATGAATTTAAAATGTGTTTTATGTGGTTTATAAAGAATATTAAAAGATGAACCTCTATATAACGAATTTTCCATATATACGAAATTTTTTCCGAGATTTAGCGACTTTGTTATATAGAGGTCCGACTGTATAACGTAAATGTTACATAAGATTATCAATGAACATTACATGACAGTAAATGATCATAATTTCTATAAGTAGTATATATATTCTTTCTTTTTAAGAAATGACAGTGTCTAATGGTTATAGCAATTATTAATTAAATTCGTTTAATTGAAGTTGTTTTAAAACTAATATTTAATTTCATGTGTTCATATGAAATATTAAACATTCTAATGGAAAGGAAAATAACACTTATTAAAAGAAAAAAAAACCCTGCCTTTCAGAAATATTGAATAAATAAACAATATTCGATTTAAATTATGAAAAATTTAATGATTGTTTATTTTACCACTTTGAATTGCAATAAAACAACGATGTATTATTCGATTGACATGAATTTTTTTTATTCGAAAGATAATCTTGTGTGGCATTACATTTTAAATATGATTTCTGGCATAGGACTGCCACGGCTGTCTCGGATGTAGTCCAATCTGGACGTCCAATTTTCGATGACTTTTTCCAACATTCGGGGCCGTATATCGGCAATAACACGGCGAATGTTGTCTTCCAAATGGTCAAGCGTTTGTGGCTTATCCGCATAGACCAATGACTTTACATAGCCCCACAGAAAATAGTCTAGCGGTGTTAAATCGCAAGATCTTGGAGGCCAATTCACAGGTCCAAAACGTGAAATTAGGCGGTCACCAAACGTGTCTTTCAATAAATCGATTGTGGCACGAGCTGTGTGACATGTTGCGCCGTCTTGTTGGAACCACAGCTCCTGGACATCATGATTGCTCAGTTCAGGAATGAAAAAGTTAGTAATCATGGCTCTATACCGATCACCATTGACTGTAACGTTGTGGCCTTCATCGTTTTTGAAGAAGGATTCCACCAGCCCATAAAGCGCACCAAACAGTCAGTTTTTCTGGATGTAACGGTGTTTCGACATACACTTGTGGATTAGCTTCACTCCAAATGCGGCAGTTTTGTTTGTTGACGTAGCCATTCAACCAGAAGTGCGCTTCATCGCTAAACAAAATTCGCTTATGAAAATCGGGAACAACGGCAATCTCGTTTTGGGCCCATTCGACTAATCTACACCTTGCTTGATGATCGTTTTGATGAATTGCCAAACCAAACTGAGAATAAATCACTTGACAGCTGTTAAATCGGTCGCCATCTTGGAAAGTAATGCCAACTTAAACTTCTATACCTGGAAAAAAACACTCTTTATGTTCCGGTTCTATAAAGACATTTTTTTATCCTATTCGAATACATTATTTTTTTTATAAAAAAGCATTGAATCGATTATGCATGAGGTTTCGTGGCACACAGCACAAGACGCTGGTGAGACGCATGCGCAAACAAGTCTTCCATACATCTCCCCATCAATTTTCTGAAGATTATCAACAAAACATCTGCCAGAATAATCCACCCTCCTACAAATTTCTATTCTACATCATCCCCATCACGTATTCCCAAAAGATAAAGTAGGGGGTAGTCGGTTTTCATTCCATCCCTTTCCAGAACAAATTCTTCGATTTCGAATATTTGAGCTAGCTCTTGTTTCATAATCAGCTCCCACTTTCCTCTGGAACAGTAAATTTGATGTGGGCAAACTAAGTACATGTGGCTTTTATCAAGAGGATGAGGGTTATTTTGCTTTGTTTGAGGATAAGCCGAACTATGTGGAGTTTACTGGCTTGCGTTGACATGTTGAAAGTATTATGTAGTAACTTCTGTTGTTCTCTGTAGGGTTGAACTAAGTATATATCATGTTTTAAGCGGATGTTTGGCCTTATCAAGTGTTTGCTTGAAATAGAATGTGATACCTGAATTTTTATTTATTTATTTGTTTGATCTTAGCCCTGCCAATAATTAATGTCAAGAATATATTTGTTGTAAGGTAATTTATATTAATGTTATTTTTTGAATTTGAACCATGGAGAAAAAACTACATTTTACTTATGTAATATTTTTATTCTCATAATGTAACTGACTGTATTTATAACTTTAACGGTTAGGATAACTGTAACCGTAAAGATTACGTTTTGTAACTAGTTAGGAAGTCTGTTTCGCCCTCAGTTGGTTCAGTTAGTGTTGTGGACGTCTTGTTGTTGTACGAGTGTGTCCTTTTAAGTAATCCTGTGCCCGTTCCGCTAATGACCCAGAAATAAAGATTTCAGCCGTCGAGGTTGCTGTCTTCTTTTGGATATTGCTAAGCAGCATTTGCACTCACATACATCAAGACGTTATCACAATAATAGTTAAATAAGGAATTTTAAATCACGGATAACAACGAAAACATTTCCTTGTCGAATGATAAATTTTCTACTTTAGACTTGAAGACGAAATTCAGGAATCTTAGCCCTGATATTCCATTAAGTATATAGAAATAAAAATATTCTGTTGCTAGTAGAGTGAATGATATATGTATAATTTTGGCTTTAATTAAGACTATTTTTAATTTGGCATAGTAACAAAATCCTGAAACTATCAAACCTTTGGGTACTTTTCTGTACATTGACCAAGTCATTTCGTAAGGTCATTCCCGTCAGTTGAGCAATAGAAAATTTATCTTTTATTTTACTACAGCCACTTATAATTACACATGCCCCATCGAGTGTTACAACAGAATTTCCATTTTTTTTAGCAGCTTGGTGTTTCACATATAATTTTCTACAGTTTGTTTTGTCTTTTGGCGATACATTTTGGAAAAAGCAAATGAACTGAAGGTTTAAACACCTTTTCAACTTGAAATCTTTATGAATGATTTTACTTACAGTACCAAAAGACATTTCTAGTATTGAAGCGATGAATCTCTTAGTCGGTGGAGTTTCTTTTAGGATCAGAGATTTCACTTTCTTGCGTTGTCTGCGTTCGAACAGTCTTTTGTTTCATTTTAACTCCCCCCCACCCACCAGCGAGACTTTTTTTTTACTTTTAAATTCAATACATTAGAAATCCCTTTTTTTTAAATGCAATAACGGAGATTTTTACACCGCTTTATAATTTCTTGATTCGAGTATTCCTCCTCAAAAAGCGTAACTGCGTATCTTCGAGCCATCTACCAATTTTAGGAGCCATTTTCAAAATAAATCTTTTATTTGACATTCCAATAAAAAAAACATTAGCAGACGATCATTCTGAAGTTGTTAAAAATTTTATCTCAAAATGCAAATGAGAAAATAAATTACAAAATAGTTTCCATAAAGTGCGAACGACCTTTTGTATACTTAATTTTTTTTAAAAAAGAAGTGCAGTTTGAAAGTATAGGTGGCATAATATTTGGTAATACTGTGTTTCAAACACATTTTTCTGGATAAAATAATTTTTTAAAAATATTAAAATTAGCATCATATAGATGGTTTTTTTTAAACAACTATTAAAACTTTTAACTTATTCTCTGCCTTTCTTTTTTCAGTAAAGAGGGATTTTTTTCAGTTATGACCCATCAACAGGTTTACTTAAAAAGACCCATTCAATAAACCGTCCTCTCTCTTTGTTACAAAGAAATAATTGAGTAATAAGCAATAAATAGCCACTCCCGTCCTGCTCAGGTCAAATTTGTAAATTAGCCCCATCAATAATAATTCCACGATTAAATCAAAGCACTTTAACTTACATACTAGTTTATTCATTGAGTAATAAATCCTTTACGTGGCAGTATAAATTAGTGCATTAGTTACATAACTTAATCAAATCAATGATAAATTTTCCTTTCAGCGAAAACTGCCTTTATCTTTTTTTCCCCTCAAAGGGTCAATTTTTATGAGTAGACATTCCTCATCAAGTTTTAGGTTTCTTTCCAGCTTATTTGCCTATGTTCGTAGTCTGCTTGATGAATCTGCTGTTCCTGTTTCGCTTAAAAGCTTTTACCAATTAACGTCGTATCCGCCATCGAGTCAATGCATCATATCTTTTCCTTCTTTCTCTTCTGCCTTCAATGGACACTATTTTTACGTCCATTCACCGCATTTAGTTTCCCGCTTTTTTTTTGTTGCTCTTTGTTCTTTGCTGCCATTAGCATTTGGTGCGTCGGATATTGGAAAACTTTGCAACTGATGGAGACGTATGCTTCGAACTTTTCCATGACTTGTCAAATAAGTTGAAGAAGATGAAGTCCGTGTTGGATTTTAATGTATTTAGTTTTGGGTTAAATGTGGATCGGTGTACAACGCTGTAGAAAATAAAATTAAAAAAAAATAGTTGCGAGTGAATGGTTTTTATAGGTAAGTAAATAAAAATTTTGTATGATTTGGTTTTAAATTTGATTAGAAAAGTGTGATGGACGTTTATTTTTAAAAAATTTAAAATACACTATAAGCAAATTAAGTTCTTAACATCAAAAACTCTTTGAACAAAATTATCTAATTTTGACTTAAATATTCAAAAATTAAAATTTTTAAAAGGCATATTAACTTATCTTCGAACAAGTTGTGATTTTCTGATTTTAGTGATTATTATACAACCAAATACTTATGTAAAACTCCAAAACACTTAAAAGCAATGGATTTCTAGAGGAATTTTACCTAAAACAATAATTGTCCAAAGAAAGTACTTCAGAAGATATAAAAATTTATTTGTTTTTAAATTATGATTCAAAGTACTACATATTTTGAGATTTAATCTCGATATTCATTGGAGCTGTGATTCAGTTCTCTATTGAATAAAGTAATGAAATAAACAATATCCATAATATTTACGTAAAATTTGGGAAAAATGTCACCAAAATTTTGAATTATGCGATTTATATTCCCACATGAAAAAAAGTAAGAGAATAGAAATTCAAATACAGCCCAAAATATGGTTTTTGTATAATTTATTCATACCTATTTTTTATACTTTGTAAGGAATTAGAATAGCTATGAATAAGAAATGCGCTATTTCCTCTCAAAGTATATGAAAAATCAACTTATTTGAAACTGGATTTATCAATCGATCTCACAATTATTTTTACTTCTTACCTAAATTTCTTTAAAACACTTCGAAATTTATAACAGTAATACTAATTAAATTTAATTTATAATCTTGAATTTTTTAAAAAATAAACAGACTTCATGAAAGTGATAAACTTTTCGATTAAGAGTTATTTAAAACTTCCCTTTTACACTTTTTTTAAAGTTCGGCGTTTTAACTAGAATACTTTATTCGTAAAAGATGCTCATTTAATTACTCTTGTATGCAAGTGAAGCTCTGGGCTTAGTTTCGATTCTCTGCTAAAGAAATATGACCAGAATAAACCCACAAACATTCTCTGCATTAAATTGTTCTCAACAATCATTTTAGTGAAGCGTTTTATTTTAAAAGTTTATAATTGTTGATTGAACTGAAATGAAAATTAACTACATATTATGATAGAGACAATTGAGAAAACTAAATTCAAAGTTAAGATTCCTATATACTGTGATGTTTTTGCCCCACACAGTTGCAAAATCAGTTTCTTTATGTGGATAGCATAACACCGTTCCATTGCTCACGTACAACCCAAAAATAGTGCGAGGTCGTTTCATCTGACATCGCCCCGACAACCGATGGTCGTGAGGAAAACACAACTCCATCCACGATCTGAAAGCCCCGACTGCAACTCGAGGTGTGCGGCCGTGGTTGCCTTGTGGTCAAAGTATCGGATCATCGCTGGCGTATCATGAGTTTGAGCCCAGTACCACTAAAGACCTGCCGTGGAGGGGAGCGAAGCACGTTAAATATGTCGAAAGCTCAAACGTCCTCCCGTTTGTGTGGTGTGTGGAGAGGAGGTTGCCAGCTAAGGTATCGTCCTCGTCACTTGACAATGGTCCAAAATTATGAGGTCCGTCACCAAACAGCCCTCGTGTAGCTGAACAGTTGGGGGTTAATATTCACTCACTGACAACTCGAAATGTAAGAGAGGCCCCCTTCCCACACACACATCCTAAGGGTGGGAAGACGGCTTTGAACACTGGAAAGAACAGTTGTGTTACCTCCTCCTTTACTAAGGAGATACTTTGTAGTATTGAAACAATCTATAGTATGAATAGCTTCTATTTAAATGTAAATATTGTATTTAATGGCTCTCTGAATGTAAATAAATTAATTAAATTAATCTCTTAACTCTCACGTTGCCCAATAAGTCTCCCAAACGTCACAATACTTAAGAAATTCATGAGTTTGGTATTAATAGAATGGTGTTTCTAAATTTAATCTCAAAGAATGAAATAAAACACATCTGAAAGAGAATAAAAAATATCGATAAGTTTTTACCTTTTCCTCCTTCCATTTTCGAAATTCTTATCATGCTAGTATGCTCTATCTTTTTTCCTGAAATTTTTTGAAAAATGTTTTCTAAAATTGGAGGGAAAAAATACAATTCAAGAGAAATATTTATTATCTTTAACTCTATCAGATGCATTTTTATTGTATAAAATAATTACATTGTTCTGTACTTTTTAGAAGACAAGAAGAAATTATGCGTTATACTAACACTATTAACAGTTGTATTAAATAAAATTATATTATGTAAAATTTAATAAGTCTTTTATTTAATTAATAGTTAAGTGAAATTCAATTAATTGATTTACGTATTTTAATGTCAAATAATTAATAACATACTGATGCTCAACTATTTTAACGCGTTTATGTGTTATGTAAAGTGCTTATTTTGGGTTTTTGCATAATTTTACATTATTAAAATCAAATTAATAACATAATCCTAAGATTATTTAATATTTATGCTTTAATTACTAATTTCTAAAATTGAATAAGTTAACGTAAGGTAAGAAGTGCCTAAGAAATATGAGTGAGTGAGTGAATATAAACGTCGCACTGTTCAGTTACACAAAGGCTTTTGGTGACGGACCTCGTAATTTTGAACCATAGTCAACTGAAAAGGACGACACCTGAACTGGCATCCCCTCTCCTAACTACCCTACCACACCAAGCGGAGGACATTTGAGCTCTCGACAGATTTAACGTGCATCGCTCCCCTACACGACGGATTTTTAGTGGTACTGGGCTTGAACTCATGACATGTCTGTCATGATCCGATACCTTGACCACTGGGCTACTCAACTATCCTGAGAAATATGAAGTACTTAATACTTTGTATATCCGCCGTTAATAGTTACACTCATTTTGCTATGATTTCTTTAAAGTTGTGTAGTAAAAAAAATTAAGAAAACCATTTTGATTTATTATTTTTTCTTTTTTGAAATTTATTTGAGAGGATTGTTAGGAGATCCTCTTGACGATGCCACTGGTGATGTGAGTTTCCAATGCTTGTGCTGGCATTAATACATGCCTCTTCTTCAGTGTCATACACAAGGGTAAGGATTGGGAGTTCAATCCCCCCATAGACCAAAATATTTTTAATTTTTACCCTAACATTTATCCCTCTAAGCTTTCGCCTACATGATTTTTAGAATATAACCCCCTCCATAACAAACCTCTTTGTGCAGTACTGCTACAAACAAAAAAGGAATTTCGCGTCTGGTACTTACACGCTCTGTGTGTTGCACAAATCTTTTTTTCCCAAAAGAAAACTTAAAAAACGTGCTTCACAATTGGGAATTTTAGAATCATTCCCCCCAATCACACTCTGATGATCTCCAGAGCACCCAATCACGACGCAAAAGTATCGGAAGCTCCTCGCTTGGTTGGTTGGAAGCAGCACTTGTACGTTCCATCAGGTAAACGATTCGCGTACTGGCATTCCATCATCGATCCTCATAATAAGAGCGCGTGTTTGGCAGGGACCATCGTTCTCTACTTAGCCAAATGACTGTTCGGGATAGAACGATAGATCAAAGAACCACACACTCACACACAGAACAAAAAATAGCCGCGAGAGGGCGGCAAAAACAACAATAAAAAAAGTTGTCGCCGGACCGTAGAATGGAAGGCTTTTGGGGTGTATCGTGGGTGTGTCCGTTAGCGGACAAAACGCGCATTAGGGGGATTGACCGGGGTTCGGGTGCTATCATTTTGGAACGTCCACTTCGAGTTTTTTGACAAGCACTCTGTCAGGCGACTCACTCCCCTAGATCTATGATTGTCCACTCTCAGGGATTTCTGATCTGGGGTGGTTGGTCAGTTTGTTGAACTGGTGAGGGGGGACGTTATGGATGTATGGGATTGAAAACACATTATCTGCCTAGAACCTGTAGGGAGAAATGGATGTTTGGGGTTCTGGGTTTGCAATCTCATTTTCGGAAGACGTATTTTTCCTACGGTTGAGTTCAAGGGATGGATTATATGGGAAGAGTTCAGATCTAATGGAGATTACCCGGAAGGGATGTGGTCACGTGACGTCAAAACGAGGATATCATTCGTCATTTCGATGACAGACATTTCATTGCAAAAGGGAGAGTGTTATTCCCGTTATTAATTCATTTAATATGAACTTATGTTTTTGATGTTGCAAAAATTTTTTCAATGCTTTAAGAGATTTTCTTACCAATAAAACTCAAGAGTTTACCACAATATATATATATATATATATATATATATATATATATTATATATAAGGTTAATTTTATATATAAGATATTATATTTCGAACATGGAATTAATTTTACTAAATGAAGATTTATATTGAACATGGAATATCTTTTAAAAAGATGAAAAAATATCTGACGTAAATTTCCGAATACAAACCTTATATTTGGAATATAATAATAATTCGAAATATATATATATTCTTCAAAAAATTATACAAAATCCGAAACCCATGCAAAAGGGGAATTGAAAAAAAATCACTTAAGCTTCAAACATGCCGATATGAGGGAAAAAAGCGAGTGAAATGGTTTGAATATGTTCCAATCAAACTGCTACTAAGTAAAATGCCGACAAAGATAATTTTACAGGGTGAGTATAAATGATGGACCCTATTCTAAAAAATCATATTATCGAAACTACTGTACATACTGTGATACATGAATGTAAAGATAAATAGTTTTTTTCCTGTTACTAATGTTGGATGTGTGACCCTCTTGTAACATGGCAGACATCAAATCTGTAATTCAGTTCGTTCCATACATTTTGTGGCATCACTCTATCAATGATTCGTAATGCTGCAGAAATGCTTACTTGTCATCCTCTGTTATTTGTTGTGTCAAATGTTAATTAGTTTTTTTCGTAAAATTTTCCTTGCTGTTTTCTGCGACATTCCAAGTTCACTGGCGGCAACTCTCGTGGGCTTCGAACAAAACTCTGCCTTACCCACCCCACTGCGTCTTCCGAGATGCATGTCCAGCCTTTGCTTTTCCATTTACACAAGTAATCTGTATTCTTAAACTGATGATACCATTGCAGAATGTTCATGTAGTTTGGTGCTTCTTTTCCGTTGCACGTTGCACCGAAGTAACTGAAAAAAAACTCTTGCATACTCTTTTAACCATTATTTGGATTTCAATGACAATGATCTTGAATGTGCTGTTGATCATTGGTAGAAAAAAAGCTTGGTATATTTCTCTTTAAATTCGGGCAGTTTTGAAAGTATGATTTTATTTTTAAAATGGGGTCCATCATTTGTGCTCACTATGTATTTCTGGGTAACTCTATTTGAAGCTAATATTTCTTCAATCTTCTGCACAATATATATAGCTATATATTGTGTTATATATATAGTTGTACTTTCTACGCAATTTTTTATATTTCTAAAAAGAGAGGGGAGAGAAATTCGTATACAGCATGGGATAGTCGGAGTGTTTTATGTCGTGGAGGATAAACTCGCTGCTCTGGATCATTTTCATTCTGACATTCCAATCAGTAAAAATGTGAGTTTTACGAAATATTTTCATGTCTTTTTCTCCTTCTTTTAGAATAAAAGATCCATTCAAACGTTCCCTCCGAAAAAAATATTAAAATCGCTTGCGCAACGGAAAAAGTTTAAAAGAGCCATTTTTGCTAAACTACATTTTTATCCGATATTAGAGGATCCGTATGTAAGCTAAATCTCTTATTTTCACTTTAGAATGTCCCAAACATTCTCGGCTAATACACGGTATGTGTTTGCCAAGAAAAAACTTCATATATGTTATTGTAAAAGGAGTCGTAAAATAAGAATTTTATTTTAATTATATCTGTGGATGTCCCATGAGTGGGAACACTGCACCACTTGAGCTCTGAATAGTGTAGCTTTTGAGCATTGCAGTAAAGCCCATAAATGAGTAGAAGCTATTACATATGAGTTAAAAAATACTGTGACATCGTGACCCAAAATTTACTTCATTTCCGGGAAACGAGAAGGATCACACAGCTTCGTAAACAATTACTTTTTACTTATAAATAGTTATCACATATTTTGTTGTATCTAAAAGATATAAATTTTGCACGTCTAGTTATCATATACTAAGTATCTTTGATTACTTGATATTCTGCCGCTGAACTTCCCGCTGTCTTCTTGATCGCTGCATAGCAGCCTTTTGCCATTTTCGCTTTTCATAGTTTACTGATCTCCCCGATCCTTCCGATATGCCTCTTTAAACCCCTTGGGGGGAGCCTCTCTCGCACTCCCTACAATTTCTGATTGGAAGGAACACGGCTCTGCACTTGATACCCTCTGTCTTGGTTCCAACCACCATTGGTTGTTCCGGGACAAAAGTCTGCATGGACTATGATCCTCTTCTCGATGTTCATCGAAAACCATATGAAGGGTCTATAATTCGACTTGTCATTCCGACACTGAGAATACAATCCTTAACATTTCTTCCTCAGAATATCCTACACTCCCTTCTAAGCAAGTGTAGAATGACTACATGTCAGAGAAAACGAAAGAATGGATAGCCGTTGAAACAAGTGTGTTCCTTCTTTTGTTCGATGTGAAGAAAAGGCCATCTGACACAAAAATTAGCTTAGGGCGTCAAAACTGAAAATAGATGTAGCAAACTGCCGTCTAAAAGACTGTATTATACCTGTGTAGAAGATAGTGGTTGACACAGGGTTCCACCACAGGAAGAGCAGAAACTCTACACTCTGGAAAATTCATGCAGTTCTGTTACATCACGAAACAAAGAGAGAAAGGAAACTTAGTCATTGGTCAAGTTTTTTGATAACATGGAAATGATAAAACGTGCTGTCAGTTGACAGTAACATGTTGAGTAGAGTGCAGCAGGAACTGTGAACTATTACGCTGATGTTTCCCTCATGGAACATCTATAAAATATATAAATAAAGCTATAAAATATATAAATATTGAAATATTTCTCTATTTTTTAAATGTTCCTTTTTGCTGTATTCGTCTTAGTTTTTTTACTAACGCGTTTCGAAATCCGGGAGGGAATTATAAATACATCTGTATTTATAGTAAAGAAAAAATAATTTGTAACTCATTGATCACATTTCATAATGTGTGAAATCCGAGAAATCTTCCGAGTGATGAAAGATAACAATATAAAATACTCCTTGCAAATTTTTTTCCACAACCCCAAAACTTAAAACACATAACTTGGAAAAATTTCAATTCCTATTCTATTTTACTTTAAACAACCTATTCTGTTGCTGTATGTATTACACGCTACAGGAAACTTATTCTTTCAGCCGCCACATTTCTTAAACTTGATACATTCTCTTTGGCCTTGAGAGAGTAAAAGTCGAAACTTATCTCTCAATTCATTTTTCACTCTTAAACCGAGATCAAAAATTGAATTTGGATAGAGGAGAAAAAATATATATATATCCCGTCTAGCGCAAAACCAAGAGTTTAAAAAAAGAGTGGAGCTTGATTTAAAACTCCGACGATGCTAGACAGACCTAAGGTGTGTACTGCAGACAGAAAGACAGGGGGTTGGAGGGGGTCTAATCTTGTTAGCCTCCGATGCCAGAAGATTAGATCGCGAGGAAACGCTGGGAACTGAAGTGAAGGAAAACCCCAGCCCAAATCCAATCAATCGGATCTCACTTTCTTCCCCTATAGAAGCGTTTGTTGTGCGAGCTGGCACTATTTACACTATGAAACTTAGGTGTAGAAGAGAGGACTGACTATCTTGCCATGATAGGGGAGGGGGATGGAATGAAGGGTGTTGGGAGAGATATCGTAATTCTTTATATCATGGAATCGTTTGTTAAGCTATTCGTTTGATGTAATCAGGGAATAGTTTTAGTACTGTTAGAAAGTGTTTGCGGTTGTTTCTGCTAATCGTATGGGGGGTTTATTGCTTCGGGATGGATTAACTAAAGGTTATAAAAAAGAATCGTCCGAAATAAAAGAATATAAGTAACGTTAAAGCTTTTTTTGCAGTGGAAAATGACAGGAATGGCAATTAGATAAGAAATGGTAAACATAAGAGTGTAAGATCTTAATAACATTTTTTTTTCAGGTTAAAGAAAGGGGGAGGGTGGTCACTTTCGAGGTCAAACAAATTTTGTTTTTCAAAGCAGGAGCTTATATATAAGAATTTCTGAAATTTTAGAGCCACAAAAAAAGCAAATTGCATACTTTTCTAATTTTTTTAAATAGAAGAATTTTAAAGGATATTTAAGTATTTTTTTAAATCAAAAATCCCTACTAGTCATGCCATGGTGTGTTTTCCGCAATGATCAACTTTTATTTCCGCTTCAAATTTCTTGAAAATTGTATTTTTTTTTTAAAAAAAAATAAGCTTTGTTTTTAATTTTTTGAGCTAAAATTATTTAAAGGGACTCGTTTCCAAAAACTATCTTTGTGATTCTCACTGTTTACCATTGGTAACTGAGGGAGTCCTGTTATTACTGAGAGGGTCCTGTATCAAAATTCTTTCGGTGTCCTTTTTTATATATCGGAGCCATTTTAGTGGGACTGTAGGGGCCCTTGTAGTTTGGGGCCCCCGTATCACTGACACGGCTGATACGGCGGTATCTACGCTCTAGCTATTTACACAACTGTTGAATCGAACTTCTTTTATTTAAATGTTTTGAGTCATAAATAGAATAATGTTAATAATTATAATAGCATTAAATTAATTAAACAGCAATATTAATAATAAACAGTATCACATCCCTTGGAAATGTGATGGAAAAGACAACAATCAAAGAGATATTTGATTTAAAGCAGTGTTTCTCAAACTCGGGGTCGCATTACTTGCAACTAGAATCACCAGAAATTTTTAGGATTTTTGATATGTTTTGCATAAAATAACTTGTTTGCCATTAATAATAGTAATAATTTAATGGTTTATTTAGATTCTTATAGGAGAAAGCCATCATATCGGGTGTAACTAAATACCAACCCTTCCGCTTACTTCCATTGTAGACACAACCAGTACACCAGTCACATATTCATTACCGTAAAAGATTCCCTTTCTTCTAAGCAATATAATTAAAAATAATCAAGCAATTTCTTCTCATTGATTATTAAATTATGCGTATGCCGTTGTTAATAAATGGAGAGGATCTCAGAAGAGAACTCAAAATGACTACACTTTATAAACAAACTATAGTTTATGTATAATTTACCGTGTAATTAAATAAATTTTTAAAAAATGTTTTGTTAATTAAAATATCTATATAATTGCATTCAAATGCGGATGTTTATTACTGCAAACAATAATACATACTGTCATGGTGCTTTATGTTATTACTGGGTTAAGCCGGAACGTAATGATCAAGATCTCAGAGGTTTAAAACAATACATTTAATAACAAAGTATCAAAATTAGAAAGGGTGGTTATACAAGACAAATACAATCAAACATTTACAAGAACAAATTAAAGAAAAATTAATTTAAATATAGTCTAGGATTGAACGGTGAGATGGGTGATCCTAACTGATTGGTATGCTAGATCTCTCTTCCGTGTAAAAGCAGTCGTTTGCGAGTTTACACTAAGTTTGTCCATACAGTTGCGGCATCTACATTCCAGTCTAGGAAGTTTGCGTGGATTATAATGCTATAGAAGTAACTACATGTGTGTTAACTAGGCGCAATGCTAATGGGGTTACACAAATTATTTATACGAAAAATAGGGTCACCACCAAGAAAAGTTTAAGAACCCCTGGTTTAATCCAAACTCTATCAGTTGATTCGAAGATTGAAAAATTGTTTAATATTTTCTGAAACAAGTCACATCTGGCCATAAGAAGGTATCATCAAAAGATCAAAAATATTGTGCTTGATATTACCTTTATTGCCTACTTTATGTAATTTATTAGTCTATAGTTAAAAATTTGTGAAAAAAATTTCCACAATAGTTTTGAAATGATTTTATCGGACGATTTTTTCCCATTGATTTAAATATATAGAAACGGAATACTTTTATATATTGACTTATTCGGCTAACTTAGCGTCTAATACTTTGAATTCGAAAGGATTAAAAATAATTTAAAATTAAGGCAATGCGTTGAAGTAAAAAAATGTCCCACTGTTTGTGTAAGATAAATTTTAAAAACAAGTAATATTTAATAAAAAAAATTATATTAAATAACTTCATTACATAAAGTTTCCAGATAATGTACAAGCTGTAACAGAAAGTACACCTTATCTTTATGTTAATCGCTATGAAAAAAAAACAAAAAAACTCGAACTAACCTATTATACAGAAAGATAAAATTTGCAGAAAATATTCTTTTATTTCTAAAACCTCAATTGTCAAGAAATAATATTAACAAATAAACATATGAAATAATACTGTAAGCACGTGGATAATATTTAACGTTATAATGTAAGTTATTTTGCGCAAATACATAAAAAATAAACTCGGGAGAGAGCATTACTAATTATTAAATTAGAACAATGATGAAATGTACCCAAAGATGAATCTTTTTTAATTTAATCTAACACTAAATGGAATTTTTCATATAATATCAAAAGTATTACTGCCCTTACAGTGTTAATAAAATGTCTCATTTCCCAATGTAAATTAAAATCCAAAACAAATCCTCTTTGTCCTTTACTTAACTCAACTTAATCTATTGCTTCAAATCATTGCCTAACACACCATGATTGGGACATGTATATTTTTTAAATATAAATAAAATCCCTCTTTCCAACATTGACAAAATGAAATTTACATGAGCGTAATTCGGTTCCTGACCTTGTACGTGATCGGAGACCAGATTATATTTTTTCTCTTAAAATCAATGGGCACTGTAAATGATTTATGGTCTCAATTCATCTGATAAAAGGTGATCACCAGATGGATAGTGAATCACATTTGGAACTCGAAAAGGCCAATGGGTTTTCACCTCTGGCATATGAAATCGAATATTAATTCGTATCTGAGATCGGAAACATATGGTTTGAAGTGAGATTTGCATTAATTGTTGACTAAAAGAACGATTGGGTAAAAGACGAGAAAGCGTTACTATAATCGCCAGGCTTTCTGTAAACTCGCTCAGTGCAGTCGGTATTTGAATTTTTAGTTAGAAATTTTCAGCATTTCCTGAAATGCAATTTTTGATGCTCCTTGCATTTTGTAATAATTTAACTGAGTGTTGGGTGCAAGCGTTGCAGGCCGTATAAGAGAAGTTTTTTTTTCTTTTCAAAAAAGAACATTTTGTCGCATATGAATTGTTGTTTGGGTTAATATGTGTATTTTAATAATTTTTATTTTTACTAAGAATCGCTGATAACTGAGCCTGGTGTATATTACATAGATATATAAGTAATTTAACTGTAATTTAATTATGTTATTAATATCTTTCTTCTTTCTCATTCGATTAATTTATTGAAAAAATTGAGAAAAGTATACATATAATCTCTCTCACTGTCTCTCTCTCTAAAAAATAGAAGACTTCTCATTCTCTTATTCATCCAGAGATCTCTAAAAATATTAGTAGTATAGACTTGAAATTAGGCAGACATGTTTCATTTATTGAACAGAGATCTGTTAAGAACAGGTTTTGTAAAAAATAGGCTTCCAGCAGGGTTGAGGGGAGTTACAGACGAAAATTTTCGTTTTGAACTATTAGAAAGATTTACAGATTTGAAATTTGACAAACACGTTTCTTTTGTTAAGTAGAGATCCGTTTAGAATAGTTTTTTCGGAAATTGATTCCTATAAATATTTGTGGGAGTTGCGCAGGTGTAATATATATAAAAAATTACCACTTTAGAATTATTAAACCTACAGACTTGAAATTTAACGAAATGTCTTTTATTGGGAAGAGATTCGCTAAGAAACTGATTTTGCGGCAATCAATTTCGTGTAGAGGGGGTTTACGGAGCGTAAAACATAAGTATACGTCAGCTTAAGAAATTCAAGTTTTGTCCTTTTTTAAATCAAAAGACGAAGACTATAAAAATGTTTTTGAATAAATCGAAAGCTGAGTGCTGCGATTTAGCTATCAATAATTTATACAACAAATATATAGTCATACAACATCACGAAATAACTCAATGAAACTGATTAGTAACGGTTAGTTAATGTATAAATCCCTGAAAAATATCTCGAAATTCATGAATATTAGAAGTAGGAAGAATATTTTTTGCAATATTTTCAGGAAGATATAGTAATTGCTGAAAATCATAAATTTTTTTAATTAGTTTCGTAATGTACAAAACATTTACTACTTTATTCCTATTGCAGTAAATTTTGGAAATGAGTTATCTAAAGAAGAATATTTCTGGGATTTTTTTTAACTTAGAAGTAAAATGAAAATAATTTAGAAAACATAGAAAGAGTAATTAAGTCTGTGCGGAAATGAAGGTCAAATCCCCAAAAAGAGAAGGACTGTTATACCATTGCGTGATTAAAATTCATATTTGCGATGTATATTATTATTATTTAAAAAGAAAATATATATGTGTGGCATTTGTTTTGAATCAACTTACTTAAAAATATGTAAATATATATACTTATTCATTCTTTTTATCTAGCTTTAGCTATGTTGTACTTATTCATTTGACCTAAAAGTTCTTTTAGGAATATAATTTGATTTTCAGCATATAACCATTCTTTAAATTTCCATTCAATTCCTATACTTTATTAGCTCACTCTCTCTATATATTTATTTATTTATATATTTATCTTGTTCACAAATTTTCAGTCATTAAAACTTTCTTTTCTTCCAATCAAGTTCAAATAAATTTTTTAAACTTGTAGTGGATGACACTTGACTACTACAGTTTTTTCAAATATTAATTAATTTATTAAATTAAATTAATTACCGGTTTCTGGCGCCAACTTAGAGTCATCTCTATTGTTGAAACTGATAAACAAAGACAAAAGTTGGCGCCGAAAACCTGTTTTTCAGCCAAATCGGGTGTGCATTGTTACAACAATGCAGACAAATCATCTCGTTTTTCAATTCCTACTATTATAGTTCGCTCTCTCCCTATATATATATATATAGGGCTCTCCCTATATATATATATATAGGGAGTATGGAGTATTTTTTATTTACGATTAAAAATTTGAAATATATATATATTTCAAATTTTTAATCGTTAATAAAATACTTCCTATTCATCCATTCAAAGTAGGAATTGACTTAAATTTTTTTTTAATATTACTTGTTATTACTTATCTTTAACCATACATTAATCAAATAAACAAAATTTATTTAATACTTTTACCTAATATTCTTCATAAAAATACATACCATCCTTCTTTCAAATACCTATAGTTATTATACTAACCCATCTGGTCGGTAATTAGGTGTTTCAAACTTTCAAAGTCTTTTAATCATTTTTCCGCATCTACGCTCTTAACGATGCCATAGAACCCTAAAAGCGTTGATCCACCCGCATCCATAATCATTTTTCCAACAATCCATCTTTTTCCCCAAAAATTCAGCGGTAGCAAGCAGCCTTAAAGATGAAAATTTTGTTAAGATGCAATTAATATCCCATCAAATATTTTTCGCCGCACAAATTTTCGATCACCCCCGGAAGCAAACGATATTGCCCTGGCAACTCCCCCCTCCTCCCTCCCGACCACCCTTCGGTCCACCCTTTTGGAAGACACCTTAAGGGCTCCGGTGTCTTGTTTACCGAGGCCAACAAGGATAGAGTTGCTTCCTAATCGGATCACCTTCCACCCCGGTTTTAGCTGTAGCCGCAATCGGAGACGTGGCTCGAGATAATTATGCATCCCTTGCAGAGATGAAAATAATTCTGTTAGTGGTTAGGGATAATTGCGCCTTTAATTGACCTAATTATCGGGGGTCGATTAAGTGATTGGAGGAAGAACTTCGGTCCAATTTCTTCCCAGAGTGCATTTCTCCATATAATTGGAAGGGCAACCTTAGCTTATGGAGGGAGTTTGAGTAATATCTTCAATTTTTCAGCTTTTTTTTGTATGGCTTAAAGGAAACTCTTATCAAGTTTGTTGGAAGAGTTAATAACGATCACAAATTACTCTTATGCATGGATGTGTCGGGGTCATAGATAAGCCCTCAAATTGTAAAGCTCGACATTTATATTTTGTAAGTGATCATTAATGTTCTTATGGTGTATTAAGCTTTACTTACAGCATTTGCCTGTTAGAACTTACATTAAAACTTGTGTTTAGTTATTCCTTTGGGTAATTGGGGGACAATGTTATGGCCAAAGTACAAATACTAAATATTCTTTCTAATTTTATTGTTGTTTAATTCCATGTAAAATTATTATCGTTTGTTTTCTAAAGGGAATAAAAATGTTTGTAATCAATTTTTTTTCTGGAGTTAAAGTTCAGATTCCCGGAATTTTTCTGTTCAAAAGTCGTGTTCAAATATATTTACTTAAGTACAAATATATGCTTAAGAATGTATATATATATATTTATATATTTACTCTTTTGTAAGGTGTTGACAGTATAGTTGGATTAATTTGTCTTAATTTAGTTTTACAGTTGTTAACAAAATGTTTTCGCTTAGGAATCTTGAGAATCTGGAGCTATTTCCAGGAAAAGAAATCGGCATATATTATATATATATAATACAAACTGTATGTTATACATTATTTTAAAACAATTGAAGTTGTTAGATGCGTATATTAAATTCAATTAAAGAAAAAAAATTCATGCATTTTACATCGAAATTGGTTTGGGAGAGATATAAAAGATTCTAGAAAATGCATATACCGTACTTATTTGAATCTAAATCGCACTTCAAATTCATAACAAGTTTTTGTGAAAAATGAAAAATAGTGTAATGTGGTTTATAAATACCCAATTTTATGAAATTAAAATAAATTTAAAATACGAACTAATAAGAAGTGAATAATTAGTTATTTTACCAGTCTTATAAGCTTTTAAAAACACATACATGAATCTGTAATTTCTCTAACTGCCCATCGAACATATTTTTTTCCATTCGATTCTAAGCCGCACCCTGTTTTCAGTAGCATTAACACTAGAAAAAAAAGTGCGCTATATATTCGAGTAAATGCGGCATATATATATATATATATATATATATATATATATATATATATATATGATTCTAATTTTCATTAAGATTTCCACTTCATCGCTTTCTACATAATTTGTTTTTCCTTTAATGTTTTTAACACCATTTAAAACTTATATTTATTCCTTATGCATATATTATAAGGGCAAATTATAAATGATAAAATAAAAGATTTTCTAAGAATTTTGAACTATTTTAATTAATAAATCAATTAGAAATCATGTAGTCTTGTGCGTGGAAACTAATAATATTATTTTCTGAACCAGAGTTATATAGTTTTATAACTAATCTGAAATGTGAAAAGTAGGGTTTCGGTAGAGCTCCAAAGAAGAAGCAAATTGAAAACCTTAAAAGATAGAAGAAAATTCTGATGAACTGACTGAGGAAAAGAACAGGTAAAAAAAGAACAGATTGAGGAAAAGAACAGGTCAAAAAAGAACTTATTGAGGAAAAGAACAGCTCAAAAAAGAACAGATCGAGGAAAAAACAGGTCAAAACAGAAAGATCAGGTTGAACAGCAGCATATTGGTGAAAATAAATATTTGAGAAGTAATTAATTGGGGGAGGGGGGTAGATTTGTGATAAATTGCTAGATATTTTAAGTTGATGAAACAATTAATACTACTTGGTCATAAAAAAGAAAGAGATGAAAGGAAATTATAGGTTTCTGTGGAATCGGGGTGCTCCTTCTCTTTAAAAAGAAGAGTTTCGATAGAGCAGGTAGGGGATCAAGGAGATCTCTTGATTAAGAAATCATCTCAATATATAATTTATGTTAAAATATTTTAAATCTCACGCGTTAAAAGTATTGAAAGGAGACTCAGTTATTTCTTTTCGAATTTTTAGGATCATTTTCTAACTATCGTTACATATTTGGATATACTTAAGCAGTTGAACTATGTATAATAGTATCCTTTTTTAGAATTAAAGTTAAAATTTTCTGAAAGAAAAATATGTAGAAGTTTTTACCTTTCTCTACAGGTATTTCTTAAAATAGAAAATAAATACTCTAGAGCAATAGTTTCTTCCATCCATCATTTACTCCTCACGTTCAAAGGATTTTCATGAAACAGGAACTTTAAAAAAACTTAAAGGTACTTTTTCATGGTGTAAGGTAAGAAAGCTTTAAAGTTTTTAAAAGGCATTAAGTTCAGTGTCTAAATTTATATCGTGTTATCTAAAAGAATAAAATCGAAAGGCATTTGTTAAATTACTTTAATTCCAGAATAGCATCAAAAAGAAAAGCCTGATTCAATATAAATGGAAAATTTGTTAGGTCGACTATTACATCTTGTACACGAATTTCTCTTCCCACTCACTCATTTTCTGAGGTGTCGTCCTCGTCAGTTGACCATGGTTCAAAATTACGAGATCCGTTACCAAAAGCCGTCGTGTAGCTGAACAGTGCGACGTTAATATTCACTCACTCACTTTCTAAACAAAATATAAGTCGCAGAAAATATGAATAAAGCAAATAGTGGACAAGAAATCAAGTGAATGAAAAAAAATGTTAGTTTCTGATTGAGGGTAGGGGAAGGGACAAGAAATATATAAAATGATTGTTGTTAGCGTGTTACTTTACAGCCATTTTATTGGAAAATATTCCTTTCCTTTTATTCACTTAACAACATCCTCCGCCCTCATGGATACATGTTTCAAAATTACAGGAACTTTTTTAAACCCATTTCGGCTTATGTACAGGTTTCAAATTCTGGGTAAATTTATGAAGAACAAGTAATATACATATATTTTTTATCATCAATTTCTACTTCGTTAGAAAAAAGTACTAGAGCAATCTGTTGCAGTTAGCTATAACTACGGCAGAAATAACGCAGAATAAATTTAAAATTAAAAAATAAAATTTAATTAATGAATTAATATTTGAAGAAACTTTATTAACATCAAGTATCATCCACTACAAAAAAATTATTTGAATTTGAATGGATGAATAGAACGTGTTTTATTAATGATTGAAAATTTGAACAAGATATATATATATATATATATATATATATATATATATATATATATATATATATATATATATATATATATAGGGAGACAGTGAACTTATAGTAGGAATTGAAAAAGCGCACTCGGTTAAAATTGGTTTGGATTATTTTCGGAAATGTACCGTAACCTGCTTAAACTTGCTTAAAATTAAGTATGAAATTACTGCTTAAAACTAATTAGAATATCATTTTCTTTTCAAATACTACATTTTGTAGTCTTACAATTCTCTTATATATGGAACCGAACTTTAATACATCCCTCCGGCTTATTTATTCCTATCCATGGCACTTTTACAACTCCATTTTCAATAGCTCTCACGCGGAAGATAAAAGTGTTCCCCTAAACGTCACAAATATAGCAGGCACTTATAAATACACTTCATCGGGTAAAGGAAAGGCAATAAAATATTTCGAAACGACACTACAAAATGAAGTTTTTGGAAAATTCATACACGCTGTTTATCATACATCATCGTAATAAAAGCATAGGTGAAAAGGAAACCTCGTATTTTTAGCGTGGAAAGATATTGCTAGCCCTGAGTTACGTCGGAGTTCATGAACAACAGATAAAAACTCCTAAATATAGCTGAGGTGTTATATCATATCGCAGTAAGAGTTCCTTTTTATTTTGTTCCCTGTACCTCAGGAATAAAGTTTCTTTAGGAACTTAATGACATTGCCCAGTGACGTTTTTCTATTTTTCTCGCCACTATCCTCATGATATAACTCATTTTCTTTTCCATCTTTATTTTTTTGTCTGCTTTTGATTCTTTCTGTCTCTCTCCAGTTTTGTCCGTTCATCATTGTACCTTTCTAATATCTGTTTTCGTCCCCCCCCACCCTCCATTCCGATTGCCATTTTGTTGTTGTTGTTGCTGTTGCTCTTTTCGTTCCGTAAGTTACCGCTCTTCCGAGAGGAGTAAGAAGTGTGGGGATGAAATAGATGGATGCTATTGGTGGTGTTTTTTATTTTATTATATATTTTATTTTTTATTAAACCTCTGAAGGTTGTTTAGAGCTGCTAGTTGCAAAAGTTTATTTTGAATCGTACCTTTATTTTATATATTTTTTTAAAGTTTCTTTTTTTTTGTTGTTATTGGTGGAGACAGTAGATATTGTATCTTTTATTAAATCTTTGGGTTTTTTTTCATTATTTATTTTAGTGGTTCTTAAACTGTTCGGTGATATGTAATAGTCTGCTACAGGGTATACGAAAACCTCTTCCAAAAACATCACACTTAATCTATTATATAATTATCAACAGGGATGTATTTCTAAATTGCTGTTGTTGCTTCTTATCCCAGAAGGTGTATCTCAGCTGCACCATCTCCATAAAACCAAGAATTCCAGAAATAAAATGGGATTTCTTAAAACCTCATCAAAAGTAAAACTCAAACAATTAAGAATATGACTCGCGGGGAGGCCTGATACGCCTCGCATCTATGACACTCTGGAAAAACTTTCGGGCCCTGATCAAAAGTAAGAGACTTGATGTGGCCACTAAAAAGCGTGATAGGGCCGTCTGCCGAACCCTAGGAATATTAATTTGGTGACACTAACGAGGTTTTTTCCCAAAATACCAAGCGTGAGCAGGGGGCATTCTCCAAAGTGCGTTCTGTTCCATCCTTTTGATAGAGGAGAGTTCAGCAAAAGTCAGACATGCGTCACCTCGCAAGTCGACAGCAGTGGCAGACTTGGCTAAACTATCGGCTATCTCGTCACCATTCAATCCAATATGAGTGAGTGAAGATTAACGTCGCACTGTTCAGCTACACGAGGGCTTTTGGCGACGGACCACGTAATTTTGAACCATGGTCAAGTGACGTGGACGACACCTGAGCTGGCACCCCCCTCTCCTAACTACCACACCACACCAACGGGAGGACGTTTCAGCTCTCGACAGATTTAACGTGCATCGCTGCCCTACACGGCGGGTCTTTAGTGGTACTGGGCTCGAACTCGTGACAAAGCCAGCCACGATCCGATGCCTATACCACTCGGCTACCGCGGCCACCAATCCAATATGAGAGGGGACCCATTGAAAGTAAATAGTGTCTAAAGTCAAACGACAACATCTAGAATATTCATGTTTGTCATATCCCCAACAATTGTTCAATGAGAAAGGTGCTGTATAGAAGCACGACTATCAGTTAAAATCCAAAGGTCCCTGAAGACAAGGTTAGAAGCAGTGTCAATAAATTTCAATCCCTTATGTATTGCAAAAGGTTCAGACCTAAAAATAGAGATGATAGACCTTGATGACCTTGACCTAAAATAGTCCTTGATGTCATATGTATCATCCGGTTACATACCTTACTTTACACTTAACGTCATACCTTTGACGTTATAAGGGTTCCCCGGGAAAAAAACATTGAGAACTCCCAATTTATTTAGATTTGTATTGATTCAAGTTGAAATCACTCACCATAATTCATATGGGCAATGAATGTAACCTAGTGGTCAAGGTCATGGACTCGTGGCTGGCGGGCCATGAGTTCAAGACTTGTGCAACTGCAGACCCACCGCGTAGAGGAGGCCGATGCACATTAATCCTGTCGAGGCTCAATGTCTTCCTGTTGGTGGGGTGTGGTAGTTAGGAGAGGGAGGTGCCAGCGCTGTGTCGTCCTCGTCACTTGATCGAGGTTGAAAATTACCAGGTCCGTCGCCAATAATCCTCATGTTTCTTTGTAAACTAAACTGGATGGCGCAACAGCCCGTGAAGGCCAAGGCCTAACACTGTTGCCCATCTCAGTATTTGTGACTTTGGGCCCTGAGTTACATGAGCAGATGTCCCGATCAGGTGGTCAGTCTGAAGCGAAACCCCCAGTGTTTAGTTCCCCAAGCAGGCTTAATACTCATTTATCGACCCCTTGAAGGAATGAAAGACTGAGCCGACCTTGCCCAGCCCGAGGATAGAACCCCAGACCTGTGGTGTGGAAGCGCGATACGCTACCACCATGTTTCTTTAGGGTGATGTTAATAAACACTTATTCACTGACTAAATGACTTCGTAATAAAAAAAAGTTTTTTTTTACATTAGAAATTTTATTGAAATCATTGATTGTCAATTCCTACTTAAGCCAACACAAAGAAACATTTTATTTTAGTTACTTTTTATTTAATAGTTATAATTAATATAAATATGTACACTGGTGTGCAAAAATTAAGGTCGAAGTCGAAAAATTAGCATATCAGCTGAACGAAGAGGCAGAGTGGACAGAAAGACCAATCAGGAGATTAAGTAAGGTGATGTACGGTAGCACATGCGCAGATATGCAGGTAGACGTAATGGGGGAGTGTCTGAGTAGTATAAAGCATGTTGTCGGTGTAAGATCAGTATTTCTGGCAAAGAGATTAAACGCCGTATAGCAATTAAAATCACACCGAGTTGCTGCCTCAGCGAGAAACGGCGAATAATCAATCTGTTAGACGACATCTGGATGCTTTTACCCGAGGTCGAATCATTGGGAAGTTGGAGGAAGGCCGCAGTGTGACAAGTGTGGCTGCAGAGTTCGGAATTGCTCACAGCATCGTTTCACGACTTTGGAGACAATTTCAAACTACAGGAACAGCTATCCGGGGGTTCAGTAGTGGTCGTCCACGAGTAATCACACCCGCAGATGACCGGTACATTGTCTTACAGGCCAGAAGAAACAGGCGGCAGACAGCGGAAGAAATCGCTAGACACACGACACAGGCGACTGGACGACCGATATATCGCGTTTTACCGTGGCCAGAAGACTGCACGGTGGTGGTCTGTTTGCACGACGCCCTGTACGGTGTGTACCTTTAACGCCTGCCCATCAGAGAAGGCGTTCTCTGTGGTGCCGGGAACACCGGAATTGGAGAGACAGTGAATGGGGACGAGTACTCTTTACAGATGAGAGCAGATTCAGTTTAAGTAGCGATTCTCATCGCATACTCATCTGGAGAGAGCGGGGAAGCCGCAATCATCCCTCGAACATCATTGAAAGGGACAGGTATGGAGGTCGCGGTGTTCTCGTTTGGGGAGGCATCATGCTTGGTAGTCTTACAGACCTTCACATCTTCGACGCAGGTTCAGTCAACGGGACCCTATTGTAACGAGATTCTTCTTCCATATGTGCGTCTTTTTAGAGGCGCTATGGGTCTGCAGTTCCTTTTCATAGACGACAATGCACCATGTCATCGCACAGTAGCTGCCGAACAGCTCTTAGAGAGTGAGGATATTGAACGTATGGATTGGCCGGCGCGATCTCCGGATCTCAATCCCATCGAGCATGTATGGTGTTTTCTAGGCAGACGCTTGGCAGCTCGTACCTTACCACCAGTAACGATTCGGGAGCTTCGATTGGCGCTGCAAGACGAATGGGCAGCAATGCGTCAACAACTCATTGACACCCTCTTTCTCAGCATGGGCAGACGCTGTGAAACCTGCCTAGCAGTCAGGGGAGATCATATCCCCTACTAAAGACCGGATGTTTCTTGCTGGACTCCCATCACAGGGATGTTTCGGCCTTCAGTCGCATTGCGCTCCATGCTACTTTTTCAATCAAGCTTCTTTTTATCCCTCTGATTTCTCTTTTAGTAAGTGTTGCTTACATTACACATGTCCTTACGTATTGGGGATCTTACGGTATTAAATTTGTTGATTTGGAAAGCTTTTGTACAAAGTTATATTGAAAAAACTGTCTCGTCCTTAATTTTTGCACACCTGTGTATATACATATGACAGAATTACAATATTAAGTGACAAAATAGAAAGCGATTTTTATTGCAATTTTCATTTTCTTTTTTATATAGCAGGGGTGGCGAACTTTTATGCATCAACGTGCCATTCTTTCTAAAGAAATGTTTAATAAGGTATAGACGTGCCGTCAAATAATTCTGACTTGTGATTATTGGGAAAATATTAAAACTAAATACTAACAACACAAAACTCTTTTATTTACTATGAAAAAGTAAATTTTGCTCAGTATAGAAGAAAATGTTTTAGTTATACGTGTATTTTTAAATTTAAGTAATATTAGTGTGACTTCTGTTGTTGCAGATTAGATGACAAATAACTTAGATGTTATTTGTCATCTAATCTGCAACAACAGAAAAGATGTTAGTTCTATCAGAATGCCTGCTGAATTGGAGTCGTCTGCCAAACTGTTTCTAAGCGAGTCTTTAATGCTATTTTCATCTCTGAAAATAATGAGTCGCAGGTACAAGTCGATGAAAATATGGTTAAAATAACATGAGCCTGTTTCTTCAAATGGTTAAATGTGTCTGGAATCGAATTGAATGTTCCCAAAATTTCGTTACTGGCAATTTTATTTATTTTGCTGGTTAATATTTCTGTTTCAATGAATTACAACTTTTTTCTTGTTTCAATAAATTTTTGAATCCATATTGAACTAGACTAGCAATCGGTTGCATTTCAAAATATTCAATTTCCAACCAATCCAACTAGGACAAGTGCAGTTTATCAAATGAAATCACATCAGAGTACATGACAAGCCTGAGCGTTTCTGATATTTCTTTGAACAAAGAAAATCTCACTGAAAATTCATTGATTGAAGAATCATTTATGGAAATAAATTCTTCTGTTTTTTTTCTTTGTCTGGTTTCTCATGCACATTTTAATCTTCAATATTGTTTTTCATGTTTGGGTTTTCTTGTAATAATATAGTTTCTGAACTAAAATGCAAACTGTTTTGATCAGTGGCGTACCCAAAATATTGTGTCACGTGCCATTGGTTAGTCATCCCTCCAGAAATCACATTGTCTGAAATTAGGCCATCCCAGGTGGGATTCGTTCCACGACCTTTGGAAGTCCAACGTGCTATCCACTTCGCTACAGGGACACAACGAGCGTTTTTCCTTTTTATATACCGCGTCGGACTATTATTTTTGTTTGTTACGATTTATTCATTCATTATTGAATAAATGTTTGAAAAAACTGTATTTGCATCTAGTGTCATCCACTACAAATTGAGTGGATGAATAAAAAGTACATTATTAACAATTGAAAATTTAAACAAGATATATATATATATATATATATATATATATATATATATATATATATTCATATATATATATATATATGTATATATATATGTATATATATGTATATGTATATATATGTATGTATATATATATGTATATATATATGTATATGTATATATATGTACATGTATATATATATGTATATATATGTATATATATGTATATATATATATATATATATGTATATATATATGTATATATATATGTATATATGTATATATATGTATATATATATGTATATATATGTATATATATATGTATATATATGTATATATACATATATGAATAAATAAATATAGAGATAGTGTGAACTAATAGTAGGGATAGAAAACGAACAATTCTGATTTACAAATCTAAGTCATATCTCTTAACTAAATAAACCCGCGAAATTGTTAAGTAACAAATTTTAAAATTACTCCGATTTCCAACTGTCTACCTACTTTCTATAGGAAGGATTGTATGCCATCATACTTATATAAAGACTGGAAAAACAAAACGACCTGATTGAACTACCGCTCCTCTCTCTAATTTCTCTTAATAAAAGGAATCCTGAAAGAGATAACTTTGCGAGATTATCTTAACGACTCTTTTCCAGACGGATGGCTTATCCTTGATACCTCTGGCCAGACAGAAAGGACTATTAAACGAAACTCTAGTCTTCCCGGTCCTCTTATCCCTTGTCATACATCTTTTAATGCTACATAAAAGATAAAATGTTTAAATCCTTTTCGTTATCTAGAATCTTTTGGGGAAACTACGTTTCATGCTGGAATAACCCTTTTGATGTGATTTTGATGGTGTTTGTTTGTTGCGCTATGAATTTATATGTTGAATGAATGATTTTATAATAATTATTATTTCACATAATATTGAGGTGACTGCGTTTGGAAGTATTATTTTGAAATAGCGTATGCAGGAATATTTTTTTCAATTCCTACTATTAGTATACTTTCTACCTATATACATACATTTATATATGTATATATTGTCCAGATTTTAAATCGTTAATAAAATACTTTCTATTCATTCATTCAAGTTCAAATACATTTTTTGAGCTTGTAGTGGATGACACTTGATGTTAATACAGTTTTTTCAAATATTAATTCATTAATTAAATTAAAAAAGCAAGTAATATAAAAATAATTTAAGTCAATTCCTACTTAGATCAACGAAGAAAAATTTTATTTTAACTACTTTTTATTAAATAGTTTCAATTAATATAAATATGTATATACATATGACAGAATCACAACATTAAGTGGTAATTAATTTTTATTAATTATCATTAAAGCATCGTATTGTCATTCAAAACAATCGTGTATATAAAATTTCAGTTCAACTGAATGCTTTAAAACAGGGGTGTGCAACTCAAATGACCTTGCGGGCCACTTTGGAAAAATATTATAATCTCGCGGGCTGCACATAAAAATATGTACCTTTATATCAGATTTGGAAACAAAAAAACATTTATTGGAGTGAAAATTTGAAACAGAATGAATTATTATTATTGTTTTCATTATTTTTTATGCATACAGAAATAGATAATATAATAATGTTTATATAGTATAATAATGCAACGATCAAATAATGTTTAAAATATTGCAGTTGCCATTTTCTTGAAAAGTAAGGTGTTCCTATTGAATTTTTCTTTCGTTTCTCATTGTTGAAATTTGATAGTGCTGTCATTCGCAAACGATTAGGTATACATTGTCCTTTATCTTAACAGTACTGAATAATTTTTTTAAACTTTAAAAAATATCTCTGACTGCCTCTTGCTTTTTGGGCACTCCAAACAGAAAAGGAGGAGGAGAAACGAAAGTCGCACACACAGAGAATCATGTACCACCCATAGTAAAGGATATGCATAATGCAATTCGAAATTTATTAAAAAAGTAATTTACTATAGTAAAATCAAATGTAACTGTGTGATAAAATATAATTCTATTTTAATCTAAAGGACATTTATACTATCAAAATGGATTTATTTTTAAACAAGAACAGGTAACAGGCAAATACATGGTAGATATATATATAAATTTCCCCTCAAATAAATTTCAAAATGAAAAAACTTTAAAAATCTGATATTTAAAATGTTTTTAAAAAGAGCTGGAGGGCCGCAACTTATGTACTGACGGGCCGCGTGTTGGACACCCCTGCTTTAAAACGTGAGAAAAAAATCTTTTCAAGTTTTGACACAAGTCACCAAAAGTGATGCCAACGTGGCTGTATTCGTAATTCTTTGAATAATTAGTTTTAATCAATTAATTTCTATTAATTATAATTAAATTATTGTATTGTCATCCAAAATAATCATGTATATAAAATTTCAGCTCAATTTAGCGCTTTAAAATGTATTTTATTTACGATTGAAAATTCCACCAAAATAAATAAATAAATAAATATATAGAGAGAGTGTCAGTTAATAGTAGGAATTGAATGAATAAATAGTAACAAACAAAAATAATAGTCCAACAGCATATATAGAAAGGAAAATCCTTCATTGTGTCCCTGTAGCGCAATGGAGAGCGCGTTGGACTTCGAATCCAAATGTCGTGGGTTCGACTTCTCTGGAGGAACTGAACTAAAAGTTTTTTTAAAATTCATGTTATTATCAGGGTTATGGTTAAATTATAATCGGCGTTTTTTGTTAAAATTTCTGTGCTCTGATGTATTAAAATGTGAATAAATCCACTCCTAAATTTTATATCTCAAATATCCTATTTCAAGCGTCGCAAAGAATTTTGAGTTATTTATAGGCAAAATGTCATTATTATGGAAGCCTTTTTTATAAAAGGATGTTGTTTTGAAAATATGTCATTTTTTTCTTCACTTTTTGCCAAATAATTGAATTTAAATATTTTTTATTGTAATAATGTTCTTAAAATATTTGTATGTGTATCATCTGTTTCGACTGACTCTAAATATATAATATATATATAAATTCATTTACACTTTTTTGCAAAATCAGCTTTCCGAATATCGTCATTACCTAAACTGAGTTGCTTAAAAAAAGAATAAAATTAATTTATTAAGTTAATTTTTTTTCTATTTTCACACGGAGTTAAAAAGTCGCTTAAAAATTTCTCTTCCTGGGAATCTCTGCTTTTAATATTCTATTTGTTTGAAGTTTTTGTACAATATTTATCAGAAAATAAAGTTTGGTTGAGTGCCAAGAAAATAGAGTGAAACAGATAAAAAAAAAATTGTATCATCATTAGATAAAATGTCTGCAGTTGGAGGGAAAAATTCTTGTTATTTATTTTTTTTCATTTCTGTTCTCTTTTGAAACACATTTGGAATTTTGGAATGCATCAATTGTCTTTTCAAATACGTCAAACAATACTGAAAATGTGAATCAGATTAGATTTGATATTTTGTAATTTCTCACCGATATCAGAAACAACTCTAAATGTACTGCGATAAAATGCTGAATTTTTATTTATTGAGAAAAATAACTGTTTATGGCTTAGAAAATAATTTTGAATTTTCGGCTCAGTTAACAGGATTGTATCATGATTCTATCAATATGGTTATAATAAATAATGTTTTTTTCCAACAGGTTACATCCCAATGGAAGAGTGTGAAAATGAGATATTACCCTAATAGTTCAGAACTGTGTCAATAATAGTTTTTTCGTAACCCCATATATTTTTAATAGAACATTTATTAAGCAAATACCATCTTTTGGAATAAAAAATGCGCAAGAAGTAATGCGTATTTTAATGCAATGTTATTTCCAATTATGTAGTGTAACGAAAACGAAATCCCTCTCCTATTTATATATAGATGTAAAGAAAAAAATGACTCACTCACTAACTCATCTCTAGAACTAATAGAGTTACAAACTTGAAATTTGGCCTGCATGTTTCTTTTGTTAAGTAGAGATCCACTAAGAAAGGCGAATAAAATACTTTCTATTCATCCATTCAAGTTCAAATACATTTTTTGAGCTTGTAGTGGATGACACTTGATGTTGATACAGTTTTTTCAAATATTAATTCATTAATTAAGTTTTAGTTTTAAATTTTAAATTTATTCGGCCTTATTTCTGTCAAAATTACAACTGGATGCAACAGATGGTGCCAGTTCGTTTTTCTAACGAAGTCGGAATTGACTTAAAAAAAATTATATTACTTGTTTTAAGTAGAGATAAGGTAAGAATGAGCTCTGTGGAAATCGACACCCAAGGCGTTATTAAACGAAAAGGAGGGGGAGGGTAAAAGATATAAATATGCTGTCATTTTAGAAATTCAAATCCTGCCCTTTTTAAATCAAAAGGTGAGGGCTTTAAGAATGTTTTTGGATATAATCAAAAACTTATTGCTAGGATTTAGACATCAGTAGCTTAAAAGCAGTATATAGGGACTCAGCATCATGAAATACCCAGCGAAACGAATGGGTAACGGCTAGTATATATAACAAGACTAATTGCTTTGAGCTAGAAAAAAAGAAACTAAATAATTATTTTATTTTAAAGAATTCTTGTATGTTGAGCTAAGACAGGGGGGACTCAAATGACCTTGCAGGCCCCCTTAGAAAAATATTATAATTCCGTGGGCGTCAAATAAAAATGTATCTCTACATTAGGTTTCGACCCATCGCAAACATTTATTGGAGTGCAAATTTAAAACGAAATGAATTATTATTATGGATTTCATTATTTTTCACGTATACAAATCTAGATAATTTAATAATAATAATGCTCTGATTAAATATGCCTAGCTTTAGCAATAGGCAACAGAATAAAGTCACATGAAATAAGCGTGATGCTGCGAGGGTTCACTGCAATGCAATATATATATTGCTCACTTCCACGTATATATAAAACCAGAAGCAACGTCATAAAATAGAAACAGTTATGGGATATATATTTGTTACAAAACACTACACTAAAAACAAAAATATTGCACAAAATAATCGTATTTTGTGAAAAATCTCATTTTGCCGCAAAATTACTCAAAGCGGGGTGCAGGTTGGCCCCCTCTGGGCTAAGACATCCTTTACAAATTGCGGTTTACTTATCTTTCAAAACGAAACAAATGTTCTAACAAGACAAAAGTCATAAATTTATCAAATAAAGAAAGATAGAAACAAAATAATGAAATTTCTCAATATGAAAAAGTATAAAGGAAGATTATATTCCTATCTTCCCCTCCTTCGGTACATACCCAAACACCCTCACATCGGAAGACGACCTTTAGAATTACCCGAACATTCTCGCCCCTGACTCTTTGAACACTGGTCACAACTCTGAAAGGGGGAGGGACGATTTGGACTTTATTAGTTCTGGAATCTCCTGACAAAGCATCAGCGGCTCTCTTTCATCTTTTCGGAGATGCTCACCGACGGGGGTGTAGCGTTTTGTGTGTGTGTGTGTGCGGAACTTCCTTTTCTCTTCTCACGCACGCACCCTTTCTCTTTATTTGCTTTTTATCCCTAGAAAGATTGACAAAGGGAAACCCGAGAATAGTGGGTTGAGTCGGCCCTTTGATGAATGTTTCAAGCGACAAAGGTATCGATTATTGGCATCGCCTTTGAAGCGGGGGTCCTTGATAATCTCCGATTGCACACATATTGTTCATTGAAATAATCAAGTTGTGTTGGTTCAGATTTACGTCTATATGCACATATGTCATCCTAGTCCTTGAAATTTCCGTATAAAAATTAAGGTAGGAAGTTCTGAGGGGATATTTATTGATTTCATATTTAATACAGCTATGAAAATTAAATTTAAAGAATACTTGAACTCTTCAATTAAAATACGATTATACAAGGTGGTCCCATATCCATGGTACAAACTTTAAGGGTAGGTATAGGACATTGTGTGTGTAACAATCATTTATTGTATAGAAATGTATGGTTACAATTGATGCGGTGAGGCGCAAACAGGGGGAGGGGAGAGAAATGGAGTTATTGATTGGTTTCATTGCCGGTAGGGGGCAGTAGATACCTCGCAGCCGTTCAACACGATGCATCTCAGTAGGGGAAAGCGCCATTCGCAATTATGCTGATGTATACGATGGGAGGCTTTATGTATGCCAAAATGCAGACATGCATCACGTATAAGGCTGTGCAAATCGTAACGCAGAGCTGCATTACGAATGAATCATGTGCAGTTTTCTGATCAACGAATGTCGGATCACGGAATTTTTTTAACAGAACGTTCGTTTCACGTTACCAGGCATGATGTGCTGGTCGACGAAGAGCTGTACGCAGTTCAAGCCTGGAAGAAAGCGTATTGAACGTTGTGGCTGATAGACCCGAGTCGAGTGCAAGAGCTGTTGCTCATCACGAAAGTGTGAGTCATCAGACCGTTTGTGGAGTGCTAAATGAAAATCGTTTACACCTCTTCCATTTTCAGCGAGTACAAGTTTTGAATCCGGCAGACTATTTTCTCCGATTGTAAGTGAGTGGTAGAGCAATGTGCGCTGCAGCTAGAGCTCATAGCTCATGTTCTGAACAGTTATAAACAGTTATTGTAAACATAACACTTGTCAAAGGCGCTTTCAATAAACACTTTGTCTTTCCTTTCGTCTCTTATTTTGTGTGTTTGGGCCTCACCGCGTCACTTGCGTCCATATCCTTATACAATAAATGATTGTTACAATGTGTCCTATACCTACCCTTAAAGTTTGTACCAGGAATTCGGGACCACCCAGTATTGTAATAGCCGTTACCAGCTCGCTTTGTTGGGTATTTTGTGATGTTGTATGATTGTAAATATTTTATTATTGATAGATATACATATCTAAGTCCTAGATTTTGATTGTAAAAAAAACATTCTTATAGTTTTTGTCTCTTGATTTAAAAAAAGGGCAGGACTTGAAGGAAGTATAATTATCTTTTATACGCCTCTTCAACAAGAACTGATCTTCGTAAAATTTTATTTTTTAACGTGTGGGAATCCCCTGGGTTCTACCCTGGTCAGTAAGGTTAACTTGAGGCAAAGAATGACCAGACAACATTTGTATAATAATAAATTATATTTATTCACTTAGTTCAAAATATCAAACTTCTAATGACAAATGTTAGACTATATGTCTACGTCAAAAAAGGGATTTACCTTTAATATTAAATTAAATTGCGAAATATAAAGTTAATCAATAACTACGCGCAATATCAAAAGGGTTTACCGGAATAGGAGGTCTGAGAAATACTCGCAACTTGAATTATTAGCTTTCATTAAACTTGAACTAATTTTATTAAACTAACGCTTGTGGTAAGCAGTACGAAGCTAGCCCCTGGTTGTACTTAGGATCTCTTCAGGTAGAGTAATCCTCCTAAGGCTTTTTCGCTGAATGCTAACAGCAATACTCTAATATCTTAATCCAATTGAATCCTGCAAATCTCTTCACTACTTCTGGTGGCTCAATCGCCTTTTTCTACGCCAACCTACCACGCTCTCCTTAAATACCTTATCTACGTACTTTACATATCCCAGTTTCTTCTTTTAGAGGTGGTTGGAAATATACGCGAATTTATAATCCCCAAAGATGCCTAAGAGTATTATTGAAAATGTGCCGTAACGATTCATCACAAACGTATTACTGAACAAAAGAAGCATGCATACCTACTTTCAAGTCTTTAGATCGGAGAGAAATTATTTTTTCTATAAGCCCCCTCAACCCCCTTGGGAATCGATTTCTGCTAACCCGTCTTGGAGGATCTGTACTTAACAAATTTAAGTAATTTTGGATGAATAACTTAAAACGAAAATTTCAAGTAAAGAATTATCAAGAATTTTATCTAATTATCTATCGCCCTATCCCCCCTCTTGCAACTACTTTGCAACAACATTATCATAAAACCGTTCTTAGAGGATCTGCACAACAAAAGAAACAAGCTCAACGAATTTAATGTTTGAAGGTCTAATAGTTCAAAACCTGGAGATTTTATCTGTTACACACGTTTAATCCTCCCCCCTCCCGCTCACAGAGGATATCTACTCAGCAAAGGAAACATTCCTGCCGAATTTTAAGTCTGTAGATCTTATACTTTTGGAGATTTCGTGAAGAGTGAGAGAGAGCCACTTTTCTCCTATATACAAAAGAGAGAGATTCAGCTTAAAAGGAAGATAAGCAATTAACTATATGAATTGATACAATTTTGTTTTTACATTTATTGCTCTATTAAAAGAAAGAATGTATATTTATTTAAAAATAATTTGGAAACAATTCACCCGTTTTTCTTTTTAACATTTCTTACTTTAAAAACGTGAAGGAATATCAGCTAGAAATTTGTTTTAGTAACACCCTTTTATATAAGCTTCACTTGTATGTAACAGAATCTTTGAACTCAATTTTTACTCACTTTAAAAGGTCAGATTAATTTGAAATTTTGCTCACTTGTCCAGGACCGCGATGACAATACAATAATTTAACAATTCTGTTCTATTGTCCTGATCAGGATCATCAGAATTAACGATTTCCCATTCCCATATTTGACGACGAAAATATTAATTTACAACTTAGTTCGATTAACTATAAAAAAGGGTGTTTTTTAGTTTTTTTAAACTATAATTTATGACTGAATAACTCTTCACAGAAACATATTCCTTTCGGAGCCTTCGGTCCTTCCTGTGTGAGTACCTTTTACTTTCCATCTATCTTTATCTATTTCCCTTTTCGTGTGTGAAATCATCAGCCCCAACTCATTTTGTCTATACTAAACATTATTGAACATTTTTACAGGATATTATATTGATTCTTGATGTAACTAATAAAGAATTACGCAAAGTAATAATGGTGTTGTTAATATCGTTCTGAAAAATAAGTGTCATGCTGAGGTTTTCTACAATTTTTATATTTTCATTATTCCCTTTTAAATATCATTGATACATTATTTAAATACATAATAAATAATAATTCGTCTTTAATTGTTTTATTTTCATTGGTTATTAGTTTAACAGATTAATTACATTTTAATTTTAAATTAATTTATTATAAATTCGAATTAATATTTATAAGCTAATGAACAGATTGTAAAAAGTTTCTTTAAAAATGTTATCCTTAAATGAGTGTGCTGAAAAAATTGGATTTAGCTGTTGTTTTTTTTGCAATAATGATTACCTCGTTGCATAAACAATTCATAAACAAGTCGATTTTTTGGCGTAACTCATAAAATTACTGTGAGGCCGCGGTAGCCTAGTGGTCAAGGTATTGGATCGTGGCTGGTGTGTCACGAGTTCGAGCCCAGTACCACTAAAGATCCGCCGTTAAATCTTTCGAGAGTTCAACCATCCTCCCGTTGGGGTGGTGTGGTAATTAGGAGAGGGGGGCGCCAGTTCAGGTGTCGTCTCGTCTCTTGATCATAGTTCAAAATTGCGATATTTGTCGCAAAAAACCCTCGTGTAGCTGAACAGTGTGACGTTAATATTCACTCACTCACTCACTCATAAAATTGTTGTAAACATAAGTATGTGTAAAAACAGACTAATAACATTTTTAAGTATGTGATGACTCTCCTGGGTCACACCTTGAACACCAAGATTAATTTGAGGCAAAGAACCACCAAAAGCCATTTTGAACAATAATATTTATTTTTGTTATAATTTCCTCAAAAATCTCTGATAACAAATAATATAATAATGTTACGTCTTCTAAAGGGATTTGCCTTTATATTAAATTAAATTACTAAGAATACGATTGATTACTAATCTAGCTCAACTCAAGTAAGGTTTACCGAAGTAGGAGATCCGAGAAACACACGCGTATTCGAATTCTTAATTGTCATTAACTTTAACTAAGTAGCTCAAACTGACGCTTACTTTAAGTGTACGTGAATTATATTTACCGCTGGCTTATATCAGCTTTCTGGTACGTCTAGCAGCACGACGTCTTCACGAATCTAATCTCTTTGAATCTTCTAGATTTGCTTTCAACGTTGTTGGCTCAATAGCCCACCATCATCTCTCTTGCTATCTCGCAACCTTTGACTTAAATACCTTATCTAATTTAAATATCCCAAACTTCTTTTTAGAGTTGATTGGAAATAAACGCGAATTTATATTCCCCAGAAAGACGCCTAAGAAGATTAGTGGAAAGGTTCCGTACAGATTCGTCACATGTATGTATAAAAACAGAAGCGACGTGATGAAATAGAAACAGTAATGGGATTTATTGTTTACATAACCACACTAAAAGCAAAAATATTGTTCAAAATAATCGTATTTTGTAAGGTTCTAATGAATCTCGTGGGCCACGAAATTATTCAAGGCGGGTTATACGTGGCCCCCGGATAGGCCCATCCCAGCTCTAAACTATATATACTGGCAATTAAAATGTAATTATCATTTACATTAATTACACAATTATAAGTTTTTTTTACCGATTTAAAATGTATTCTTTTTTTTATCTCATTGTATTTAGCCAATTGAATTATTATCTAACATAATCAAAGTAAAAAAAAAGGAAACTGTATTTTTTTTATCGGACAATTTTTTTGAATCCTGCTTTAAAAATATTGTATATTTCTATAGCACAATATAAAAAGTAGCCTTTTCATTTAATCTATCTTGAGGTGAAGAATTACGAAGCTCAACATATAAATAATTTACTGTGCAGTTTGAATGGAATTACCTATTTAAAGACACAAAATTAAATCTATTTCTTCCCAAATTATTTTCTTCCCATAACTATTTTCAAAGAAAGCAACCCTTCAGTAATATACATTCTTTCTTCTGCCACCACCATAAATAAACATTTGTTCTTTTTTTTCCCTTTCACACAGACTCGCGCCATTTTTACTGTGAAGTTTCACGGCGTCACGAGTCGTCGCTGCGATCCAAAGATATCGAGAACTTTTTCTGGTCACATATCCGGTTGTGTGGCGGGAATAGTTATTGGGTCTCCGGGAAAAATGAAAACTGTGAGAGGGGAGGGAAAGGAGAGGGGAAAAAAAGGAGAATCTCGTGCTTTCAAGTTTGGCAAATTGAATGCAGTGCCGAGAAGCCCCGAATACACTTTTGATAGAAAGTGTCATGACGTGGGTATTCTCATTCCTTGGCACCAAGGAAACGAAGTTTAGAAGTAGTTGAGCAGAAAGGTATCACAATGTAGTTGAAATAATTTAAATTCCACAATGCAACTTAGTGTCTCTAGTACTTTGACTTGAAACTTCTAAAAATAATGATTATTTACGTATATTCGTATTTAAATATTTACTCTTTAATTTTGTACTTCATCTTGTTTCTTATATGCTTTAAAAATTAATTTTATTACAAAATTTTTTTTAATTATTTTTAACTAAGGTTAATGACTTCACTTTGAAACCATATGATTTTGAAAAATAGTATATATATATATATATATATATATATATATACTTAGTTTGAATTAAAATATACATATAAAATTGTTTAAGCATATTATTAAAAGGAAAAATTGTTTAAATGCAATTTTTGGCAAAAAATGAAGAAAGAATGAGATATTTTCAATTTTTTTCTTTTATGATAAATGCTTCTATAATAATAATATTTGCCCAATATGTAGCTTGGACATCTATATCGGGTTTGTGTGAACAGGGATTTTTTTAAATACCGTATTTACTCGAATCTAAGCCGCCATCGATTCTAGGGGCCATTCCCCCCTCCCCCAATTCCCAACAGGATTTCATGAAAAAAAAATAATGTAAAACGGTTTATCGATATCCAGTTTCATGAAATTAAAATAAATTTTAAATGAGAGCAAAGAGAAGTGAATAATTAGATATTTTATCAGAGTAATAAAACTTTATAGACATCCATGAAATTGTAATTGCTGTAAATACCCCATCCAACAATTTTTTTTCTCTTCGATTCTAAGCCACATCCGATTTTCAGTAGTATTAACACCAGAAAAAGAGCGCAGCTTAGATACGAGTAAATACCGAATATAACTTAGAAGTGGATTTATTAATATTTTAATACATCAGAGCAGAGAAAGTTAAACAAAAAACAACGGATATTATTTGAAATGATAATAGCTCTGAAAATAATGAGCATTTAAAATTTTTTTTAGTTCAGCCTCTGTGTATAGAAGTTTAAGCAATATATAAACCAAATATTACTTTTCAGAAGCAATTTTCATAAAAAAGAGGATATTGTTATTAAAATGTTATTCATTTTTCATTTTTTGCCAAAAAATTGCATTTAATTTTTTTTTTTGCAACAATGTTCTGAAGACAATTTTACATGCATATTTTAATTATATTTTTTATAAATATTTAAAAAAAATTTCATGTATACCTTTTTTTCAAAATCACAGTTCCGAACGTAGTCTTTATGATTATTTTTTTTCCAATTTTTTCTGTTTTGCTTCTTGCACAATTTTTTTTTCTGATTTTCCAACTGTCTTTTTAATTGGTATAAGATGAATCATACTTGATATCTCTAATTATTCCACGCTTGGATTTTAACTATTTTGCTTTTTATACGAATAAGTACAGTTCTCTCATTTAATATCTCTTAATTACGTTTTTTGTGGGTTACCGGAGTTTATTTTAAAAAATACTTGTATTTAGTTCCCCAAAATATTTCTATTTTATACTTCAGAAAATATATTGCAGAATAATTTTCAAATGATTTTAATTGATGTATGAACTTTTTTAATAATTATCTGAGACATACTTTCCTTCAAATTGGCTATTATCTTATCAATGGTCCACATCAATTCCTAATACGATATAAATCTAGATTTAAATGAAAACTAATCTTCTATGCAATTGTACTACAAAAAGAAAAAAAGAATATATTACCAAGGTAACTCTATTCCCTTGTCTTTTAATATGACTAGTAAAGGCTGTAGAATTTTCGCATGCTTTAAGCAATTAAGTACGTTTGATTTTTATTTCTCGTAAATAGTTTAAAATTGCTCTTTATTTTCATTAAGGTTTAGAATTTGCATTTTTCAAGCGATTTTGAGCAAATATAAAGGCATTTTTTTAAAAAAAAATATTCAGTTAGTAAATGAACTTGAATTTTCCTGGAAGAATTACTACTGTTTCTTATTTATTTTTAGAAATTGATTCAAATCTGGTAAATAAATATCTTTTTCCCTCCTTCAACACTATTAATAAATAATGCCACATGTGAGATACTGTTTATTTAATGGTGTGTTCTCTGTGCTCTGCTTTCTAAAAACATTAAAAGCTCTAAAAGGTTTCCAGTTTTTTTTCAAATTTTTAAAGGTTTCTTACGTTTTATCTTGAATTGCTTTTTTTAAATTACATTATTTACGTTAAATATTAATTTTAAATAAAGCTTTGATAGTAGAATCTATCAGAAAAGTGCCATTTATAAAATTCGCGCTGAATTTTTTTAACCGAGGGCCTTGCGAATTTCACACTGATTTTTTTAAACCGAGCTGTTAGATCGCTTAAAAACATGTAATAAGTAAATTAAAACTATGTGGTTACTTACTTAATATTTGTATAATTCTATCCTGTATTATATTTTAGAATATTTGGTGTTACTAAGAGTAGATTGCATAGTTGTAAAATAAGTTCTATGAGTTGCATTGGAGTTTATTCGCTAAATAATATGATTTTAATATCGCAACAAATTAAAGTGTTATAATAACTTTTAAGACTTTAAAAATATTTTTAAGAAAGTGCTATTTTAAAAAAAATATTTCCTACTGATTTCTAAGAGATAACATACCACATTATATTAATAATTGCTTCAAAGTTTTATATGCTGTATAAATAAAATATAATATTTTAAATTTGTATTCCATATTTCAATAGCAATGAATCTGAAGGGAAACTATTGAAATTGAAAACATTATTCCCTTTATTTCTGAGCACCAACACATGTTATACTTTTTACCTAAATTTTGAAAGTTCTTCGCTTAGAAAATATTCTCGAAAATACTTTATAAGCCATCCCCAGGCATGAATTTTGTTCTGAAGATTGTTATTAAGCAAAAAAAAACATCTTCGAAACATTCTCCGCTCACAAATTTCCTCTCGAGACTCTCGAAATCTTAACAAAGCTTTGGGGTCTCCTAAAATTCATGATCAGATTCTGTTTCGATGTTTTTAAGTTGATATATAAATGCGTCTCCTGCGTCCTCATTGCATATTTATGATTAGTACGAGAAGGATATGGAAATGTCAGCAATAAATCAGGTGCTTTTGTTCTTAAGGCTATCACCTGCTGCACTACCGTGGATTTTCTTCTGAGTTTCTATTCGAGTTTTTGTTTACGATGGGAAGCATTTGCAAGAGAACGATATATCTATTTGAATTCAAATGCGGAATTATTCATTGTTATGTCACCTTTGCGAAGGATACTTTTGTTATATAAATATTGTTACAATTCAAACTAATATTTTTGCTTTTCTAGAACAAATTACGTTAAGTGTTAGAATTTTTGTTTAGAGGCTATTGATATAGTATTCCTTTTGTTATCATTTTGGATAACTTCTAATCTGTACAGTTAATAGAAGTATATAACAGAATAATAATAATATGTATTGTTTATTGTAATTATGCTGTTTTTGATTCTGAAAAGAGACGCAATTTTTCATTGTATACGTCTCCTAGCAAACCTTTCGCAAACGGTTTGGCTCGCAGATGTGTACGCAATTTGAGCGGTGAACGAACTGCCCACGAATCACTCATGGAAAACAACCTCCAGTCCCTTTTTCAACGAACACAAAAGGAATTCACAAGATCGAGACAGGATAGGGACTCACGGTTAGGATTGAAACAAATAGTTAGGATTGGGACAAACAGTTAGGATCGGGAAATAAAGGGTGTTTCTTTTAAAGGCACAGAACTTTAAATTGCAATAAAACAACGATGTATTATTCGATTGACATGAATTTTTTTTTATTCGAAAGATAATCTTGTGGCATTACACTTAAATATGATTTCTGGCATAGGACTGCCACGGCTGGCTCTGATGTAGTCCAATCTGGACGTCCAATTTTCGATGACTTTTCCAACATTTGTGGCCGTATATCGGCAATAACACGGCGAATGTTGTCTTCCAAATGGTCACGCGTTTGTGGCTTATCCGCATAGACCAATGACTTTACATAGCCACACAGAAAATAGTCTAGCGGTGTTAAATCACAAGATCTTGGAGGCCAATTCACAGGTCCAAAACGTGAAATTAGGTGGTCACCAAACGTGTCTTTCAATACATCGATTGTGGCACGAGCTGTGTGACATGTTGCGCCGTCTTGTTGGAACCACAGCTCCTGGACATCATGATTGTTCAATTCAGGAATGAAAAAGTTAGTAATCATGGCTCTATACCGATCACCATTGACTGTAACGTTGTGGCCTTCATCGTTTGTGAAGAAGGATTCCACCAGCCCATAAAGCGCACCAAACAGTCAGTTTTCTGGATGTAACGGTGTTTCGACATACACTTGTGGATTAGCTTCACTCCAAATGCGGCAGTTTTGTTTGTTGACGTAGCCATTCAACCAGAAGTGCGCTTCATCGCTAAACAAAATTCGCTTATGAAAATCGGGAACAACGGCAATCTCGTTTTAGGCCCATTCGACGAATCTACGCCTTGCTTGATCATATTTAAAATGTAATGCCACAAGATTATCTTTCGAATAAAAAAAATTCATGTCAATCGAATTATACATCGTTGTTTTATTGCAATTTAAAGTTCTATACCTCTAAAAAAACACCCTATATAATAAAAATTGGGACACACAGTTACGATCGGGATACATAGTTACAACTGGGTCACACAGGATTGTGGCACCCAATTAGGATTGGGACAAACAGAGTTAGGATTGGGACAAACAGAGTTAGGATTGGGACAAACAGAGTTAGTATTGGGATATATAATTAAAATTGGGACACACAATTATGAACGGGATCCATAGTTACTACAGGGACACACAGTTAAGATTGGGATGCATAGATACAACTAGGTCACATAGGATCGGGGCACACAGTTAGGGCCGAGACACATAAGATTGGGGACGCACAGTTAAGATCTATTTAGTCTTTTGTGTAAAAATACCCATGATTTTTCCACCTTTAAATTTAGTATATTTAATTTATTGGAGGACTGTTCGATCAAAAGTTTTGGAAACTATAATGTAGAAAAGTGTGTGCCTGGATTAGTCTTCTCAGAAAGTAAATGTAGAATTCTAGTATACCTCCCACTGTTCGCGACGGGAAAAAAACTATCCAATTGCTCCGATCAGTAGCACACATAAGGGGAGTAGCTTGGGTTCAGACTCTCCCCGTTGCCCTTGATTTTTTTGATTGATTATAATCCTATTTATACAATACGTAACATTTAATTAAATATTGACTATTAATAATTAATTTTTTTAACTAATACTAGTTATTTAGTGAGCCTAGTTACTGTGTTTTGTTCCCGACAATCGACACAATCAAAGGAATATATTGGGCGGCGTATTGTAGTATGATACGAGAATGGTGGTCCTTCAACCTTGGGCCCCCTTTGAAAAACTCCTGTGTGCGTGCGCCACTGACTCCAATATATAGCCCTACGAAATAAATAGAATAAAAACCACTCACCTTGCTAAGAAATTCTGTCTTCTCCGTTTCAGATGAGTTATTGGCGATGATGGTGATTTGGCGTCATTTTTCTGCCACCAAGGGTGTGGGTTATGATAGAATCCGACCAAAAGTGAAAGTGACTAATATTAGTAGGGTTACTAATGTACAAAAAATACTTCAAAGTGTTTACTTTTTACCTTTCAAGTTCATAAGAGGAATTTGATTTTCAAACCATAACTTAAGAACAGTTGGAATCTTACTTTTTGACAATTTAAGATTTTTACAATTTCAAATTGTATAGAATTCAACCTTTTTAAAAATACCTTACTTTTACCTCTAGGGTAAAAGGTAACTAGAAGCTCTTAAAACCTACTTTTAAATAATTGTTGAAACTGGGCCACGCCCATTTGAATGGCGAAATATGTAAACAAAGTGTTTCGTTTTTGCTTAAAAGTTGAAAGTTTGATGTAAACCAAAACATTTATCTTTTAATTATAAATTGAGCCTTTTATTTTTTTATTTACTAGCCGATTAAAAGTCTCACTGTATACATTAAAATCAATTTATCTCAAAATGTAAATTTTGATGTTCGATGTACCTTTTCTGAGAAACTACTGTTTACAGGTATGTAAATTTTTTATGATATATTTATAATGATGGCTAATATACACTAAAGTGAGCTTTTTGTAAAAAACTGAAAAATTTATTTTTTACAAATTTTTTATAGGAAAAATGGGTCAAATTTCGCAATGATTGACAAAATATTTCATAAATTATTAAAAAATTCAAAATTAGTTAAATTTTATTTCAGTATAATGAGAAAGGTGTACTTTAATTCTATGAAAAATTTCAAGCATGTGCATATAACAGATTTTGAGAAAAGTTACATCGAAAGCAGCCAATTTAACATTGTCAGTATAGAGAGAGAGAGAGGTTTCCAACTCCTCTTAATTATCTAAGAAAATTTAAAATAAATCTACCTAAACAGTATCCAGATTTTACATCCAAAATTTTTCAGAGATAAATATTTCAATTTGAAGAAGAACATCGCAACCAGTTTAAGAAACTGAATTCATCTTGGTTCCTTCTCTCATAGCGGATTGAGGAAGCTTTGAGAAACGCACGTTACTGATCCTTGGTCATTTCGCTTGTAAATCTTCCCTTTCGTTTTGGATATGCTTTTACGTTCCATATATTTCAAATTTGGAAAGTAGGATGAAATTTATGTTTCCCATCAGATAATGAAAGAGGAATATTTCCCGTGTTTCTCTTGCCACGTGTCAGCTTTGTTTGATATATCCATTTCCTAAAAATATATTCTGGCTCCATTTAATATCTGTGATGATCCAATTTTTAGATTTCTCCAAGGAAAGTCGGTTACGTATGAGAATTTTCTTATTTCATCTCATTTGCAGAATGGACTTTCTTTTAGGTAAAATATTTCAGTTACCATAGCAACAAAAGACTCGCTGAGTTATGAATATCTTATGTAAGAATTTGAATTAAGCCACATGTGTTTTTGTTATATTTTATTATACTCGTCTTGAATTCTTTTTTATCCATCAACATATTTGAATAATAATATAGTCGTGTTTTAAAATAAACAATTGTTTATCATTCTATTAATGTTAAAAAAAAACGGTTTTTCATCTCTTGAGCTAGATTTTCAGATGTTCATATGAATAAGGAACTACCATATATTAGATAACTTTTTACCAGTTTAATATTTTTATTGAAGAAATAGAAATATTTCATTTGTGTAGTTAACAAATCACTGAAAATTAAATTAGCCCCGTCGTGTAGGGTAGAGATGCACGTTAATTCTGTCGAGAGCTCAAACGTCCTCCTGTTGGTGTGGTGTGGTAGTTAGGAGAGAGGGTGCCTGCTCAGGTGTCGTCCTCGTTACCTGACAAGGTTCAAAATTACGAGGTCCGTCGCCAAAAGTCTCCGAGTAGCTGAACAGTGCGGCGTTCACTCTCTCATTCTCACGAGATCTCTGAAACTAATTTATTAAATCTACAAACTTTATATTTGGCAGGTATGTTTCTTTTGTTGAGCAGGGGTCCACTGTAAACGGGTTTCAAGGAAATTCCCCAAATGAGGCATTTTTATCTATATTTTATGTATAAAAATCCCCGTTTTTGCATTATTAGACAAAAAGACAAGCAATTTGTCAGGTATGTAGGTCTAATAGTTCAAAGGTTGACCAGGTTTTATGGTAATGTTAGTAATGCTATAAGTTGACGGTAATTGACTTGTGATATTTTAAATTGTACGTAGTTTTCGCAATGGCCTTTCAAAGGTCGGTCAGTCATAGAACCAAGCTTTTGGACACCCTTCACCGACATTCGTCTATTCACTTTCAATTCAAGTTTTCCGACAGATCTATTCAAAGATATGCGCAGAATGCCTGCGGTACCCTAACGCTCATGAATGTGACCGGCATTGTCGAGTGTAGGTTCGAACCCTGATACCACGGAAGACCCGCCGTGCAGAGGAACTCATGAACGTTAAGTCTGTCGTGTCTCAAAGTCCTCAAGTTGATGTAATATGGAAGTTAGGAGAGTGGGATGCCGGCTCGAGTGTCGTTTCTGTCACTTAACTGCGGTTTAAAATTACGAGGTTCGCCGCCAATGCTTTCATGTTGCGATGCTAACAAACACTCACAGATGCGATAAAAAAAACTAAACTTTAGATGCGTATTAGTGATACCTATTTTAACTTTGAAATATTGGCGATAAATTCAGACATACAATTGCAGTGGTGGAGTATAAAATTCCGCTTGCACAGAAGTAAACTACACTGCTGGCCACCGTAAATGCAACACCAAGAAAGACAAGAGATAGCACAGCAAAATTTATTTTGTAGATAACATGTTGACCAAGTATCAAATGATTAAATTTATAGACTTCTGTGAAGTGTGGTTCTCCTGCCAGAATCACTAGCCAGAGTAGTGATACCAGAGTGTTGGAGATCACCGCTGCCACACGCCCCGGCATTTATTCAAAGAGACTTTGGATGTGTTCTTGGGGTACAGCAGACCAAGCAGCTTCCACGCGTTGCCGAAGTTGATCTGGTGTGGCAGCTGGGGGTGTAATCTGGGTCAATCGTTGAGCAACCATGGACCATGTTTTCTATCGGTGAAAGATCCGGAGAGCGAGGTGGCCAGGGAAGCAATTCAATCTGGTGATTGACGAAGAACCTTTGAACAATGCGTGCCACGTGTGGTTGCGCATTATCCTGTTGAAATATGGCTGTGGCCAAGCCCTGAAGGTAAGTAAGGACAACTGGCTCTAACACCTTGGAGATGTAGCGCTGGCTGTTTAAAGTACCCGCAATGCGTACTAGAGGAGTGCGAGAGTGATTTCCAATACTGCCCCATACCATAATACCCGGTGCAGGACCAGTGTAGCGGTGCATAACGCAGCTATTCAGCATCCCCTCTCCACGGTGTCTCCAGACTCGAATCCGACCATCGTGGTGTTGCAGACAGATGCGTGACTCGTCAGTAAAGACAACTTCATTCCATTCTCCACCCACATCCTTCTTTCATTGCACCATTAGTGGCGGAGACGTCTGTGGTTCTGCGTCAAAGGTAGACCAAGCAATGGACGTCTTGCGGACAGACCACTCTGCTGTAAACGGCGTCGAATGGTACGCGCAGACACTGAATGATGCGTTACAGACTCAATGTGCTGTGCTATGGTTCGTGATGTCACTGAGCCATCTGTCACTGCCATGCGCACAATTTGCCTGTCCTCACGTGAAGTGGTGCACTGAAGGGGATGCGATCGATTACGTCGGTCCGTCGTACCCTCCAGCATCCAACGGTCACATATCCGCATTGCAGTTGTTTGGTTTCGTCCAACACGACTACCGATTTTCCTGAAAGATATTCCACAATCTCGGTAGGCCATTATCTTTCCTCAGTCGAACTCGGATACTTGATCAAAAGCTGATCGCTGTTTTCTAGGAGACATAACTGATAATTTTTTGAAAAAAACACAATTGCCGAACTAGAAATCGTCGAAATCTCCAAGCATTAAATAGCGCTTTGAGGTGGCGCCACGGGCGCGCGTGATGTGTGCCTGCGCTGAAATTCTAATCATTTGCATATCTAACCTCCGCTAATGCATGTTGTAAATTTCATGTTATTTGCATACTTCTTTCAGGGTGTTACATTTACGGTGGCCAGCAGTGTATAACTAACTCTAATTGTTAAATTTCATCAAGCTTTACCAAAATAACTTCTTTTAATAGCATTCTATCTGTCAGTTTTTTTTAATTCCTACTATTAGCTCACACTCTCTATATATTTATTTATCTTGGTGGAATTTTCAGTCGTTAATAAAATACATTTTAAAGTGCTCAACTGAGCTGAAATTTTATATAAATGATTATTTTGGCTGACAATACAGTAATTTAGTTATAACTAATAAAAATTAATTGATTAAAACTAATTATTCAAAGAATTACAAATACAGCCACGTTGGCATCATTTTTGGCGACTTGTGTCATAACTTGAAAAGGGTTTTTGCACGTTTTAAGGTATTCAGTTGAACTGAAATTTTATATTAATGGTTGCTTTGGATGACAATACGATACTTTAACGAGATAATTAATAAAAATTAATTACCTCTTAATGTTGTGATTCTGTCCTATGTATATACATATTTATATTAATTGTAATTATTGAATAAAAAGTAGCTAAAATAAAAATTTTCTTTGTTGATCTAAGTGGGAATGGACTGAATTTTTTTTTATATTACTTGTTTTTTAAATGATATTTATATTTTTGAAGAATGAACGGTTTTTAAATGACAATTCTCGTATTCTATAAAGGGTATACATATTCTATTTTATGCTTATGCTTCATATATTACAAGTAACATATATATCATACAGATACCTTTAATAACTGGCATTTTTTTCCACAGTCTTTCTTCAGTATCGTATTCCAGTTTACAAGCGGCTAATTTCTCTCTTGCTACACATCTTGCACTAATTGGTTTGCTATCAAAACATGTTACACTTCGTGCGCAAACATTCTTATAAACCCCCTCGAACTTCCTCCTCTAAAAATTTAATAAACATTCTCTTCAAAAGCTATTTTTATCTTCTCATTGGTACATTCTGTGTGCTGATGTATCAATTCCTCCCATTCCACAGCTGTTTGTAAAACAAGAAACTGACACTCTTTGCGACGCCCCTTTTGTTCCGTGATTGACACTTCGATCGTCCAATCCGTCCCTTCGAGTGACGGGGTCACGACCCCTGGCTCCTCCTATACCACTAATGAATAGTACCGATGACACTCGTCAAGGAAAAGCGAACGATGAAATAATAAGCAGAGCACGAGAACCCGAAGGACTGAGAAGAGAAAATTAGATACGCGGTATTGAATATCATTACGTCTCAATTTCACTTACTAGATAATTGTCAATTAACTCACTTCATCATATTTTCATATGCGAATAGTTCTACAAAGTAGGAATTCAATTAACTGACTTCATCATATTTTCATGAGTGAATAGCTATGTAGAATTTATTTTCATTAATATTTATTTGCATTGCAGCTGTGAATATTTGTATTTTTCAACATGTCGTTTCGGTGATGAATGTTAGGAAACACACAGAATCTTGAATCTTGTAAGATAGAATAATAATCTGAAATAAAATCTCAAGCTTTCTCTATTTTGAATAAAATCTCAGGTTATTTAAATTTCGTTACATTAAATGTTAGTGCTTTCATACCTATTTACAAGATATTTATAACTTACAATTTTTCTTTCGGAAATACCCACCGTGTAGAGGAGCTGATATATTTTAACCCTTTGCAGGATTTTTTTTTTGTGAAATGAATCAGGGTGATATACACTGCTCAAAACAATTAGGGGAGCACATGATTTTAACAAAAGTAAGCAAAGATGTATACCAATAAGTAACATAAAATGAATCAACCATAATGTAAAGCCTACCAGGAAACGGAAGAAGAAAACTTTATATGGAAATCAAAGTTCATGACGTCAAAAACCAGAAAAAGGAGATAAGGGCAGAAATCGGGATATTGCAGAAACGTCTGTTTTATTGCCGTAACTGTGAAATTCGATTGTGCAGTATTTTTTTTTTTGAGACAATGTTACTTGAGAATGTCTCAACAACGTGATTTACCGGAATCCATGGCATGGCGTGTTATAGGCAGACTGGAATCCGGGCAAACACAACGTAGTGTCACGGACGCTGTTGGAGTCGCCAGAAGTGTTGTTGCAAGGCTGTGGAATCGATTCCAAGAAACAGGAAATGTTAGACGTCGACCAGGGGCAGGTCGGCCACGCGCCACTACATCGACTGATGACCGGTATATACAGTTAACAGCCCGTCAAAACAGAACAGAGAATGCTACGCAGCTGCAAAGACAGTTGCTCTTGGCAACAGGACGAAGGGTGTCCAGCCAAACAGTACGTAATCGGCTTCATGAGGGAGGGCTCTATGCACGTAGGCCAATGGTCTGCATTCCGTTGACCCCACGCCACCGTGCGGCCCGAAGAAGATGGGCTGCTGAACATCGAGATTGGGAGCAACATGATTGGAACCAAGTGCTGTTTACAGACGAGTCCCGATTCAGTCTAGAGTGTGACACCCGGCGTGTTCTTGTATGGAGGGACAGGGGCACTTGAAATAACCCCGCATTAGTTCGTGAAAGGTCACAATACAGAAGAGCTGGTTGGATGGTATGGGGTGGAATCAGCATAGGCGGACGTACGGACCTGTATATCATTCGGTATGGCACTTTGATGGGCCGAAGGTATGCAGACGAGATACTTCGACCTCATGCCATCCCTTACGCTGGAGCCATTGGAGATTACTTTGTTTTCCAGGATGATAATGCCCGACCGCATAGAGCTCGTCTGGTGGAGAACATGCTTGAAGCTGAAACAATACAGCGTATGGAATGGCCAGCGTGCTCTCCTGACCTGAATCCAATCGAGCATGTTTGGGCATGCTCGGACAACGCATTGCTGCGCGGCCAAGGCCGCCTGCTACTGTCCGAGACTTGGAGATTGCACTTCTTGAGGAGTGGAACAGTATTCCCCAAAGTCTGATCGATAACCTCATCGCATCCATGGCAAACAGGTATGCAGCAGTCTTAGCTGTTCGAGGAGACCACACGCCCTATTAAAACTCATGCATCATGTCTAAACAGTACCTTTTTTTTATCGTTTACATGTAACCAAATTGTTGCCTAAATCATCTTTTCATGTTTTTCCATATTTTCAAAGAATTAAAGCTGAATTCAAATTTTTTACGCCTTTTTCTGTATTGCGCATTGATACGCGTGCACTATGCATTGTATGCTAATACGTGGCTGTCTCACACGGTTTTCTTCACTTTTTTGCTTGCTCCCCTAATTGTTTTGAGCAGTGTAGTTCATGCTCTAGATCAGTGCTCCGCAACCTTTTCATCGCTGCGGACCGGTCAACGTTTGATAAATTTACCACAGCCCGCTGAGGGTGGGACACGTTGATTGTTTATATTTTAGATTGTTTTGATTTAACAATTTTAATTTAGTTACATTTAAATATGCCTTTAGAATAAAATATAGTTACACACCAAAAATGAATGAAAGTGATTTAACGTGGAATATAAAGTGATTTCCGTGGAAAGTTGTGCAAATCCGAGAGAAATGCACCACTTTAAATAAAATGGCACTAGTTTAATGTTCTTTAGGCGGCCCGGCACCATTTGATCCACGGACCGGGGGTTGCGGATCACTGCTCTAGATTAAAAGAAAAATGTTTAAAAAATCCTAGTATATATACACTGGTGTGCAAAAATTAAGGACGAAACGGTTTTTTCAATATAACTTTGTACAAAAGCTTTCCAAATCAACACATTTAATACCGTAAGATCCCCAATACATAAGGACATGTGTAATATGTAAGCAACACTTACTAAAAGAGAAATCAGAGGGATAAAAAGAAGCTTGATTGAAAAAGTAGCATGGAGCGCAATGCGACTGAAGGCCGAAACATTCCTGTGATGGGTGTCCAGCAAGAAACATCCGGTCTTTAGTAGGGGATATGATCTCCCTGACTGCTAGGCAGGTTTCACAGCGTCTGCCCATGCTGAGAATGAGGGTGTCAATGAATTGTTGAGGCATTGCTGCCCATTCGTCTTGCAGCGCCAATCGAAGCTCCCGAATCGTTACTGGTGGTAAGATACGAGCTGCCAAGCGTCTGCCTAGAAAATCTCATACATGCTCGATGGGATTGAGATCCGGAGATCGCGCCGGCCAATCCATACGTTCAATATCCTCACTCTCTAAGAGCTATTCGGCAGCTACTGTGCAATGACATGGTGCATTGTCGTCCATGAAAAGGAACTGCAGACCCATAGCGCCTCTAAAAAGACGCACATATGGAAGAAGAATCTCGTTACAATAACGGGTCCCGTTGACTGAACCTGCGTCGAAGATGTGAAGGTCTGTACGACTACCAAGCATGATGCCTCCCCAAACGAGAACACCGCGACCTCCATACCTGTCCCTTTCAATGAAGTTCGAGGGATGATTGCGGCTTCCCCGCTCTCTCCAGATGAGTATGCGATGAGAATCGCTACTTAAACTGAATCTGCTCTCATCTGTAAAGAGCACTCGTCCCCATTCATTGTCTCTCCAATTCCGGTGTTCCCGGCACCACAGAGAACGCCTTCTCTGATGGGCGGCGTTAAAGGCACACACCGTACAGGGCGTCGTGCAAACAGACCACCACCGTGCAGTCTTCTGGCCACGGTAAAACGCGATATCGGTCGTCCAGTCGCCTGTGTGTCGTGTGTCTAGCGATTTCTCCCGCTGTCTGCCGCCTGTTTCTTCTGGCCTGTAATACAATGTACCGGTCATCTGCGGGTGTGATTACTCGTGGTCGACCACTACTGAACCCCCGGATAGCTGTTCCTGCAGTTTGAAATTGTCTCCAAAGTCTTGAAACGATGCTGTGAGCAATTCCGAACTCTGCAGCCACCCTTGTCACACTGTGGCCTTCCTCCAACTTCCCAATGATTCGACCTCGGGTAAAAGCATCCAGATGTCGTCTAACAGATTGATTATTCGCCGTTTCTCGCTGAGGCAGCAACTCGGTGTGATTTTAACTGCTATACGGCGTGCAATCTCTTTGCCAGAAATACTGATCTTACGCCGACAACATGCTTTATACTACTCAGACACTCCCCCATTACGTCTACCTCCATATCTGCGCATGTGCTACCGTACATCACCTTACTTAATCTCCTGATTGGGCTTTCTGTCCACTCTTTCTCTTCGTTCAGCTGATGTGCTAATTTTTCGACTTCGTCCTTAATTTTTGCACACCAGTGTATATATATAATATAAAATAATTGAAAACAGTAAGCGATTGTCCATCATGGAAATTTACTTGTTAAGCCCAGTACAAAATAATAAAATGCCGGACCCGGGGAGTCCCCCCTTGTGTGCGCTACTGATTAGGGGGAATTTTCATGCACTAGAGCAGGGGTGCCAAACCTTTATGGATCAACGTGCCATTTTTTCTAAAGAAGGGTTTAATGAGGTATAGACGTGCCATCAAATAATTTTGACTCGTGATTATTTGGTAAATGATATAACTAAATACTAGCAACACAAAACTCTTTATTTACTACGAAAAATACATTTTTCACTGTATAGTCATAAATGTTTTAGTTATAAGTGTAATTCAATAAAACTAAATATATACTAACAGCTCTCACAAAACTCGTTATTTACTACGAAAAAATACCTTTTGTACTGTATATTTGTAAATTTTTAGTTTTACGTAGTAAGGTAACTATAGTGTAACTTCTGTTGCTGCAGATTTGATGATATAAATAACTTATATTAAGATTGTGTAAGCTGTTGCTTTTAGTAGAATGCATGCTGAATCGGAGTATTCTTCTAAATGGTTTTCTAAACAAATTAATTATTTTTGCTGTGATTCACTTTTTTAACAAGAGGATTTGTGATTTGTTTCAAAATGCTCTTTTACAGACGATATTCTGCATATCACTGTTCCAAAACATGAAACGCACACGGCGTCGTTTGCCATATTTACCTAACAATGCCATATTTCTAGATTCACCAAGTTTGAAATTTTTCGTTACACTTACTATCTTGCACTTTTTGTTCTTTTACTGAACTAGCCATGTCAAATAAAATTTAAAAATCGTAAATATAACACAAATAAACTTTGAAGTACAGTAGTTTCAATGAAATTGACTATGCTATGCGTAGACAAATTTCGCATCATTAGCAACTGTATTCCACGACGTAAGGTAGGGCAATAACAAACGAGTGTGCTCCTGCCCGCGTTTTTGTTCGTAATACTTCATAGTGAACTTAGTAATTTTGAAATAAAATGCAAACCATTTTGATTGCTGACGTACCCTAAATATTGTGTCGAGTTCCATTGATGGCATGTATGCCGCTGGTTCGCCATCCCTACACTTGAGTAACTGAAAATGGTTCAATAAAAACATTTATTTACTTCCCTTTAGAGCAGTTATTTTACATTCATTCCATTTTCATATGTCGTTGCTCATTACTTATGGATATTTTTTTAAAATATGTACAAGGTAAGCAAAAAGTTCTTGCCGTTTTTAATGACCCAAAAGAACATGACATACAAACAGCGTAACCCATTGTTAGTACTCGAAGTAATCTCCATCGGCATACAGCACCTTCTGCTAACATGTCTCCAGTTGTTCAATCCACTTGCGGTAAAACTCGGAGGTGTGGTACGCAAGGAAGTCCGTGAGAACTTGGCGCACGTCTGCTCCATTGGTGAAGGATTTACCACGAAGATGATTATCCAGGGAATGGAAAAGGTGGTAATCTGATGGTGCAAGGTCAGATGAGTAAGGAGGAGGGCACAGTCTCCCATCCAAGTCGCTGTATCGTATTCCTGGCCACCCGCGCGACATGCGGCCTCGCGTTATCATGCTGGATTAACCAGTGCTGGCTCCATCTGATGCAGTGCCCGTTGTCTACGTTCCATTTGCTGCGAATACAGGTCCGTAGTGACCGTTTGGTCCGTTGGTAGCAACTCATAGTGGACCACTTGACGATAAGTCCACCAGACACAAAGCATAATCTTGCTGTGGTGCATAGGTGGTCTTGCGCTGTGCGGGACAGTATCCTGGGGTGACAACCAAAGTTTGGAACGCTTGGGTGTGTCATACAGGACCCACTTCTCGTCACTGGTAAGCACCCGATTGAATATGGATGCGCTACGGTGGCGAGAAAGCAACGATAGAAAAGGTTGCCACTCGTTGTCGCTTATGGACTTCTAGCAGCGTGTAAAGCACCCACTTGCTCAGCCTGTACGTCTTACCTAAGCGGTGCAGATGAAGTCTAACCGTTTCACTGGAGGTGTTGAATTGTCTGGCAAGTTCACCACACGTTTGACTACTGTCCTCCTCAATGGACGCCTGCAGGGCTTCGTCCTCCAAGGCCTGTGGTCGTCCTGTTCGAGCTTTAGCACAGAGGTACAAATCTCCCGTCCTGAATTTTTGAAACCAATGCCTTGCCGTACGTTCATTGAAAGCACTATCCCCAAACGCTTGACATATTGGGCGACTTGATGCAGCGGTTGATAAGCCCACTTTGAAGTCTTAAAGTAAACAACCCTGAACGAGCACCTTCGATGCGTCCATTTCGCTTCGCTACTGTACGAGTTCCAATTGATGAATGTGAGCAGTTGACCTGTGTGTGCGTTTGTAACAACTGATGTTTCTACTCTCGACTGACGATTTCTCAATCATGTCATACATGAATTTCCATACTTATTCTCACTTCTTTCAATGGAAACGCGCAAACGGCAAGAACTTTTTGTTTACCTTGTACCTGAGTGTGCAAAAATTTATTACAGTACTGTACATTTTTTCCTTCAAGCTGTTACGATACCAATTTTTTTTACTTTTTTACTCGCGGACTGAGGTTGATTTTTCTTGTTTTCCAGTGAAAAGGTCTAAACACCTTCTGTTTGATTTCGATATCACTTCGTGTATGAGAATTTAGATTAAAATATTCCAAGATTTTTGTCGCCTAAGGGTTTCGTTTTTTAAGGCAACAGTGATATTTATTATGTAACAAGAAAGAATATGTAAAATGAAAGTATTTGCTTTCTTTTTTGATATAATTTATTACATAATTCTTTGTAGAATTTAATTTCTTTAAGGGAGGGGGCTTGCATTTTAGTTTGGAAAAGCAGCTGATTTGAAATAAAATTAATTTAAATATGGAAAGTTAGCGTTCTCATTATATTGATTTTGTAAGCTTTTTCTATCTATTTTATAAACTATTCTAAATAAGTTAAAGATTATTATGTGCATGTTATTTTTTAACCGCATGTATTCAGAAGTCTCTCTCTCCTCATGACTTTACATTATCAAATTATATATCTAAACCAATTAACAAGCATACTTATTTGCAGGGATGTATTTTTATCTAATAATTGCGATTTCGAAATATCTGAAATCTTTTAAATAATTCTTTTTAAATGTGAAATAGATAAATGAGCCCGAAACCGAAACTGATTAAAATACTTGAATGAAACCTGATATTCGATATTTAGAATCCATTCCCCCCCCCTTAAATGTCCATTCTAATGGCAGAAAAAAAATAATCTTCCCCCTCCTCCCCCCCAAAAAAACTTAAGAATATTGAAAGAAAATAGTTTAAAAGAAAAGAAAAAGAGAAAGAATTACCGTGAAAATAAAAAAGAAAAATATCTTCATCATCTGTCCATCTGGAATTTTTCTCCCCCTACTCCCGGAAGTTAACCTTTCATCCCTCCCCCTTCAACCCAACGTAGTAAAAAGAAAAATAGACTGTGGAAGTTACCTTAGTTTCCCCATCTATCATTTAACGAGAGTTCTTTCACTCCACCCTCACCCCTTCTACACTCCTTTTTTTCCCAGTCGAAGACCCCTTTTCCTCATCCCTCCAACATTTCTCTTTCTCTCGTTTTCTTTTCCCACTATAATTGCATCTATACTTGAAATAACTTCAATTTCTGGTTATGTTTGTGCAGTGCCAAGCACGATGATTTATTACATCTGTCACCGTGGGGCGCTGCACTCGCTGGTTTCTTCGTCACCCCCTCCCACCCAGTCAACCCCTTCAACATCCGCGGTTTGGTTTCTAAACGCTCCGGTCGCGATTGAGTCTATTTTTTTTGCTTCGTATACAGCACAGCTAGCAAACGATGAAATTCTTTTTTAAAGTGTACTCGAAAACGGAAGTTGTACCTTCTGCCCTGTCCCTCCCTCAGGCACATTCGTATTACGAAGAAGAATATTTTTTTAACGGTATTTATTCTGTTTCAATCTGAGGTTGCGTAGGGGAATATTGTAAAAATTCGGATATGCTTAGAGAAGGTGTGAGGTTAAGCCAGAAATAAGTTTCTGAACACAGCTGTGCCTCGTCACATGTTCGAGATAAAGATTCTAAGCCATTTATGAAATAACAGTGAATTTTATACCCATAAACTTCACTATGGGTAAAACCATGTGTATGCATTAAATTTATAAAACATGTAGTGAAATTTAACAGTGTGATTAAAAATTAGAAACAATATTAAAGCCTGAGAGGGGGATTATTTTAATCTTATCTAATAATAAAGTTTATTCCAGTAGCGTCTAATAGAAAACTTTTAATTGTGCTTAGTAATTATTACAATTACATTTATCCTTATCAATTAATGATATTTTTTCGGCACGTGATTTTTTTTGCTTGTGTTATTTATAAATGCGCTCAAATTAAATTAATTGTATTATTTTAGGGTTATTATATTATAACCGAAATACATATTTTATACATAGTTATAGATAGTATATGTATATGTACATTATTATACATATTTTAGAGATATTATATATATGTATATGAATTGAAGCCCAGTGGCTATCGCGTTTCCACGCCATAGGTCCGGGGCTCAAATCCTTTCATCCCTTCAGTGGGTCGATAAATGAGTACCAAGCTTGCTTGGGATCTAAACACTGGGGGTTTCGCATCAGACTGACCACTTAACCGAAATATCTGCACATGCGCCCCAGCACCAGATGTCACATAAACTGAGATAGGCACAATAGGCCTTGGCCCTCACGGGCTGTTGTTCAGTTTTATATTTATGCATTTGTATAATATATGCAAAGTAAAATTTGTTCATATTTGCTCATCTGATTATTTTATAAGCCGGCTCGGTGGCTTAGAGTTAGCGTGTCTCCCTCGTAAGTCCAAGGTTCCGGGTTCAAACCCGGCTGGAGTCGATAGAATTTATGGGTACGCAAATCGTAGGCACATGTCATATGATTATGAGGCATTTAAAAGGGCTCTTGAATATCAACTTGGCTCCTATCCTCTCGGCAAAATTAAATCGCTGCAATGTTTGGCATCCAATGAAAGCCTAAATTGAATAAATTCAAGCGTCAAAAATTTGGTAGCTGGGAACTGCCACTAGATGGTGCCACCAATGAAATGACTGTCACACTTAAAGGCTTAGATGCGAAAATGCAGTCAATTTGGAAAAAAAATGTATAAAAAAGGTTATGGTATAATATTGTAAAGAATCAACACTTTTTAAAGAGATATACAATTGTATACAGAACTTTAATTCAGTATAACTTTTATACGAAGCACTAATGTTACATTCTAAATCAATAATTATATGTAATGATTCCTTTTGGGAGAATTTCAAAAGTGGTGGTTACATGATTTCTTAATAAAAATGTAAATATTTAAGGGAGTTGGTATTTAATATTCCTGTTGTATTTGCTTAAGAATCTTTTTATAGAATATCACCTAGAAAGGGAAGCCGATAAATCCTCACTCTCTACCCCCAGCTACAAGTCTGAGTAGTCTAGTTGTCACGATCTCAAACTCGTGGGCGGCGTGTTATAAATTCGGACCCTAGTGTCAGTGAAAACCCTCCAAGTAGTGGAGCTGATGCACGATAAATCTGCCGAGGCTTAAAGTTATCCCGTTGATGTGGTATAGTAGTCTGGAAAGGGAGATCTCTGTTTATGTGTCATCCTCGTCACTTCAGATGTTCAAAATTACGAGGTCCGTCGCCACTAGCCTTCGTGTTGCTTTACTGTGTGACGTAATTCAAGTCAAAAGATAATAAGGGAATAATGATTCATAATATATAGTGTATTGTCCAACAGATCCGCTCTATCATCTCAGCAATGATGATAGAGCAGACCAGTTGGCCAAAGTGACAACTTGCCTAGATATGAACCTTTTGATGTATGTGCCATTGTCCCACTGGAAGTATTTGGCTTGGGAAAGAACTGTTTCCTCCTGGAACACCGAATTTTTGACCTCACCAAAGCTTTCTGGGCTAAAATTTTTTCCGACCATTTATTAACAGATAAAATGTAAGAAATTTGTTACTGATTTTAAGTTATTCCAGATTCTAACAGGACATGGAAATTTTAAGAGCTATTTATCTAGGTTTAATTTAATTGGTAATGATATTTGTTCTTGTGGTCTGGATGCTGAAACTGCGGAACATATCTTGTTGTATTGTAACCTATATTTTTGTTAAGATATAATTTTAAAAAGGATTTGAAACGTTTAGGTATTTCCTGGCCACCTGTTTTGTCTTTGTTGGTCCATTGTACTGAAAGCCTTAATGCCTTAAGAAAATTAGTTAACCGTATAGATTTTTAAAGTTTTATAGAGGTACCTCCCTTTCTTTATATTTGTGTATTTAATCTCTTCCATTTATTTTATATTTGTATTTTAAATGTATTTTTAATTTTGTTTAAAATTTTATAATGATGTTACCAATTACGTCTGCAAGCCTCATGTTATGCAATGTGGAGCATGAGGAGTTTTGAAAATAAATTTATTTGAAAAAAAATATATATAAGAAACTTTTTTCCGAATGGGGCTGCGTATTGGTGTTTACCACTGCAGATCAAGTACATTTCCCAGTAGCTGGCAACATTTTTTAGTGTGACACCATACAGGTGTGTAATGGCCTCCCGCCTGGGGAAGCTGTCTCATCGTCTACTCGACCTAAATTTGTAGGAGGTAAAGATTGATGACCCAAGCTAGTCATGAGAAATCCAATTTATTATTACCAAATATAATAATCTAAGACAAGCCAACTATAGAGGGAAAATCTAGAGTGATATAACGATAGCTCAAACCCCTATGTGAATTAGCGCATGAAATCCTAATAGCTTAACTTTACTCAGAGTTATCTTAAGAATCCTAACTTCCTTAATTTATTTTAATAGCTAAAACCCGTCCGCTAATCACGCGTCTAAATTCTTATCCTTACCGTACAGCACTGCTTTCAGCAACTTAGCTTCTTTTCCTTTTCTTCCCGATTACTAAGCTTCCATTATATTTATACTAGCTAATCTGCATATCAAGGTTTCTTCTTGAGAGAGATGGCTGTGAAATAACTCAATTGCTGGCCCCAAAGATTCCCCGAGAGGATTAATAGAAAATCACGTAAATCCCCATCATAGGTGGTATACCAATTGCCGCAACCAACTTTGACGCCGAGTTTCCTCTCCAAGGGAGGGCACCTGAGCTCTGGCAATGCGAACCTGTACTAGAAATTTCAATTTTGCCGAGGGAACCAAAGCAAACAAACACTTAAGGAATCTTTAACATGCCGTATAATCATACAACATGGACGCTGTTAATTTTCAGTACCATGAAAATCCGCCGACTTGGGCCGGGGACAAACCCGCAACCTTAGCGTGCAAGGCCAGCACGAAACCAACTACGCCACCCATCTGAGATTATTCGAAAAATATTCAAAAACTGAGACAGCCAATGATCTTTTTTATCATCATAATCCAGTATTATTCATTAGAATTAAGGGATCTTATGGATCCTAGAGAAATGCTTTTGGAGACAGACGAAACACAGATTAAAACTACTCTAAATTTTATAAAAACAAGATTAATTCCGATAAGGATATCCAAAAAACAAAAATAGATTTAGAATAATTTTCTCGTAAGTTTAATAATACAAAAGAAAACACTGTTTCATTCATATATTTTACACAAGAGCTGAAAATACATGGTAGGAAAAAAAAGAAAACCAACTGTCTTGCTTGCATTCTTCAAATAAAATAATTCACTGACATAATTTTTCAAAGTCGGTTTGCTTATTCTAACGATTTCATTATGGCTTCTCTAAAATTTTCCCAAACTTTAATTTGAAGGGAAAACACACTTAGCTTTTGATATAAAATACTTCAAACAAGCCAGATCATTTGAAGCATCCTTCCACATCAGAGCCTTGTAGGACTCCAGAAAATATCCAGTGGATGCAATAAGCGTAATACATCTCGCAGGAGTGATTTCACTTCGTTTCCAAAGCAAATAGCACTCGCTTTTCAATGTGGACTAATTAGGACAACGAAGTAGTTTTACGAAAGAGAGATACTTTTGAAATTCTAATTAGAGCGTCGTCAGTGGAGAGTGTTGGGAGGATTCTTTGAGAGCAAACTAAATAATTTGCATTGTTAGGAGGAGAGGGGATAATTCTATTGTTGTTAGACGACGAGAGTTAGGTTGTGAAAGAAAGATCAGAATTCGAAACAAAAATGCTGGAGTGAAAACATTTCGAATATTTTGAATTTGGAACAAAATGTGTTCTGTTGAGATATTCATTTTCCCCCTTACTTTTGAAAAATTTGTATCGTATTATGCGAAAGAAATCTAAAATTCTTCAGAAATTTTACGTAATTTGTGTCAGAGCAACTTTAGCGAGTCAATTTTTTATTCAAAATGATTTATTATTCTGTTGTTATCACCATTTTTCTTAGAAGTATTTTTCTCTCATAAAGTTGAATGAATGAATTAAAAATTATTCTACTTGAAGTGAGTTTCTATATTTTTTGTACTTAAATAGAAGAAATTTATTTCGTAATACAGGGCTAGCATAAATGATTCATTAATTTTGAAAAGGCTATATTTTTTCAAAAACATTACGCACACCAGGGACAGCTCTAGTATTTTTGACACCCTGGACAAAAATAGAAGATGCCGCCTCTTTCTCCCAAGCGAAAAAAAATATAATTCAAAAATATAAATTGTTCACACAGATACACACCGAAAAAACTTGAGTAAATTTTGCGAACAAAAAGGCAGCATAAAAATATTATATATATATATATATGACAGGCCCCAGGCCTGCTGGTAAAAAGAGGAGGGCATCATCTCTATAATACCGTCTTTATTTTGCTTCAATCACATAAAATCCAGCATGGCGGCCCTTTGGCGCGCAACCGAGTAGAACAGTAGACAACAATTCGGCGAGGAGTCACCAGCTAAGCCTTTTCGAGTATGCGTTCTCCTTCATCAGGCGTTGAATAGGCGTTGCTTTTTTGGGCTTCTGGACTGTAAGAACAGTCCTCAATCCCATATCTGGACAAGTCTTCGATGAGGGGCATGGCGAGAGTGGAGTTTTACATTTTGCTAGGTGGCATGACGGCGATTGGATGGTCGATGGAATCCGGGAGGCGTGGCTTCGGTGTTTCGTCTGGATGGTGAATTTGGAAAAGTTTTTGACTTTGCAGCGCTCGCTCCACCATGAAATAGGCTTATTTACCCACAAATCCTTACGCGATGGTAAAGAGTTCGCTCTATTTTCATTTATTACTTACTTAATTTTCAAGCTAAACTTTTCAAACCTGACACACACACACACTCACACACATATATATAATATTTAAGTCAAGTACAAAAATATTCGAAATTGAGGAGGGCATAGTTACTTGTTATTATTTCAAACGAGTAAAATGTAAAAGCAGAAATTGTCAGTTTCTTCTAAAAAAGAGTTTACTGATGGTGGGGATCACAAATGCTTTTTTTTAAAACTTATAATAACTACACGCATGACTTCAATAAAACATCTACTGTGACTCTCTATCTCCAAAAAACTCTTATTGTCCCTGCCCTCTTTTGGATATCTGACACCGGATGCCGTATGGGTGAAAGGAATGTTCGTTGTGACCATACTCCGGGGTGGGGGAAAAAGTTACTAATAAAAAAGTTATTTATATCAAATTTCATGCTTGAACATGTATTCCCACCTAAAACTCTAAAGTCTCAGATAAACTTAACAGAGTACATACAATGTACATACAGAGTACAAAATAAAGAATTAAGAAAATTAAGTGAAATACCAAATTCACACGCAATAACCTTTCAGAAGATATAACAAATTTTTTGCGACAAAAAAATATATTTTTCGAATTCGATCCAAATTCCGCCCTTAGAATTTGTCACCCCTAGCAGGAGTCCGGTTTATCTGGCCCTAGAGCCGCCCCTGCACGTGCACTCATAAAAGATGTATGAAAAGAGCAGCAGACTTACCAAGTTTGTATTGTATATTCTAGGGCTCGGAAAAGAGATTCGTCAGAGATGAACCTTTTCAGTTCAGTTTAAAAAAAACAAAGATGTATGGGCTGTATTTCTTCACTGAGCAAACCATGACAGCTAAATGTTACCTGCAGTTGTTGTTCCCACAACTCAGTGCTAACTTCAGTGATTATATCTTCCAACAAGACGGCTCCTTGCACTCATTGGCACATCCCGATTCGTGACAACATAAACTCTGGTTTGGACGTATTGGGGAGAATGACGTAGCTTTCTGTGTCCCTGGCCTCTTAGATCCCCTGATTTAACGCTCTACGACTTCTTCCTGTGGGGGTGCATTAAGGACCTTGTTTACGTACCGACACTACCGCAATCCTTAAACCAGCTTAAAGAACGCATCAATGCTGCCCTGCAGACAAGTGTCTACACTATGCTATGAAACAGCGGTTTATAAACTGTGGTCCGCGGACCCTTGGGCGGTCTTTGGAGTCTCTCTTATAACGTTAAGTTTTTTCTCTTTTACAAACTCTGAAAGGCCTCTTGGAAAAATTGAAAAACGGGCCATCCTAGACTAGTTCGCTAAATTGGCCCCAATAAAAATATTTACTAGAACAATCATTTCGATCAAGAATGTTAAGTCATGGAGGAGTATCAAAATCTTGTGGGTCCGTTATGTCAGTCTGACACATATAAGGGGCCACGGCGGCAGAAAGTTTAAGAGCCGCTGCTATAAAATGTATGAAATGAGCTCGATTATCGTCTGTATGTGTGTCACGTAGAGGGTGTATAAACTTGGTGAATTTGTGGTTCTTTTAATATTTCTTTCGTGTCTGTGTATGTGTAAAATTTTTGAAAATATAGCTTTTTAAAAATGAATGAGCAACTTATGCTAACCCTTTGTCTAACAAATAATAAACAGTTCAGACTCTTTTTGTAGAAAAGATTCGCGCAAATTGATTCTATTTCAAATATTCTACGGTGTCACTATGTACGAACAATTAAGAGGATCAAATTAAAAAAAGTACTTTTTTTATTGAAGACAGATAAAATATAGTTCTCGTGCACCACTAGTATCACACGGGGCTTACAGGAGTAAATAAAACAAACAAAATAAGATAAGCAAGTAATATAAAAAAAATTAAGTCAATTCCTACTTAGATCAACAAATAAAAATTTTATTTTAGCTACTTTTTATTAAATAGTTACTATTAATATAAATATGTATATACATAGGACAGAATCACAACATTAAGTGGTAATTAATTTTTATTCATTATCACTGAAGTATCGTATTGCCATCCAAAACAATCTCGTGTATATAAATTTTAGTTCAACTGCATGCACGTCAGAAAAAAACATTTTCAAGTTTTGACTCAACGTGGCTGTATTTGTGATTCTTGAAATAATTAGTTTTGATCAATTAATTTTTATTAATTATAACTAAATTATTGTATTATCATCCAAAATAATCATGTATACTAAATTTCAGCTTAATTGAGAGCTTTAAAATGTATTTTATTAACGATTGAAAATTTCCCCAAGATAAATAAATAAATAAACAAATAAATAAATATATAGAGAGTGTGAATTAATAGTAGGAAATGAATAAAATAAAAAATAATTAACAAAACAAAAATTATGAAAAAATTAAGTTGAAAAATCAAACAATTAAGTTACAAAGTCAGATAAGTATATTACAAAATAAAATAATTAAGTTACTAAGTTAAGCAATTACATTACAAAATAAAACAATTAAGTAACAAAAACAACACAGAGAAGTTAGTTACGTAAGCAAAACAATGAAGATATAAAATTGGAACAAGGAAAAAAAAAATTACAAAATCAAATCAATTAAGTTACAAAATATTTGAGCCAAAATTATCCTAAATAATTAAATTTAAAATTTAACATTAGGATTTGTTAAATTAAATTTTAACATAACATTTGGAATATCATTCAAAAATACCTTCGAATATATTAGAATACCCAAAAAGTTAATAAACCAAACATCTGTAGTATAAATAACATTTCATAAGGCAAGTTTTAAGTTATTGAATTCAGTTTCAATTTAAAATAAAAAAACATAAACACATTTGAGATATAGAATTGTAAAAAAAAGGTTATAAATCCGACTGAATTCTCGTAATTGCATTACATCTTTTGAATGTGTACATTACAGAGTATTTAATTATTTAAATGTAATTTTGCAAAATATTTATTGTAAATTATTTTAATAAGAACGTTATTGACAGCAAAAACATATTCTGATATTCGTTGAACTAAAAAGGACTCTCATAATTGTTCCTTCTATGAGATTTCTGTTTTAAAACTAACTAATTAATGTCAAGTGTCAGCAGTAAATCATGGAACATTTTCGAATAGAAAAATGTTTCAATATATTCATATACATTTATGTTAGTATAATACATATATCGAGCTATGTCGGAGGGGGGGGGATTTTGTTACTTTTATCTAAAAAGGTTCTACAAATAAGTCACTTTTTCATTTTTAACATATAAAGTTAAAATTCGATATAGGAAGGAAAATATGGAATGCTTTCAACATCCAATGAAATTTAATAATTCAAATGGATGTGAATAATATAACACGCTCTTATAACATTATGTTTTTTTTTTACATGACGCTGAAGTAAAATGTAATATATAATGGGAACTTATAATAGAATTGACTTAATATTCATTAATGTTTTCTAATAGAACATGATCTTTGTGTTCGAAAAAAGATTCTAAGTTTTTAATATTAAAAGCAGACGCTTTTAAATAAAACTTTAAGGAAATATCGAAATCTAAATATTCGTATGTAATTTAAATGTAAATGTAATTCATATATTACGATACGTAAATTTTTATTTTTCTAATTTAAAGAAATTCAATGTTTTAGTCAAAAAAGTGAAAAAAAAAACGCATTTCGAACGACCCTAAAATACCTTCTTCAAAAAGTTCACTCTCGCTAAACAACTGCCCTGCACCATCACAAAAGAAATCCGCCACTGGGACCGACAAGAATTTATCTACAGTTACAGCAGTTCTTTTTTTTCAACAATGCCTTCTGTTTGAAATGCCGTAGCTACCGTTCTCCAAACCTCTGCCCCATTACCGCCATCGTTTATGCAAGTCGTCCGTTAAAAAAGAAAGAGCGCGAAAACAATGGCAGGAATTCCAGAGACAATGGATTCGTTATTACTTGGCGCGTTATTTTGTCTTACTTGGCATCTGTCTTGGCTTTGTTTTCAGGAGGTGAAAAATACTGCCTTGCTTTTGAAAGGAGAGAAAAGAGTATCGGATTTTTGTATTTGTTGTCTTGCTCTTTGTGTCGTCTCTGTGGGAGGTTATTGTTGTAAATATGAAATGCTCGACAAAAATGGAAGAAAGGAAAGCCGCTACCTGGTCCCTGTCTTTGATTTGGGTGCTATAAATAGCACTTCAAAGTAAAGATATGGTTTCGTTTTGTTGTAGTTCTTTTGTGTAATTGGGGATAGAAGCGCCGACCCTATTGTATTGTTAAATTGGCAATGTTCGGGGATAGCGGGGATATCATATAATAAATTTTGAAAAATTGCTAAGATAACAGTGTTTTCGAAATCAGAATTTCACATCGTTGACGATGAAAGATGTGTAAGCAGTTCAAACTTTTCTTAATTTTTTATAAGGGGGAGGAGGGTGTCAGGGGTAGTGGCCATAGTCGCGAACTCGAGACCGGCGTTGTCGAGTCATGCGCTAGAGCTCTGATGCCTCTGAAGACATGCCGTGTGTTGCTTAAGTGTGACGTTAATAACTCACTCTCTCACCGATTTTTTTTTATTTCGCTGGATGTCAAATTGTTGAATCATACTTGGTAAGGGAAATAAAAGTGACCCGGACGAATACATACGATTGGATGTGAATGTGACGGCAGGGCCGGCTCTAGCAGTTTTGACGCCCCGGATAAAAATGGAAAATGCCGCCCCTCTCACCAAAGCAAAAAAAAATTATAGTTAAATCAATAAATTGTTCATATAGATATACACACCGAAAAAACTTGAGTAATTCTTGCGAACAAAAAGGCAGCTTAACATTATATATATAATTTTAATTCAAGTACAGAATAATTCGAAATTGAGGAGGACATAATTACCTGTTATTATTTCAAAGGAGTAAAATGTAAGAGAAGGAATCGTTCATTTCAGCATGACAATTTCTTCTATAAAGAGTTTACTGATGGTGGGGATCACAAACGTTTATTTTTGCTTATAGTAACTACACTCAAGACTTCAATGAAACATCTCTACTGTGGTTCTCTATCTCCAAAAAGCTCTTATTGCTCCTGTCCTCTTTTAGATAGCTGACACCGGACATGGTATGGGTGAAAGGAATGTCCCTTGTGACCATACTCTGGGGTGGGGAAAAAGTTACTCATGTGAAAAAGTTATTTATCAAATTCCATGATTGAACATGTACTCCCGCCTCAAACTCTTAAGTTTCAGAGAAACTTTGCAGCGTACATACGATGTACACACAGAGTACAAAATAAGGAAGAAATGAAATTCCAAATTCACACCCAATAATATTTCAGAAAATATAACAAATTTCTTGCAACAAACAAATATTTTTCGAATTCGATCCAAATGTCACCCTTAGAATTTGCCGCCCAGGTCAGGAGTACGGCTTCTCCAGCCCTAGAGCCGTTCCTAGTAACACGCACACCAAGTGATCGAAACCGGTTCTGATTTTAGTGAGGGGTGTGTCATTTTGAGTTGATCAGTGGCATTCATTTGTAGCAACATTAACTGAGGAAGAAAAGACCTACAGTTACTTCCAACAGGATGGTGCAACTACCCATACATCCCGCCGAACCATGGATTCCATTTGCAAAATATTCACTTCTGACAGAGTTGTTAGCAGAGGCCAACAACTCTGTTACTGTTACTGTCTGTTACTGTCTGATCTGTTGTACACTGATCAGCTGACCACGCAGGTCACCTGATCAGTGTACGATTACTTTCTGTGGGGAACCTTCAAGTCTAAAGTGTATCGCAACAACTCCCATGGTCTTCAAGAACTGCAGCAGAACATTTCTGCTGCGATTCTTGTAGTCCAGCTTCAATCTGCCTTCCGCAGCTTGCTGACCAGGGTACAAAGGTGCCAAGAGATGAATGGTGATCATTTTCAACATCTGCTATAAGAAAGTTAGTGAATTACCTCCTTTCCTTTGCTGTTCTTTTTTCTAACCTGGAATTCTGTTTTCTAGGCCTCTTTTATTTGTCCCACCCTGTATTTAAATAGGTTAGAATACAAATTTTAGTTAGCATTTTAATGATTTATGCAACCAGTTTTATAAAAAAAATAATAATAGTTCTCATGTCAAATCATACATAAAAGCCAAGAGCAAGAATGTAAAATTTATGAAAGTAAATGTTCATATAGATTCTGATTCCAGTGGCATACTCAAGGGTGAGGCTTCAATCCCTCCCTTACAACAAGAAATTTTTAATTTTCAAAACATTCAGCCTTTCATACTAATTCTAGTGCTACGTGATTTTTTAAATTTAAAAATAGAAATGGATATTTTTCCTCTATACCCAGTCCAGTAACGTAACTGTCCCTTGTAAAGTGAGGTTTTGTGGGCCCTAAGCCGGATCATATGTACTTGGCATTACTCAAGCTTAGGGCCTCTTAGAGTCCTGCCCCCCCGCGGTGCAAGGGTTGAGGGGGTGTACGTTACGCCACTGTCTATACCCCCCATCATAATTTCATTCCAAATTCTTTTTGTGTGATAACATTTAATGCAAAATACTTATGATAAAAAAACTAATTTACCGAATAAGCTCATTTCATGATGGTCACATGCTAAACACTATCACGTTTTCTCCATTGAATTCAAAACTGGTATTAAGCTTGTACTTGTTGCTCTAATTGTAAAATTTAGGTGACATTTCAGATTTGATAATTGGATAAAGATGCTCAAATATTAAGATTCTTCAAAATTTAAAAAACAAAATTATATATTATACATGTAATTTTTAAATTAAGTGATTTTATTTACCAACGTACATTATTATCTAGTTTACAAATATATACGTTTATAAAAATCTGCAAAAAGTAAAAGCTGGAAATAGCGAAGAGCATGAATTGATTGACTGGGAACACTTAATTGTCGTTATTATATGTTTATGTCGTCACATAAGCTTATGAACTGATTGGCTAGAAACATGTGTTTGTAGTTATCATGTGACTATGATGTCATATGAATTTAGCTCACTGCTATTCTTCACTGAGTCTGTGATTATTTATTCAAATTTTTCAAACTTCTTACTTAATATTATGACTACGTGTATTACCAAATTAAAAATAATCATGTATATTAAGTACAGTAATATGAACTGTAGCGTCGACTCATAGACGGGCTTTTACGATATACGGTGACTAGAGAATCTCAGTCCAAACAGATTTTTGTTGCGGAAGAACCAATAGTATTTGGGACCAAGAAAAAGGATGCCGAGTGTAGACCCTTGTTCCTTCCATTCAGAAATTATAGGGGGCGTTAGAGAGGCCCGTACAGGGGGTTTTAAGGGACAGATGGGAAGATGACTGGAGACTTTTGCGATTTCAACGAAAAAAGGCTTTGGGGCAGCCGAACCAGTGATGGTTTGAGATCAAGGATCGGCGAAAAACAGAAACCTGCGAAAGGTTGCTAGGTAGTGGGAAGAGGAACAATTGGAAAGTAATGAGTGATTGGAGAAGAAAGGCTTCTCAGTACAGCCGGACCATGTGAGGTGACCTACTATTTCGATGGAGTGTGGACTAGAGTTTTTGCGTTTTGACGTTTGAGTTGCAGACCCGTGAGAACGAGTCCAACAATGAACGATACTCAGTTTATAGCGACCGCACTTTCAAAAAATATACAGGGTGTCCGGTCTCAAAGTATCCAAAAGTTGTGGCTTATTATTATGAAACTATCCATCAGAATGTAATAAAATGTTCATCTGTGGATTGAAAAATTCTCCGAGATCTTTTGAGTGTAGCACAGAGGAATTCAACTTTTTTTCCTACGGGCCACATACACGTGGCAACAATTTCACACGGGCCGCAACATGAGGATTGATGGAGGGGGGTCTCCATAAGATCAAGCACATTTAAAATGTGGAAAATTGATCAAAATATTAAAACTCATAGTTTTGGATTTTATTTTAAAACTATATTAAACTCAACTCACAAAGAATAGATTTTATGCACTTTTTACTCAGTTATGGGATAGTTTTGATTTCCTTTCATCGTTGATCCCAATTCTCCCCCCCCATATATATATTCTGTTGCTGTTGCAAATATTTGTTTAAGAAAGCCAATGTGTTTCTCATCTTGAAAGAAATTCTCAAGAAAAAGAGCCATTGAAGGATTAATGCTTTGTGGTACAGTAACGAGCAAAATTATATTTTTTTAAATCTAGCATTTTTACGACAAATCAAACAAGTTGTTGATCCATGCTTGTTTTTCTCTACGTAATAGTCAAGATCCCAATTGTCTTTAAACAACACATATTCTTTAGATATTTTTTGCTTGGAAGACATGAGGGTTAATTAAAAATTGGATTCACCTTTAAAATGGGCGCTACTCCGCTGTTATTTGTTATCACTAACCGCTTTACAATTACAAAAAGGAAGCAAGTTCTCTCTCAACTCGTATCAGCACGACATCGATAGCAAAATTTATATGTGATTGATAGAATTTCTCACTAAATTTTTAATGCATTGTTCTTAAATATTTTAATTTGTTAGTGCAAAGGGACAGAGTCAGGCCACTTAGAAAGTTTTGGTAGGCCGTAGGTTAAGTATCGCTGGTCTGGTCCAATCGGCTGCATATGCGCACATTATTCGGCAATCGCAGATGATGTACTTTTTACACTGGTTTCGTTAGTAAAGATGCGGACGCAACAACAAAAGGTGTACTGCAAGTGGCAAGTGGCATGGAATTTACGGAGTTCCTGTCCCAGAAACAAGACGTACCTCCTCATCAGAATTAATAAAAAATAGAGCTGAAATATATGAAAGTGACGTAAGAATAATTTAAAAGAAATAAAGGATGGGAAAAAAGGTGTACTGCGTACTTTGGTTAACGGAATTTAAATCAGTCACTCGTGTACAGCGACATGTTCGAACAGAATGGAATGTCGATCTTCCAACACAAAAACTATCCACCAATGGGAAAATACTTTAAAGGAGACAGGTCAAACTGTCAAGTATCCTTAAGTTTTCGTGATAGAAGACACTGTTGATCTCGTGCGGCATTCATTTTGTAGTCCTGATAATTAATTCTATTAGGCAAGCTAGTAACGACATTCCATTCTGTTCGAACACTGATTTTAATGTCATTAACCAAAGTCACCATTTGCTGTGGCGTCCGCGTCTTTACTAATGAAGTGAATGTAAAAAGTGTATCGGCTGCGATTATCGAATAATGCCCGCATGTGCGGCCGATCGGACCAGACTCAAACAATTTCGAAGAGTTTTCCAATCCACGGATGAACAGTTTATTACATTCTGATGGGTGTTCTGGAACAAAAAGCCAAAGCTTTTGGATGCGTTAAGCCCTGAGACCCTGTATATCTTACAGACACAATAGAACGTGTATAAATTAGGCATTAACTATTTGTAAATAAAAAGTAATTGATTACTAAAGCTCTGTGTGATCGCTCTTGCTACCCAGGAATCAAATAAACTTAGGATCATGACGTCACAGTGCAGAGGAAAAAGAACAATAATTTGCATAAATAGGTAAAAAGAATTCTGAAAGTACTTACATCTAAAAAAAACCCTCTTAACACCAAAAGTATTTATTGAAAATATTTTCTATAACTCGGCTTTAACACGAACAATCTAAAGATAAATGTTATAAATAAAAAAATCATCGCAGTATACTATTGCTAAATAACTGTTTATTGGTGTGTTTTTTAAATGTTTAATGCATCAATACTAAATTACCAATTATATTGAAATCCTGTAAAAGTCAAATCGGCTCTTAACCCTTAAAAATGTTTTTTTCCCTATCCGTTGTATTGTTCTACCAGAACAACTACCTGACAAATAACATGGGGAAAAATGGTTTCATTTTTCTTCATCGAACTTTTTCAATATGTTGCTATAGAAACCAATCGCAGGGCAGCTTACCAGTGAAGGATCCAATATTTCTTCTGTTGATCCAACGAATTTTTTTTCTCCTACAGAATATTGCAGTTCTTACCAGACAGAACACTGTTAGAAAATGTTCGAAGAAATTTAGCTTATCTATTGTACATAAAAGATACTGCTTTGCGTTTTTGTTAAATATAATTTATATGATTTGGTTTCTTAATTATTACAATAATTTTTATTCTACATATATTCGTTATTCCTAATTTAAATATTTAGATTTATAGTTAGAATACTTATTTATGATTATTATTTTTCGATGTGAATTAAAATCATATTTGTGGATGAAAGAAAATACATTGAAAATAATGTGTAAAGAAAAAAAAAGCAATGAAAATATACATTTTTCTACAATGTATAATTTATAGCTCATTGAATCATTTTTTAAAAATTTTATTAACAAATTTTCAAAAGGAAGAATTAAAAAAATTTCTATGTTTTCAAATTTATTATCTCAAAAAATGCATGATTGTGTGTTTCTATAATGTTCTGAAAAAAAATAAAAAAACAGACGATTTATTTCTAACTTCCTTTCAGCTAAAACATTAAAAATTATCTTAACCCTTCATTAGGTTGTGGGAGAAATATACTTCCCACAAACTTCATTAAATTTTAAATGAAGTGTGCTATAAATTAGTGCCGCTAATACTTTGGTTACCACGACAATTAATTTGTGGATTTTCAAGTCGTAAACGCAAAGATCGACCTATTAAATTTCTTTAGCAGTAAGAAAACTATTTTTGATGATATAAGGTTGACTAGAGGTGTTCATAAGCCAACTTTACAAATAACATATAAACGTTGCCACAAGTACTTAACTGAATCACATGAAAAGAGAGCAAGATAAGTTTGTGCAGCTTGCGAAGTCCAACAAAAGGGTGTTTTTTTAGAGGTATTGAACTTTAAATTGCAATAAAACAACGATGTATTATTTGATTGACATGAATTTTTTTTATTCGAAAGATAATCTTATAGCATTACATTTTAAATATGATTTCTGGCATATGACTGCCACGGCTGACTCGGATGTAGTCCAATCTGGACGTCCAATTTTCGATGACTTTTTCCAACATTTGTGGCCGTATATCGGCAATAACACGGCGAATGTTGTCTTCCAAATGGTCAAGCGTTTGTGGCTTATCCGCATAGACCAATGACTTTACATAGCCCCACAGAAAATAGTCTAGCGGTGTTAAATCACAAGATCTTGGAGGCCAATTCACAGGTCCAAAACGTGAAATTAGGCCGTCACCCAACGTGTTTTTCAATAAATCGATTGTGGCACGAGCTGTGTGACATGTTGCGCCGTCTTGTTGGAACCACAGCTCCTGGACATCATAATTGTTTAATTCAGGAATGAAAAAGTTAGTAATCATGGCTCTATACCGATCACCATTGACTGTAACGTTGTGGCCTTCATCGTTTTTGAAGAAGGATTCCACCAGCCCATAAAGCGCACCAAACAGTCAGTTTTTCTGGATATAACGGTGTTTCGACATACACTTGTGGATTAGCTTCACTCCAAATGCGGCAGTTTTGTTTGTTGACGTAGCCATTCAACCAGAAGTGCGCTTCATCGCTAAACAAAATTCGCTTATGAAAATCGGGAACAACGGCAATCTCGTTTTGGGCCCATTCGACGAATCTACGCCTTGCTTGATGATCGTTTTGATGAATTGCCAAACCAAACTGGAAATAAATCACTTGACAGCTGTTAAATCGGTCGCCATCTTGGAAAGTAATGCCAACTTAAACTTCTATACCTGAAAAAAAAACACTCTTTATATATTGATCCGGGTTTTCTGAAATCTCGTGGAAAGTAATATGCATAAATTCTTAAATTTTTGAATACAAAATGTATCAAAGTTGCAACACTTTTTTGTAGATTTTAGTATTTGCAAATTTTATTTTATAAATATCATGTAATGTAATACAAATAGCTGCAAAAAGTAAGATGCCCTACCATTAAATTGCTCCCAGGTTGGCGGCGGGAACCATCTTCTACAAATATGGTCTTGAAGTTCGAATTAATTTTATGTAATAAGCCAAATGAGTTTATTTTTATAAATCGTCCTCAATCCCCAAAACATTTTAACATGACATTGTTAGAAAAAAATGACCTTAAAAAAGGGTGAAAATTAATAATTAATGACAAACCAATAGCAGTTAATAATATACATGAAATAATTATCGTGTCGTAATTATTGTATCTTCATTAAATTGTGTCGACATTTGTTATTTTAAAACTTTTTTCGAATAATTCTGAGTTTTTAATTACACACACACTATCGTTGTTTAACATTTCTAATATTTCAATTTTACATTAGATAATTCTCATTAGTTCTAAAAATTTAAAAACTGAATAATAACTCGCACGAAGTTAATAAAGTACTTTATCTTAAATTTTCTTTTAAATTCAGTTCTGTTTGTGTAAAAAAGACTTCGTATCGGAAAAATAAATTGTTTACCAACGAAGACAAAGCAAACTGATTTTGAAGTTCATAACGTTAGCACTTTCTTCAGTATTTTTCGCCTTGGAAGATTTTGGCTTGATAAGTGTGAAGAAATGTTTTCAAAAACTTACAGGCTTTTCTGAGAAATGGGATGATGAAAAATTACATCGCCACCTGAGGTGAAGTTTTATATTTGTTTTAAAACAAATACTTCGTATTTTTAGCCGGATAACAAATATTTTGTATTTTTTTGTTACAACTATTTGAACTTTGTTCAAATATTACTTTTAGATATAGAATAAATTGCTTCGAAAAGCCATTAGATGTGTATGAGTACTATTCTATTTTTAAAATTAAATTTTAAAATTGTATATCAATAAAATGAATGATTTTTGAAAGACATAGCCATTTTTGCATGAAGAAAGGAAAAAGTGCTTCAAACATGTATAATGGATGTGTGAAGTATATAGTCAATGAAAAATTGTATAGATTATTTTTACAAATGAAATGTTTTACTCATTTATTTTGAAGCTTTTCGATAAATACATAAGTAGCTTTGAATAAAAATTATATATTCCCACATAATGCAGTATCTGAATAATTCAAATAGAAATTTATAATTATAAATAGTTCGTAATTTGTCTAAAATTTACATTCTAAAATAAATTACTATACACATGATATACATTAATATACAAAAAAATTCTTAGTTAAGTTTGCATTTCGATAATGAATTAGTAAAAGAAAAATGTATTTCCTTAATTAATTTTTTTTCTTTGGTTTAGTTGATTTTTGTAGCTGAATTTTTTTCCCAATCCAAAAGTGCTAAAAATGTTATTTACTTTAGTAAATTAATTATATTTGTGAAGGAACTGTTAATCACTTTTAATTTTCATTTAATATTTCATTCAAAATTTTTATTTTAAATAAAGTATTTATTAAAACTAAAAAGTATAGTTAAAAACAATAATTATATTTTAAAATATTTTTCATTCAATACTGATTAATTTAATAATTTAATTAGTACAATAAACTAATTAGTATTTTTTATTCAACTGCTATTTGCAGGAATTCCTTTTTTACTTTGTTTCTTGCTCGTAGTTATTTAATGCTATTTTATTGCTCTAATAATTGTACAGCGTTTTTTAAATTTTAAAAAAATACGTAGGGAAAATTTTTAATACTATTTTTTAAACAGTAAGCAATGACAAACTCTTAGCATCTCGAAATTACACATTACCAAAGTACAGAAGCATGCATTGCAGTTTAAAATATCAAAAATTCTAATTTTTTAAAAAAAATCAAGCAGACATTAAAATTGTTTCTTTAACATGCAAGTTTAATAAAGTACCTACTTCGATAAGAATAATGTATTTTAATAAGCACATAAAATACAAAAATACAATACAAAATAGCACATAAATACAAAATATACAAAGTACATGCATAATAACTTGTTTTAAATATAAAAAAAACGTGCTGGTACCTTACACACACACACATTGATAGATTTCACCAATAACTTTTAAATGCGTTTTATTTCGTATAATTTTGTAAACATATTAAATGAATATGGGGACATACATTTTTTATTTGTTTTTATATGTACGTAAAAGAAATTCATTTACAACTTTGATATGCAGTGACATGTTAAAACTCATTTATTTCTTGCGATACACCTCATGTCATAGCCATAATTGCTACCTTTATTCAAATTTCTCTTTTATCACTTTACAGTAGCATACGTAAATTAAATCATAAGAATTTTTATGTTACTACATATTTGAACGAATTGTCAATCCTCACGATAAAATGAATTTATTGAAGTCTTTCGCATTTTTATTCAAATTAAGGATTCTGCGATTTGCTTCATTTACATAAGTAGACTCTGAAGTAGAATTTTTTCCCTCTTTTCTGGCTCGTTTTGGAACTACGAATCCCGTTTCGTGTACGTTGATTGTCATTTATCGCCACGCACTCTTGACTTGGCGTTCATTAGGCGGCTCCCAGAGGACCTCGGGCTGTTCAACGCCAAGGGTTGCACTTAAATATCAAAATGGAGTAATCAATTAGCGATGGAGTGTGCCAAATGGCGACCGCCAAACTGAGATTAAAATGTAGTGGTTTGATAATTTGATACATTTGGCGAATAAAATTATTGTGCATACTATATTTGTTCCTTTTAAATATTTAACGTTAAAGAGTAATAGGGTCAAATGTTATCCAAGTAAGTTAAAATAATAAATAGTTGGTATATATTTGCTAAATTTACAAAATTTGCATCCACTCGTCTACGGTTTATGTGCGTATTTTTGATGGATTCCAAAAGTGAAAGGTAATACAAGTACAAAAACTCTGAAAATTAAATATAGTTAACATAGTGAGAAGGGAAAAAGAACGAATATTCTAATTTATTACTTTTGTATTTAAAAAAAAATCGTGAGAAATGTTTGTTTCTTTTTTCTTTATTGTTACTGTCACAACTTCTATTTAGTTATGAAACAAATATATTTTCTGAATTTCACTTCCGTTCTCTTATTTAGAGCAACCTCCTGCTAACTTTCTATACACTTTTATTTATAAAAACATACATCTAATTATTAATCACAATTTTTACATTCTTTAAAGTGTTACACTATTTTATCCCCCCCTTTTTGTTCTCTTTTTAAATTTTTATTAGTTTCAAACACATTATGCAGATGGCGCCTTAGCTTTAGTTTTTATCATGTCAGCTGTAATTTCAAACACAGAGCTTATTTTCTTCTATAGTTTACTGATGATTCCCTTTTTAATTTTATGTTTTCAAAGTCTTAGGCATGCTGTTGAATTTATATTTACTCTTTTTAATTTCATTTTTGGTACTATTTCCATTTATATCATAGTCATTCAAAATATTGTTTTTAACAACTTATTGTTTGATTATGTATTCAAATTTTATTTATGGTTTTTCATTTATGGTTTATAATCTTTTTTTCTTGCACTATTATGCATACATTTTCTGCTTAAGAACAGACTTAGGATTATTTAAAGCAAACTTAACCCTACTTCAATGTCCTAAGTCAGTGCCAGAGCTTTAAAAACTGTAATAGTTTCCTATTTTGGTCTATTTACTTTTTATATGCATAGGTTTTATGCTTTTGGTTCACTATTTCATGATTTAAGCTTCCTCTGATTTGTAGAATATGCGTATTCATAATGTATATATTCATCATTTCTTGGAATTATTATGTAAGTAAAGAATGGTGAATCATTAATCATATACCAAATTACTATAAATTTAACTAAAAGAAAAACTATAAGCAAGAAAATAGTAAATCAGTAGAGGAAAAAATGAAATAATTTTTCTATAATACATTAGCAAACTCTCTTATTATATATATATATACATATATATATATATATATATATATATATATATATATATATGTATATATATATATATATATATATATATATATATATATATATATATATATATATATATATATATATATGTAAGGATAATTAAATTAGATTAAAAATTAAATTCCCTATCTAACACTTAACTCATCTTTCTCAGTTCCCATCTTCAAGTATCAAACTAATCACCCATTTATGTCTTCCGAACATATGGCCTAGCCAATAAACATGTCTAATTCCAGATCGTTAGATTTAATAGTCAACATATGTCAGCATTAACTTCAAAGAAACTTCTTCAAAGCAGCGATACTTACCATATGTTTTTCAAGTGTTATCCACTTGAAACCACCACCATGGCGTGTTTTTTCCTCCCTGCTCTTAGTGTCAGAAGAGATGTCGAAACGATTGAATAAAGATCTCCTTTTTTAAACTTTAATCTGATTCTGTCTTAAAAATCATGACAGAATTAAAGCCGGTAGGATCTTTGTCTGCGATCTTAATGTAAAAAACTAATCTTTTTTATAAAATAATTTAATATAAAAACTAACGCCAACGAACGTAATAACTGATATGGAGAATTTTATGGAACTTCGACGGCACTCTATATTTGTTAGCTGAGGACATTGAGTTACCAGAATTAATCTATGGTACGGAAAAAGAAACGCGCTAGTAATCCCCGAAAGAACATCGCTCTTAACACCGACAAGAATGCAGTGTTTACCGCCGAACGTTATTTCTACCGTTGCTGAAGACACCAGCAAGTTTGCCATGAATGAACCAACTTTCGAATGGCGGGGAAAAAAAGGGGGGAAGCGTGAATTCCCTAACTCCATGATGAAAGATATCAATCCCTTCTGCCAGAATAATAATAATAATACAAAAAATATGTTCTTCTCCGAATGGTATTGGGATTTAGCTCCAGTGATACAATGATGGAAGGACCAACACTACCAGAAAAAAAAATCTTCGCCGGAAAGTCTGCACGTTAATACTGTGAAATAGTCTGAACGTTAATACACCCAAATAGTGAAGTATCAACATGGGAAAAATTAATGAATAAATAAAATTTTACTAGTGAAATAAAGTGACAACAGCATCTGGATGACCGTTCACCAAGTGTTTCTGACGCTGCAAAGTGGAGGTCAGTTAAATTGTATATTTCCAATTTTAGTAACATTGAAAAACCGAGTTTTGCTGAACAGAACTTTACGAAAAAGAATAATATATGATATGATATGGTATTTAATTTTTATAATATAGTTGTGTTAAATGATATATTCTTAATATTTTAATTGAGAAAACAAAGTTTATAGGTTTTGTCATACAAAATTTTGAGAAATTTTAACATACTTCTCATAATTTTATCTTAAGATGTCAAATGAGTTAACATTTATGATAGAAATTGGTGTTTTAAAGTGAAATATATAAATTAAGTTTTTAGAAAAATGACTAATGAGAGAACTAATACTAGAGATATTGATTTTTATAAGAAACAAAAGTAAAGTCAAGTTGTATTCTTTTTTCTCCATTGAATTCAATTGTTTTGTTAATTATTTTATTTAGCAGTAATCTTATTGCATGTCATTTAATTATTTTTATTTTGAAATTGTGTGTTTTAATACACCGGCCATATATCAGGATTCACTATTTCTTAAAATTTTCCTTATATAAAATTAATTTAATAACTTGAAGTTTATTTTTGGATATTATACAGTGGATAAGGGAGAATACCAATCATTATAATTTTGTATATGTCTCGAAACATTAAGAGGACAAACTTGTTTAGTTTGATATGTACACCTCTCATTGTTTCTTATCAGCATCCCTGAACATCTGTGAGTTCATGACGCAGATATCTCAGAGAGATGTGTTCAAAATTAAGTAAGGTGATACAGTTTTATTAGTGAATGTGTGATGCAAGAGAAACTCAAGAATTTTTGTCTATGAAACGTATTTTTAGAAGGTTACGGAAAGTTTCAAAATATTGCATGCGATATTAAGTTACAATGAATATTGTGAAAAATTTTCATACATATTAAAAGTTATTATTGAAGTGAGTCCACTTTTCCGATTCAAAAAATAATAAAAAAGTGCTCTTACATTCTTGTATTCTTTTATTCCTATATTCTTATAATTTTTATATTTTATAACGCATATGAAATATAAAATATTGTTTTTGTGTTGGATAGAGTGCATAGAAGTTGTGTGTTATACACCGTTTTCATATTATTAATAATTTCATTTTATTAGTGTCTATATTTTTTTTATCTTTTTAAAAAATGTATTTCATATATGCAAAATGTGTGTAACAATATAAGGTATTACTACGATGGCGCCAGAGTAGATTTTTATACAAAATTATTATTCTAACATTTGTATGATTTCATATATTTTTATATTTACTATCTTATTGTTTGATATATTATTTTCCAACATAAGTTTTTGTAAAATATCTACCAGCTATAATACGAATCTATTATTATGAAGGAATAGGAGGAAACGTGAGCTCTTATTCTAGATGTCGAATAGATTTGAACAAGCTAATCTTCATTTATATGTATGGAAAGTCATGTTTATCAATTAATATGTTGGAAGTGTCCTTACTGTGTTTGTTGTTATAGTTTCTCGTTTATTGTATTGCTTTTTGGTTTTAGAATTACTATTGCTTAAAAATTTCTACTGTGTTTAATATGTCTTTCTAAATAACTGTATTGTTTTGTGTTTGTTGAAAATTGATTAAGTTTGTAAAGAGAGAAAAAACCACGCCATGACTCCCTTTTAAAATTGGGGGGCAAATGTAAGGATAATTAAAATAGATTAAAAATTAAATTCCCTATCTAGCACTTGACTCATCTTTCTCCGTTCTCATATTCAAGTATTAAACTAATCGCCCATTTATTTCTTCCGAACATATGGCCTAGCCAATAAACATGTCTAAGTTCAGATCGTTAGATTTAATAGTCAACATATGTCAGCATTAACTTGCAAACACCATCTTCAAAGCAGCGATACTTACCAGATGTTTTTCACGTGTTATTCACTTGGAACCCCCACCATGGCGTGCTTTTTCCTCCCTGCTCGCAATCAGAACAGATGTAGAAACGAGCGAATAAAGACCTTCTTTTTTAAAACTTTAATCTGATTCTGTCTTCAAAATCATGACATATATATATATATATATATATATATATATATATATATAAAATCTGGGGAAGATAAATCTATAATGTGTGTAAATAAAGTAGCCCTTCGATACTTTCATAAGAGATCGAATTTCTTTACTCTACGATAAACTATTCACAATAATAGAAAATATAAATCAAAATAGTTCCTACAAAAGTTTATACACAACCTTATTGTCTTAACTCTCCGATATATGAATCATTATTATAAGTCGAAAGTAAACACTAGATTGTATCATTAGGTACACTGCAACAATATAATTTCTATCACGCAACGTTGTATCTAGTTAAGTAATATGTTGAGGAGTCGTGATATAAGAACATTACAGAGGACGGATCCAATAACCTAGCAAAGATAATTACCCCTTTATCAAGCAAAGAAGCCAATTCTGGCACATCAAATATTACTCACTTTTCTTTATTGACGCTGGTCTTCATTATCGCCTTTTCTCAGATAATTGTTACTGAGAGTTTCAGAGCACTTATACAATACTTTTGAGACTTAATTAATTGTATTTATAGTTAATTTTTTTAGATGCCTTTTATAGTCTGGAAGTTCTATGATATATGCTCTAAGCACGAACGTGGTGCTTTTATATGTTGTTCTATATTAAATGATTAAAAAGTTGAATGAATTATTAATCTAGTTAAATAAATTACTTTTTCTATGGTTTTTAAATTATATTAGAAATAATTATTACCGTAGATGTTTTACTCGAAAAGTACTTTATGACATGTATGTTTTAATAATGACATTCGCCTTTTTTGTTTTAAAAAAGAAATTTGTGTGCGTGTTATTGATTTTAAATTAAATATTAGTTATAAGAACATTAAAATGAAATATTTTTAATGGATCGCAACCATTTTTAAAAAGAGAAATTGAAGTTAATATTGAACTATTCTTTGAGTGTTGATTCTTCTTTAAGTTAATGTTTTTTCGATGAATTTGTGCGTTCTATATTCTTGATGTTTTTTTTTATGCATAAAATATACTGAACCAGCATTAGTACCAAAATTCGAAAATTTTCTATAAAACTTAATGTTTTTTTCTTTGAATTGCCTTAAGTCACAAATATTTTTGTATGCCTGGATTTTATTATTTGACATATTAATGTATAATTATTTTCAGAATGATATTTCTATGTAAAGATGGAATTCAAGTGAAGAAAAATACTCTTAAGAAAATCAATTATATAGCCTTTTGACAAAACATTTTCGGTATATTCTTAATCGCTTTCATTTTTAACGATTTAGTTGTCTCAAAATCGCTCTATTTATTAACTGTAATTAATTTGGATTACTTTATGAATTCGAGAAAATTAATTAATTGATCATAATTTATTATTATTGTGGGAGTTACCGCGACATGTTGTCTTCTTTATTTATGATTTCTTCGTAGTATGAAAAATTTATTCTTGGTAAAAAAACAATTTTTTGATTTTTATAAATCATTTAGAATGAAGAATATTTATTATATGAAAAATTGTTTTTTCACTTTGAAAAAATGTGGTATAAATTATTAAAATAAACTACGCATTAATTTTCTACATCGTTAATTTTCTCATATTTAATTCGTGCATTATTTTTTAATGCTTCATTACTCTTGAAATGTATCCATTGTTACTTTGAGAATTTTTTTTATCTGTTTTAGGTTATTTAGACTCAAAAAAATCAAATCCCATCTAACAAGTTATTATTTGACTAATTGTTCTACTTTTCTTAAAAACGATGAATATTTTCAAAATTTTTAATAATTCTTAGTATTATTGAGAAATGCAACTAATTTGAATAATTTAGATCGCAATTCAAAATTCTAATCTGTTAGTGTATCAGAATTACTGCCATTTTTTAAACATGTTTTTTGCAAACTTGATTGTGATTTCGAATTAAAATTAGTGTAATTTGTTCAGGAATACCTATCAAAGTTTAATTCTTTCGCGAATAAGGGGGAAGCATTTTCTTACATTTTAAAATTTGTGATTGTTGTATTTAATTACCTTATTTGCATTTTTTGCGCAGAATGTCAAAATAGAATGTATGCCGAACACAATTAGGTAAACACGAGAACTGTAAAATCAATCGCCAATGATAAAACATTATCGTGCTGCATTCTTATTCTTATTACTTATTTCAGTTTATTGTGTCGTGTAATAATATATTACTGTGTTTCCTCACATGTTTTATATTATTTTCGTTAGGTATAATTTCTTACAATAATTAAGTGTATTTGAACAAAGGAAAACAAAAGGCGATTAAACTAAGTTTTTATCCAAAATGAGTTGACACATTGATCTAAAAAACTACACATTGTTATGTACTTTTTCCGTGATTTTTATTTATTGTAAAGCTGTCTTCGCTAAGTGTTAAAGAATAGTATCCGAATTTGGAACATTTTTTTAGATATAAGAAAATTGAAACATTAATATTATAATCCTGCTTCGCTGTATAATAGAAAGTAGCATATTTTATCATATTTCTCATTTTTATCTTAGTTGTTCCCCTTTTTCTTATATAAAATGTGTTTCGCTCTTTTTCTCGTGTAGCGTAATGTTAAATGAGTCATCTCTTTATGTGTTAAAACAAAAAAAAACTGATTATTTATGGAATATTTTTAAAACACTATACTATAAACAAATAAAGGTAATTATAATGTGGGAAATTTTTATGAAAATTAGATATTTTCTTGCCAGAAAATGTGTTCAGCGTTTAACTCAGTGTCTCATACATTTGGCGAAAAAAGCCTTAACTCTAAACAAACTAAAATAAAGTTACATACTAAGAGTTATTCTTTGCAACCTTATGGTCAATGGAGTAGCGGAAAATATGGGACCCCACCGCAAAGTCAGGTTTTGGGCACCATAGAATTACGCACCCCCTACAATGCGGGGTGTACGTTACGCCACTACTTATGGCTATGTTAGGTTTAAATTTTGTTAAAGTTTTCTAGAAATCCATTAATCTACAAATTGTTTTATTGGATTTATATAATTGGAAATAAATTACGATACTGATTTAAAATCAATACATCCGAAATTCTAGTTAACGTAATATGTTACTTGAAGGATCAGTGAAATGCAAAGCAAAATAGGATATCAATTTGACATCGATATGCCTAGAATATTGATTTACAAAGAATGTGTAAACGCCTAATACAACGGAATCTTAATTACGCTAATCAACATATACCTAATTAATATTAGATTGGTTTTCATTATGTGCATTTCATATCAATAAATCATGTTCCTTACATTTAATTCAAAAACCGTTTTCCCTATTTTGAAATTCACCGTATTTTCAACCCACAAAAATTCTACAAAATGACAATCGCTTGATTTCCCTTCATTTCACCGAAGTCCCAAATTAATATTGATTACCATCCGTAATAATTCTTCGTGAATTTCTCCAAACACACCAAATAGGGTCACCCCCTTCCTCAAGAAAAGTGTCGCACCACACAAACAAAATCTAGAAATTGTAGAACGGAGTGTCGGGGGGGGGGTAAAATTAGGGGTGTTCCTTGTCAACCCTGGAGAGGAGGTGTCGCTTGAGGACAGCCTTTAATGGCTTTTGGCGAACATAAGTTATCGCACAAATGAGATTTTAATGCATTCTTCGTTCGTTTTCTTAGGAAGACTTTTGAAATTTAATTTTTGCCGTGTGTGGTAAAATTTCTTCCCACCCTTACGTTTTCATTGATCGAGTTATTATATGAAGGGGAGGACATGTAATTTCATTCTATTTAAAGCCACCAGGATTGATTGGGATGAAACGGTTCTGATTATAAATTGTTTAATGATTTGACTCTTTGTAATGGATGAATCTGTAAGACGTAATTGTTTTCTTTTCAGAATCGTTTCGATTTAATTGGTTTCGTTCAAGAAAGAGAGAATTTTGGGTTAAATCATTAAATTTATAAATAGAAAGGGTGCCCTTTGTCTTTTCTAATGACTAAATCACTATGTGCTTCTGTAACAAAACGTGTAGGCTTCTGTAAATTAAAAAATGACAGTTACTTCTTCAGCATTTCCGTGTAATTGAATTTTATAGCTCAATTTTTAATACGATCATTTTATAACGTCTTTATTTGAATTTTTAACATTGGAGAATAATCAAAAACTATTGAAATGCATTTAATCTTTTTTTAAGAGACAATTTATTAGCTTAAATTTTTAAAAGCACTCTATTAACTAATTATGTAAATTTTCATCAAAAACAAAAATGAACATTTTTTACCTTACATTGGACGTTAAAAAGAAAAGATTTTTTTAAAAGAAGAATAGACCAACTCGATTGATAAAAGCAACATTAAAAAAGAACTTTCGATAATCTGTTGATAAATTTTCTTTCTTTATGGCTTATAATTCAAATATACGTTGCATTTAGAGCGACTTAACGAATAAAGTTACGTATTAAAAGTGGTAGAGTTAATTTCGAATTAGACTAAATAAATCTGTGGCAATCATTTTTGAAACTGAGTGATAAGAAAGAAATTAAATCAGAGGATAGTTAAAATTGTGTCGAACTTAAGTTCACTCTAGTGTGAGGAGACAAGGAAAGTACATATTTCAAAATCAACAGTTTTTATTCAACAACAAACAAGATCTAATATGGTTGCAATTTGCTTATAAAAACGAGTTAGCCCTAATTATTAGTAATAAAAATTTCTACTTATCGTGATTGGGTGAAACGAGATAGCAGCAGGTGTTGCCAAATTTTGAGAGTGACAATAAGGCTTTGAGTCCTATATGCCAATATGCGCTGATATAATCCAAAAGAAAATTATCATAAATATTCTCATAACATAGTCTCATAACACAGATCAATACTTCACCCTAACAGCTGCTAGAAAAATTTTCCGAAACGGTTGTTCCAAATATGCGTGTGTGATAAGAATAATTTCGGAATGCATATGATACTGTCTTCCGTTGACAATTTTTAAAAGAATATAGACCAAAGAAGAATCTGAAACTTCCTCCACCATGAAGTAAGTGACTTACTAAACTTGTGAGCAACTTCCCCGTGATGTTGCTCTTTCACCGTCTTGACTATTTAAGAGTGTAGGAGGAATGACATCAGAACCTGAGACTTCCATAATCACAATTATTTATTTAGTCAAACAACTTAACCCACAACAATATATTCTCTAAGTGAATGTCTAAGGCAGTCATGCCCAACCCGCGGCCCAATCGAAGTTTCTGTCTATATTATTTTAGACATTTGGACTACAGACGGTTGAATCGAAAATATCGTGTTTTGACCCACTCCCACCTCTCCCCGTGCAATTTTTACCGAAATAATTTTTTTCCTTCATTTGACTTCCAAGCAATTGTAACAACAGGTGTTGATGGATGAATGAAAGCAGATGAGCTTGGGTGTGTTATTCCTCTTTCAACGAGAACTTCGTTGAGAGTGAGTAGTGTATTTAGTTCTATTTGTCAGAGAAATAATTTATGTCTATATTTTTAAGTTCAGATTAGTAGTATTTTTCTTGTTTTATTTGGCAATGAAAGAATCCGATGATGAATTTAATGAGTTTCCTCAGGACTGTCAGACCAGCTAGTAGAAATGTAAGATAATTACGGCAGTAGAATAAAAATGTTTAATATTTGAACCTTCTGAAATTATGTAACTTTTTCATTTTATGATACATATTTAATCACCGTGCAATAATTAATATCATACAATAAGAAACTAAACATTTGGCTATCGGGCAGAAAAAAACCCTTTTTTGACAGTGTAATAATTACAAAGCTGTTCTTCTTTACTTAATTGCTTTTTTGCATTTGAAATAAAAAATTTGAAAAATCGAAATCAATTTTATGCCAACATACTGTAACACAAGTATAAAATGTGAAGATGTTACGCACATAGTTGTTATACTACGTAACCTCAGATGGCAGCATAAATCTATTGCAGATAAGAACCTTGTAGGTTAAGAGATATTCTTCCACCAACAAGTGCAATCGGTCGACTTTCAACTTTGTTGTGATTGTGATCCAATAAAAGGTAAACTTGGTGTTTTTTGATCATATCAATAATTGAATGTTGATCATATCATATTTTGAATGCTGTACGATAGTAAAATATTTTGAATAATTTTTTTATTTTGATATGTGCGGCCCACCTCAGTTTAGTAAATTTTTACGTGGCCCACCAACCGATTTGGGTTGGGCACCCCTTTTCTAAGGAGTAGCAAGGAGAAAGCAATGGATATTAAGCAAATATGCACAAGTAACTTATTTAACTCAACCTAATCTATCGTTGATTACTAACCTCAAATCCACTAATTCAGCATAGTGGCAAGCACCACTCTTAATCTTCACATGCGAAAGTAAACGTTATTCAATCTCACCTGCGTAGCGAATATAGCAGCTTCCTACCCCTTCTACAACAATCACAAAACTCTGACTTTATATAGTCGAACTAATCTGAATGTCATGGTTTCTTCTTGAGAAGGATGGCTGGGAATTAAACGGGAATGCTAGCTCAAAGATTCCTCAAGAGGATTAGTTAGAGGACGCATATAGATTCGTCACAAACTTCGAAAGATTACCCCCAAAAAAGTATGTACATCTTAGTCCAAAACCTCAAATTTAGATATATTTATTGGGGAGCAATATAATATCTGTCATATAACTTCTGTTGTGTTTTAAAAAATAATTTAAAAAATAATTGTGTTTTAAAAAATAATTACGTACACGGACCATTTCTTTCATAAAATACTTCCACATTTTTATATTAAAGCTATGTACTAATAACAATCCTCAGATGGATGTTTTTTGTGTGGCATTTCTGACATTACATCTTCAGTACGTGCAACTTTCTGTTGCCATCTTACGTTTACCTAATAAACTTTTTAAAGATAATTTTGAAATTCAGAACAGCGGAAATTAGATCAAATGGTTCGCTGAAGCCATATCTTCAAGATATCCTTATATTAGATTTTCAGTCACGATTACATGCAATGCAGTAGAATGTCGTTTATCCGACCGTTAATTATCCAGAACGTCAAATATCCGAACCAGTTTTTTGAGAGACCTTGCAGCGAAAAATAAGTTACTATTTTCCTAAATAAAGGTAAAATTGCGACATTTTGCAACTATTTTGCTTTTTTTTCAAGCACGTTTCCCACAAATGATGATTTTTCAATATTCGTGTAGTGTCCGGTTTTATATTCGGTTTTCGATTATCCGAACAATCGCGTATCCGAACGGTGTCCGGTCCCAATTGATTCGGATAAACGACGTTCTTAATTACAACAGCAACAACAAAAATTCGAAAAAATATAACAATTTATCACTTTTTCCTCAATGTTAGGTGACGAAAAGGCTAATTATATTATGTAAAATGGCGCAAGAGCTTTAGAACAATCATTGCCTGCTTGACTTACTAAATAGCTAGCACTGGTTAGAATTTCAAGTGAAGCAAGTACTTGTATTTAGTAAACTTTCTTTCAGTTTTAATGAAATAAAATACTCGTGCTTCAATAAAATGTTCATATTATCTTATTTCCCCGCTATAAATCGACTTCTTCCTTAATTTTATGATAAGCTATTGCGTGGTAGCACATTTTCACTTTATGTTTTAAAATAAAAAAAAGAAGAAAGAAATCTTTCATCATTTATATTTGCCCAGTTGAATGAAAGAAACATTGTAAGCAATTTTTCCCTTTTATGACTGTCATAAAACTGACGTATCTCAATTTTATGAAAGCGATATTATTCTAATAGCTACCCCCAAAATCATTTTCTCATCAGGAGGGATATTCTTTTGGAAGAAGAAGAGAAAAATTCGAATATCGCTATTGAAATATTCCATTGATATTTTGATGTATGCCTAATGCGTTCTTTAGAATTCTTCGCTAGTGAATTTATTCATTTCCACTTTTAAATGCACCTATTTAGAACGTCGCGAATCTTTCAAACAAACTTTTGGTGTTGAATAAATCTTTAAAGATAGTTTTATTCTTGATTTCTTTTTCCCCCTTATTGCTTCATCTCCAGGAAAAAGAAGAGGGAAATTCTTCCAATAGATTTTCCGGAAATAGAAGGAGAACAAAAATATTCCCTACTTTAATTTATGGCGGGAGAATTTTAACACAGGTTTCTTCCATCTCCATACATATTTTCTTAGCTGAGATCATTCAGGAAAATTCTTCCTTTAACCAAGTTTGGTATGGTAATTTCCCTCGCTTTCGGGGAAAAAAGAAAGGGAAATATGGAAAAAGAAATGTTATCCCTCGGATTTCTTTATTTTTCTGCACTTTTATTTTATTTTTTGGTCACCGAGCAATTCCATACATTACAATTGAACTTCAAGTTGTATTTGTAAAAAGGATCCAGATTGCTATGCTTTTTTTCTTTAAAAAAAATCATATATGAAAACGTTACTGTATTTGCATTTGTTTTAGTTAATGTGGCTTTTAGGATTTAAGATAAAATATTTTTTATATTTTTTGTGTAAGGAGACATGTTTGTGTGTGCGTGTGATTTTGCAACTTAAAACCACATTATTTAGCTATACATAAAAGGAAGAAAAATATTAGTGAAATAACGCATTGAATAATAATTTGATAAATTGAAAAATCAAAAAAGAGAATTAATGTAGGCTAATACGGAATTAAAATAAACTTGGTAAAAAAAATTTTAATGCCAAAACATGGATAGACATTATAAATAGTTTACGAATAAAAACGGCATCTAATGACAAAGATATACTTTGTATAGAAAATTCTCGAATTTGACTAAATTTTATCGTGGTCATCCCCATTTCAGTTTTGTGATTTAATTGCAAAATAATTTAACTTATACAACTTTTTTGAATCACTTTTATATTTCATTATCGTTGCAATGCAGATAATAAGACTTGAAAATGGCAGCATGTTTGAAATGTTTAGTTAAGTTTTTCTTTCTTTTTTTCATTGATTGTTTACATGATTTTCCTGGGATAATTTAATCAATGGATATTCGACTCCTAATATTTCAACTAAGGTCTATCTTAAGGAATAATGGATGTTACTCAGTTGTAACGGGAATGGGTCGCAAAATCCTCAAAGGGTTTAATGTAGAAGTTAGGAGAGTGTGAATATACACACATTTTCTTTCTCTCTCAAATGACTTTTTAAATGAAGAAATTCGTGACCAATAGCTCTTTTGTTCATTTAGTGCGAAGTTAATTCAGTTGCGAATATATGATTCATATGTGCCATACGTTTTCTTCTAATGCATACAAGATGGATAAATATTTATATTAAGCTTGGCTTAAATTTAATATTTTAAACCAGAACTCGGTGAAACCTTTGGGTATGTCTAACGATTTATAGATAGTCCACGAGTTTGCTCAATAGCTTTATTTTCACTGGTAATTTTATAAATTATACTTTATTATTATTTTTATTATTATAAATATCTTAAAAATTTTCTTTTCATATAGATATCTTGTAAATTTCCTTTTTTACATATAAAAACGAAAATTACAATTTAGAAATTTTATTTTTATTAATTTAACACAACACACGCTATACACAACCCTATTTCTTTCTTTTTCTTAACATAAAGCTTCCTTGGTATTATTCGCATTTGCGATGAAGAATACCACATTGCATTATACATTTCGTTTTAAAAAAACAATATTTATATTAAAATTTATCAAATAAAAATATTTATACTTCAGAGCTTTTACATGTTTAATTCATGTCCAGACTATAATAACATTATATATACATATAACCAATAATCATACACTAATATGCCCTAAATCTAATGCAGCAAATCAATGTATAGAAATATAACAAGACAGAAAAAGTTTTAAATGATGTAACCTTAATAGCATAATAGCAAACTCTTAACGATAGGAGCTGAGATTGTAGGATTAAGCATAGTTTTAAGGCCAGCCAACCCCATTCCTTATACACTGCTGGACAATTGCTAAGGACGGATCACAAATTGCTATGTAGCATAACATTAAGCGAGACATGAGGCCTAGTAGGATAAAATATAGTTGCCACACTGTTCCGACATTAGAATAAAGAATATTTATTGTTCTGAAAAGTACAAAAGCTGTGAAACATCTGAAAGAAAAAAAATGTTCATTTGATCTGCGTACGGAGAAATGGAACAATGCATTTAAAGTCAGCAGGCACCTTAAAGAAAGGTTTCAGTACGGGATATGTCCACCGTGGAGTGTGATGCAACATTCCACACGTCGAACCATACTTTGCACAACATTATCCAGCAGCTGTTGAGGCAATTCTTTCCATTCCTCTGTGAGTGCACGGATGAGGGTGTTCTTGTTTGTCGGAGGAGATAGTTTCGATCAGCAACTTGCCTCCCAAAGCATCCCACACATTTTCAATGGAGTTTAGATCTGGAGAACGTGCTGGCCTTACGAGACGTTGAATACCCTCGCTGTCTAGACAATCCTGAACAGCGAGTGTTCGATGACATGTTGCGTTGTCGTCCATAAAAACAAATTTATTACCGACAGCACCACGGAAAAGACGAACATGAGGAAGTAGAACTTCATCAATGTATCGTTGGCCCGTCATAGTCCCATTCGCAACCACATGTAGGCGCGTGTGGCCATTGATCATGATGCCGGCCCACACCATGATACTGCATGTCGGATATCGGTCCTTTCCTGGATATTTTCTGGACGATAAGCAGTACCACTCTCGCGCCAGATCAGTTGGCGTCTACAATCCGATGACAGACTGAACCTGCTCTCATCTGAGAATAGTACGCATGCCCAGTCCTGTTCAGTCCAATTGTGATGCTCACGACACCATTGCAAACGGGCAGTACGGTGCTGTCTGGTCAATGGGACACACACAACAGGTCTGCGTGCGTATAGTCCTCCTCCCCTCAAACGTCTGGCAACAGTTTTTCGGGAGATCTGCTTTCATGAGGCAGCAAGAAACTGATTTGCCACCTGCTGAGCTGTGGTGCGCCTGTTTCTTTTTGCTGATAGGACGATATATCTGTCTTCTGCAGGCGTCGTACTTCTAACACGACCTCCCCCGTGCCGTCTACTACACATTCCAGTAGTTTTAAATGACTTCCACAGCCGTGAAACAACGTTGTGAGCGATGTCGAACTCCTTGGCAACATCTGTTATTTTTCGCCCTTCTTCGATCTTTCCAATAATTCGGCCACGCATAAAATCATCTATGTGATGTCGGGAAGACATACCAAAAATTTTAAGTTCGTCTATTAAATCTTTCCTGTAAAACTTTGACTTGAAAGAACAACTGTCCACACGCGTCAAAACCTTTAAAGCTCTTATGAACGCTATCACGTGATGAACAGACGTGGAAAAAAAATTTGCATCCTCATACTTCTTCTTACTAATATCCCTCACTTATTCTAATTTTCCACATTTTGCTTCCTTTCATTTTGTGGTTTCTATGGATGATAGTGTTATCCGTCCTTAGCAATTGTCCAGCAGTGTATTTACCTATACCGCTATTTACCATACCAGTTTTATTTTGCATACACTCACATATGTGTCTATGGAAATTATTTCTTGTATATTATTTATATATATTATTAAATGCTTTTTTTTTAAAGAAGCATGAATCTTTTCTGTATGTTTTACAACATCAATCGTGTCCAGTGGTGCACACAGGAATTTTTTAAGGCGAGGGGGGTTCAAGGTAGGAAGTTCGCCATTCTCGTATCATGCTCCAGTACGCCGTCCAACATACTCTTTTGATCTTGTCCATTTTCCGGAACAAAAAAGAGTAACAAATCAATTAATGAATAAATAATTAGCATTAATTAATAAAATTAACCATTAACAACAATTGCTTAATTAAATTTTACGTACTATATACATAGGATTATAATCAGTAAAAAAAAGTCACACGGGCTTTGGGGGAGGTCCAGAACCGATACCCCCCTCCTTGTGTGTGCCACTTATCATGTCTAAAATAACTTATTGATTTCTTTTCAAACTTTATGCATATATAGGCTCAGCATTCATATATATAAGTGATGAGATCCCAATGAAAGCTTCTTATTTGAAAAAGTTTTAGCTTTCTTATTTAATGGCAGGAAGGCAATGGAATAAAAACGTTTTGAAACATATCCCCTAACCCTATTTAGAATAGGACAACTCAGTTTGAAAATGCATGAAAGGTACAATTAAAAATATCACTAAATAGAAAGTAATAAAATAATATTTTTTAACTCTGCCCACACAAATATTTAATTTGTTTTATGCGACAAAAAGCTCATTTGGGTGAAAATAATTATTTACCAAGCTTGATTTAAAAAATTTCCAAGAGAAAAAAATAACTGATTTTTGAAAGTAAACTTTTTATTAAACATCAGATATCATCAAAATATATATAGGTATAGGGTTTTAGAGGTGACATAATTTCTTTAAAAACTATAACTGATTTTTATAGCAACAGTTTTAATTTATTTCAATAATAACTAATTTTATTTATGTGTGTGACTGCAATTTCATTTTTAATTACATTTCATTGTATTGCAAACGATAATAATATACCATTATCGTCCTTAAAAATTTTTTTCGATATTTTAAAAAATCGTTTGCTTTTTCATGTTTTAAATTCTCAAACTGAGAACACATTCATCGTTTAATTATCTAAAATCACTTAGATTTTTTAAACCAGAATTTCATAAGATAATTATACAACTAACTTTGCGTGTTTAATTATTCATTCTTCATAGCATTAGGAAAACTGATTGTACACAAGCCAGACTAATTATGTCTGTCTTGAGATTTAATTAAATACTAAACACGATTCAACAACTCGTCAGACAGTCTTCATTACGAGTTGATTCATTACATTCCAGGTAATTTTAATTACAATAACTAAATTAAAATCTGTAGTTCCTATAAAACGAGAAGATATATATTTCGTTTTTACTTATACTATTTAGATAATGAGATGGATTATCTGAAAAGGAGATTGTAAAAGGAAAATGTTTTCTGACAAATCAATTATTTTATCGCTATCAGGTTTTTTAGCTTATTATGCATCAATTTTTCAATTACATAATTTGTAAAGGAAGTATAACGGAATAAATATCGTATTCGAATAACATAATTATTATTCGAAAGTAATGCTTATTGTTATGGTACTTGTTATTAAAATGTTTAAAGATCAAATTAAATTTTACATTTAATTTAGAAGTAATCATGCTTTCAAATGAATTTAAATAATTTTTTTAATACTGATTGCTGTGTGGGAATATAAACAATTTTAACGTCTAGAAGAAATTTCAATATGCTTATTTTTGTTCTTGTATTTGAATCATGAAATTTTTTTTGAATATTCTTTAATTATTCTAAAAATTGAATGTCACAGCATTTATTTTAATTATAAGTAGAAATCGAAAATTATCAAACCGTTATTTAAGAAGGATTACAAATTTTAAAAAAAAATAGGTTTTCTTAAGCATTTGAAAGTTATTATAATGTAAATATGTTTGAATTTTAGAATTTTTTTTTCTGCTTATTATTATTGTTATTTTTTGGAATAATTATATAAGAATATATATGATATTTAGGGTTAATTGTATAATTCATGGTTTGCTTAACAATGAAAATGTTATAACATTTTCAATGAATATGTTTCTGTTGAAAGTTATTTGCTGGAAAAGGAAAATTGTTTGGCGATTATATGAATCAATGATTTTGGAACAAAAAATACTGAAGCTTAAATATTGTATTTTTTTAAAATGTACTTTAAATAAACCATATTACTGATATCGTGGTTTAAATAAGCTTCAAAACAAATTTATTTCTATGTATAAATTTGTTTTATAAATCTCATACAAAACTTCCAAATTTATTTTTGAAAAATCGCATTTAATTCAATTTAAACATTTTTAGTGTGACTATTGCTATTTAATTTGAGTCCAGCTTATAAATACTAACTCCAAATTTCTTGCTTCATGATAACTTTGAAGTTTTATGGATTTAATTGACGCATGCGTATATTTACAACATTTACATTAAGATATATTTGCTCACATGCTTCACCTTTCTCATCAGTTCACTTGAGTTCCAACTTGTTTGTTTTTTAAAATTAATTCTTTTACCTTTTTTCCCTTTATTTTCCTTAGTTATCGTTAAAAAATTTAGCTATGGCTTTCTTCTCTGTGATTTATTTGTGTGTGTTATTTAAAGCAAACTTTTATATCAATGGGCAAATTTCACGACCATCACATGATACATGCAATCACACTCTCTAGATTGAATTCAAAACAGACATTTTACTTGTTCTTATTGTTCTACTTGAAAATTTATTTAAAATTTCAGATGTGATAATTGGATAAGTATGTTTTAGTATTATGATTCTTCAAAAGGATTTCCCAAACTAATAAAAAAATTTGAGATATACATGTATTTATAAATCAAGTACATTTTGTTTACTTACATACAATATTGTTAACAATTGCATACGTTTTAAAAGAAAGTTTCTGCAAAAAGCAAAAGTTGACAACACCGAAACACATGATTGCATTTATCATGTAACTGTGTTGTTACATAAATTTATGAACTGATTGGTATGGATCGCGTGATTGTAGATATCATGTAAATATGACGTTAGATGAGAATTTAGCTCATTATATAAAATTTTAATTTCTAAGTATTTGATTCGATAAAAAGTGTCTTCCCCGTTTCATAAATAAATATAAAACTATCTAATTTTCCTCATTTTTTGAAAAACTAAACGATTTTTGCAGCCTTTGAGTCCTGTGGGAATAACAATTTTTAAGTCAAGTATTTTTTTTTAATATTTTTTAAGGGGAGTTGAAAATCTCTCTCTATATATACTGACAATGTTAAATTGGCTGTTTTCGATGTACCTTTTCTCAAAATCTGTAATATGTAATGCTTGAAATTTTGCATACAATTAAAGTATACCTTTCTCATTATACTAAAATGAGCTTTTGGCTAACTTTCAGTTTTTTTATAATTGATGAAATATTTTATCAAACATTGCAAAATTTGACTCATTTTTCCCATAAAAAAATTTGTAAAAAATAAATTTTTGAATTTTTTAAAAGCTCATTTTAGTATATATTAGCCATCATTATAAATATATCATAAAAAATTTACATACCTGTAAACAGTAGTTTCTCAGAAAAGGTACATCGAGCATCAAAATTTACATTTTGAGATAAATTTTTAATGTTCACAGTGAGGCTTTTAATCGTCTAGGAAATAAACAAAATGAAAGGCTCAATTTACAATAAAAGATACATGTTTTGGTTCATATCAGATGTTCAACATTTAAGCAAAAACGAAGTAATCTGCTTGCATTTTTCGCCATTCAAATGGGCGTGGCCCAGTTTCAAAGATTATTAAAAAAATAGGTTTTCAGGGCTTCTAATTACCCTAGAGGTAAAAGTAAGGTATTTTCAGAAAGGTTAAAATCTCTGTACAATTTGAAAATGTAAAAATCTCAAATTGTCAAAAAATTTTTTTTAGTTTTCCTCAATTGCTCTTAATTATGATAATATTTTAATAATTACCACTAAAAACCACAATGCATCGTATAAAAATTCATTTCTAACCCTAACTCATTTACGATTACATCTCAAAAAATTCATCATTCTTTAGTCGATACTTGCATTTATCTTTCATATGTTAAGCCTATATTGGAACTTTATTCAAAGATATATGCTGACGATTCCCCAAAAATATGTTGGTGAAAATGAAAGTATTATTTCGACATATATCACACCAAAAAACCACACTTTTTTGGTAACCAATACATTTTTATTCCCAGAAACAAATGTTGTTTTGATCAAACCTTGCTCCTCGAGAATTTTCCCGGGCTTTAATCCTCTCTGATCCTTTTTCGCATAACAAATTCGAAGCATAGGAAACGGAGATAAAACAAGAGGAGCAGCAGAGAAAATCCATCCCCAACCAAAAATGAGGGGAAGGGAAACAACAACAACAATAAGTCAAGCAGAAGAGGAAGAAATTGTAAAACAGGGGCGCGAAAAAAGGGAGATGGAAGGAGCAGGGCCGTATTGCGCCCGGGCAAAGACTTGATCATCCGTGGTCTTAGGATTTTCATTTTTCTTTAACCCTGTGCTTGAACTATGCATTGTTTTTCTTATCCCGCCAGCTGAGGGAAATGCGCGGTATGCAAAGTTTATTTTTAGATCTTTTCTTCCAGTGGTTTGGTGGGGTGGGGAAAGGAATGATTCATGTATATGAAGTACTGATGCTATATTAAGTTTTTCTGCTTTTTTAGAAAAGGGATTAAAAACACATAATAGGCTAAATGTTGGAAAAAACACTTCTTGAAAAAATTGCTATTGCTAACTATATATCATTTTCAACAGCAAATATTCAAATTAGATATATCTTTCAATTCCTACTATTAGTTCTCTTTTCCCCTATATATATATATTAGTTTGAATTTTTTAGTTTGAACTTTTTGGTTTTAGATAATTTTAATATGAACTTTCGGATTTCAGATATTTTTTCTACCTATACAACTATTTTTTCTACTTATACAACTATTTTAAAGATGGGTGCATCATCTTTGGTGTTCGATGGTTCACTTATATTATGCACTAATTTGTTTTAGAATTTTAATATTTTAATATCTTTCAGAATGCGATGGCGAATAGTTTAATTTTTCAAGTTTAATGGTTTAATTTTTTAATTTTAAATTTTAAATTTTTAAATTTTTGAGAATTGTGGATATTTTCCGATTAACTTACCAAGTTGCAATAGGGGAAGGTTGGCGCTATCAAACTAGTTAAACCCCACTTATCGGTCCTAAGTCCGAGGTTGCACTTGGATATTTTATAAATTTTTATTTTATAATTTTTTAATTTTGTTTGAAACCGATGGAATTTTATCTTCTATATTCGCCATTGATATTTTGAAATAGGATTTAGTATTATATGATTCGTATAGTTTCAATTTTTTAATTAGTTATTGTGATTGATTGTTGATGATTGATTTTATATATTTAAATATATATATATATATATATATATATGTAGTATACTTAGGTTCTATAGCTATCTGTGTATATATATTTATTGGATTTTATATATATATATATATATATATATATATATATATATATATATATATATCTTGTTCAAATTTTGAATCGTTAATAAAATACTTTTTATTCATCCATTCAAGTCCAAAAATATTTTTTTAAACTTGTAGTGAATAACACTTGGTGTTAATACAGTTTTTTTCAAATATTAATTCATTAATTAAATTAAAAATGAATAAATAGTGAAAAACAAAAATAAATAATAGTCCAACAGCATATATAGGAAAGAAAATCGTTCGTTGTGTTTCTGTAACTCAATGGATAGCGCCTTGGACTTCTAATCCAAAATCGTGGTTTCGAATCCCGCTTGGGATGGCCCAACTTCTGAGAATGTGATTTCTTTTTTACGATACTACTTTATTAGAATAATAAAATATAATTATATATATATATATATATATATATATATATATATATATATATATATATATATATATATATATATAATGAATAAATATTAACAAAAAAATAGTCTAACACTATATATAGAAATAAAAATATAAAAATTGCAAGGCAAAAATCACTTTCTATTTTGTCATTTAGTATTGTGATTCTGTCATATGTATAAACATATTTATATTAATTGTAACTATTTAATAAAAAGTAACTAAAGTAAAATTTTTCTTTTTTGACCTAAGCAGGAATTGACATATTTTTTTTATATTACTTGTTAATCGTACTGTGCTTTTGTGTGGTGTTTTAGTGGGGAATGGGACTCGGAATTTTTAAACGACTTTTTCGTTTTTCATTTTTGAATAAGTTATTGTATGTACATAAAATTCTGTTTAAATTAGAATCTTACGTAGAGCCCACAAAATTTTTAACATTTTATTCTTTATTGAGTAAAGAACTATAAAAAAATACACATAGAGACTGATTGTATTGATAGCTAATAATTAAATGTAACTTAAACATTCTATGATAGAAAAAAAAACCCGAACGTTTCCTTTTTAAATAAAAATTGTGTTGTAAAATTCAACAGAAAAAAAACGATACAAATAATTGAATTTTTTTTTTAAAAAACAACCTTTTGTCAAATTTGCTATTTTATGTTTAAACAATAACATACTTTAAAAAAAACTTATTAAAATCATAAGAAGCGATTTAGTTAAATACATATGAAAAACGTTATTAAATTCTTTTGTTTTTATTATATTATATACAGTTAAAATAATAGATAATGTAATAAAAATTATTAAACATGTATTAAAAATTTTAATTTCATGAAAATTCAAAGAAAAGTATTTACTTTACTATTTTAAGTCCTGTATATCTTTAAAATAGTGTTGCTTGAATGTTTGAATCTTTTTCTCTTAATCTTAATCTTGCTTTTGGACATTGATAGTTTATTCCGTATTACATTACATTTTACATTATGAAAGTCATTCAAAAATAAGGTAACGAGTAACTTTGAGAAAATATCTCCATTCTTGAATTCAAGGAATACTCAACAAAAAACGAAACTAGTACATATGACGACTCATTAAACATCAGAAACGCTGTATGAAATAACGTGCATGATGTGATTTAGAACTATCTCCGTACAGTCTAGATCTTGCACCAATAGATTTTTTTTATCACTTCGAACCATTGAAAATTCACCTGGCAGATCAGCATTTTAAAAACTGATGTAGAAGTTCAACAAGCTATCTGTAAATGACTCTTTTCTTCTGCCATGACGGAACAAATACTTCGACAACTTCGGATTTAAAAATAAAAGAATGAAAACTGCTTTAAAACTCATTAGTTATCGAAGACATCATAAACACCAATTTCAAACAGTTATAGAATAAATTTCAGAAATGCTAGATTTTGTTTTGTTTAGTTTAAAAAAATTACTTTGTGAAAAAAGAATTCAGACAGTGTTTAACTCGATTTTTTTCAACCTAGAAGAATATTAATAAAGAAATATTAAAAGTCGTAGTTTTAAGTTTTTTTTCTCTTTACAGTACCCAACAGGAAAATTTCGATAGCCAAAATTTTTAACTTTTTGTTATATTTAAAAAAGTTTGAAGATAAAAATGTCAATTTCATAAATTCGGTCTTTTTTCCCACGTACTTTTGAAGGAATTTTTGTAAAAATGCAATTCAATATGCATGAATTGAGAAAGTAAGAAGAAGATAAATATAGGCAGAAAAAAAGTGCAAAGAGGCATTTTATTCTTATTGAGAAATGAAAATCGATATCTTTTATATGCATAGATGAGATGAAATTTCTTCCAGGCAAACTAAGTTCGATTATGTTGCAGAGAATTGTTAGAGAATTTCTTAAATATGCTTTCAAAATTTCGTATGAAAAATTTATGAGCGTATACTTTTAGATCTATCTGTAATAAAATAAAAATTCTTGTAGATTATGATAGTATTCTTTTGTTGCAATGAAATGGTCAATATTTGAAGATTTATGTGTTCAAAACGAATTCAAAGTTTATCTTTTTTTGCTTTCTTTTTATTTATTAACCATGTAAAAAATGTTATATGCACAAATACCGCAGAGAGACACTTTAAAATAAAGAATCAATTTGCTTTCAAAGTCAAAATTAAATCTAGTGACTAATCAATTCCTACACAATATCTATGCAAGTTATTAAAGTTCTAATGCCATCATCTCATGACTGATCTGATTTAAGCGATCATTAGGATCAAACCGTTTTTTAACTTTGTAAATAATACGTTTTCCACCTCTCAGCTGCAAAATCAGGTTTCCTATAAAGATAGGCATAACGCCGTCTATGTCCACAAGTGCACGCCTAAAATATTGCGGGTTTTTTTTATCTGACATCACACCGACAACCGATGGCCGTGAGGAAACAACACTTCCTGCGAGCTGGAACTCCGAGTGTAATTCGATGTGAAAGAAGCTACCGCCCCCACCTCAAGATAGTGGAGAAGCACTCCGTTTTGAAACTAGAAAAAATTGTTGTGTTTGCCGCCTCCTTTACAAATAAAATAGTCTATAGAATGGAAATAGTCAATAGTTTGAATAACTTGTAAACAACTGTACATACTGTAATTAACACCTGTGGACGTAATAAATGAATTATTTAATTTCTTAACTCGCCCGCTACCCATCAATTTTCCTAAATGTCACAATACGAATTCAATATTCGAGATCTTTGTTTTAAAAAGCTACTACTACTAGTCAATGTCCACCATTGGCTGTTGGATTGGCAGTAGAGGTGGACTTCTGTGATGAGTTGGTTCTCATCGTCATCTTGATGGTCGACGGCTGTGTATTTCTTGAAGATAGTCTGTGTCCATCATTTCACGCCCACATAGCGAGCAACTGTGGGTTGTGAAGACACCAATATAATGTAAATGCGAGGGTAGTATCTTCATTCCAAAGGCTGCAGTACTTTCGCCTTGCAGAAAGTTGTGATCGAAAGTATCTCTTGGAAAAGGCTATATCTCAATTTTGGTCTTTGAGGAACGTAGAGAAGATGGGCATTGTGCGGCTGAGAGAGGGGTTGCTCACTTTGGATTGGATATTTATGTTTTGGTTCACTGTGATGTCGATGTAGTTGGGATGCGAGCATTTAAGTTTTAAATTCCACTCTTCGATTGTAATATGCTCTGGTACTTATTTTTGGACTCGATTGTTCATTTACAGTCTGTGTATGCGTTGCGAAATGGGTTTCAAATGGCCGCTTATGAATCTACTGGGAGTACTGCTTTGGTTGGTGTGTTTTGTTAAGTGCTTCTGTGGCGTGCACGACAGATATTTCTCCGTCATATTTGCTTAAGGGGACTCCAGCGGTAAGGTGACCTTCGAGGAGGGGGGAATGGAAGACGGCGCCTCTTTCCCTCGAAGCCATCAATAAAAATTTGCATCCATTCTTAAGGTATCCGACTACGTTCGGAACCGTGATTTTAAAAAAGCGCATAAATGGATACTTTTCATGATATTTAGTGTCACTCAGATTAGAATACAAGCATAAAATTGTTTTAAGGACATTTTGACAAAAATAATATATTTAAATATAATATTTTGGCAAAAAATTAACTTAGAATAATATTTTTTCCAAATGTTCTCCTTTTGTGAAAAATGGTTCTATTATAATAATATTTTGCCTGTATATATCGCAGACCTCTTTACAGAGGCTCAACTAGAATTTTTGAAAAATTCACATTATTTTCAGAGTTACCACCAATTGAAATAAATATTGACGTTTTTTTCTTAAAATTGCTCCCCTCTGTTGTCGTACAATATGAATAACCCCACTTCTAAGCTATATATTTCAAAAATTCTAGTTGAGACTCTGTAGAGAGGTCTGAGCTATATACAGGCAAAATTTTATTCTAATAGAAGCCTTTTTCACAAAAAGAGAACATTTAGAAAAAAGATTATTCTAAGTTATTTTTTTGCCAAAATATTGTATTTAAATAAATTTTTTTTGTCAAAATGTCCTTAAAACAATTTTATGCATATATTCTAATCTAAGTGACTCTAAATATCATGAAAATTATCTATTTATGCGATTTTGAAAATCACGGTTCCGAACGTAGTCGGATACCTTAATCCGGATGTTTGTCGTGGGTAGATACTTGGTTATGTTTTACGTTTCGACGCACGTGTTTATTAAGAAGAAAGCTTTTTAAAGTATCACTTTCTTTGTAAATTTAGCAAGGATATTCTTTGTCTGAAATGATTTTCCTTAAATGTAAGTGGTTTGCCTTTGGTTTTATTATATTTATTTGTTCCGCACATTTTAATTTTCCCTCGAGTTCAAATTCAACTTTCAAAACATATAAAACTCAAGAACTAAAAAATACTTGCATTTTCTAGTTTTTAAGCTTTTTTGCAATGGATGCTGGTATGAATGGATGAATAGGCTACATGAAGAATCGAATTTAGTGTTTAAGACATTTCAACCCTATGGTTACAGTTCCTGATGCTGATAATAATGAGTCTGCATTTGTTTAATCTTAATGATAGTTACGATCACACACACGCACAATATGATAAATAATAAGCTATAAATATGGTTATGAATAAACGAAAAACAAATTTTTGGACTTTTTGTCCCCAATAGCTTTATACAACTGTAATTTTGATGATGCCGTAACAGATCTAATGGGTTAAGTTCATGTGACGACATAGTCGCATGATAACTGCAAGTATGTGTTTCTAGCTAATAAGTTCATGCGCTTCATTGTTACCAACTTTTTCTTTTCGTAGAAACTTTCTTTTAAAAGGCACATATTTGTCAGAAATAATAAAGCATTTAGGTAAATAAAATGTACTTGATTTAAAAGCAGGCATAAGATATAAGAATTTTTTTGGGCAGTTTTGAAAAACTTTTGAAGAATCTTTATCCAGTTATTGCATTTGAAATTTTACCTGAATTTTACAATTAAAACAAGTGTAAGTTTAATGTTAGTTTTGAATTCAATGAAGAATACGTGGTTGCATTTAACATCTGACCGTCATGAATTTAGCCCATAAAAATTCTGATTTAAAACCTTTTATTTATTATATATTATATTTAACTTGACTAAGATGTCCCAGTACGTTTACATATTGTGTGCGTATTCTGCCAATGTAAAATAAAATCATCTCTATACACGTCTGCAAAGATTTGGAAATATCGTATTTGTGTATTTATAAAATTGTTTAAGTGTAATTATAAATACTGTCAGACCTCCATTTTACGAACCTCTATTTAGCGAACTTTTTCCTGGAGCCCAGAACATTTTATGATTTTCTTTGTAAATTAGCCACCTGATAGCGAAGTGCATTTTTGATTTAACGAATTTTTTCTATTGTGATTTGATTTTTTTCGTCCCTACTTTTAAAATATATTTCTTAACCTTCGTAGGATTAAATGATAAATCATATGAAACAATTCGACGAATATTACAGTGTGATGAAAATACACCTGAAGGAGGTTTGGGTGCGATGAGAGAAAACATTTTTTTCTTACAAATTAATAGACTTTACCAGTAATTAAATTTAAGTACGCTTGCGCTAAATTAATGGTATGCTTAAAATTGATGAGTATAAAATTAATATGTTTAAAATTAGAAAATTCCATTAGAATTCATTAATTTTAATAAAAATTTACTTTTTTAAAGTTGAAAATGCAGTGTATTCCTGGACAATATTTTTCCTCCTGGTTTTTCTTGCAATTTCTTTTTGATGGGAAAGATATATATATATATATATATATATATATATATATATATATATATAAATTTGATATTAATTTACCAAAAAAGGTGTGAATAATTACTTTTTATAATAATGTGTAGTGTTTATGAATTTAGAATTTGTTTTACGGAGTTTATGAAGTATATTGAAAGATGAATCTCTATTTAACGAATTTTCCACATAATGAATTTTTTCGGTATTTAGCGACTTCGTTAAACAAAGGTCCGACTGTATTTTGTAAAATGAAAAATGCTACATCTTCATCTCTAATAAACTAGGCAAATCTGATTAAGTTTTGGAAATAAACTAAAAGTTACTAGATAAATAATTTCTCTTATTTTCAGAGCCTGATTAAATAGATTTAATGTTAACTGGACTATTACAATATTCTAATGGAGAAAAGAGACTTAAATATATTCATGCCATACAGTCAAATGTAATATTTAAATATTTGAGGATTTCAAGAAACGGAATGAAATAATAAATAGTATATACTATATGGTGTTACAGATTAAGATAATTTGCATATTTAGTTGAAAAGTGCTGAACAAAAGGTAAAACTAGGCATTCAAACAAAGAATGCCGGTTTTTAGTGTCGTTTGCATAAGCGTATGCATAAATGTGGATTGTATATTTTAGAGGGAAATACTTTGTAAGTTCACATGCTAATTTTCGTCTTCCGTTCTATCACCTTGGAGACTGTCTTGGCGTTAATATTTTGTAACATTTGATGTGAAGTTAAAAAGCAAAACCCCCCTATGGAAAGTAACCCACAACGCTTAGATATTGAAATGAGATATGGAATCGTCAGTAAATTTGAGACAATCCAGTCTCAACCCCAGAGTTCTAAGGACTTCAACGTTAATACCCAGGATTGAGTCCAACTTATAAAGATAGTTAAAAGGACATAAAGACTGGTAAATAATCATGACGGTCAAAAAAATTGATATTCACCCATTACAATGAGACGTGATAGGAATGCAACAAATTCTCAGCTTTCTCGTGAGTTTCATATTGCCGCAGAAACCCACTTTTCTAGGGTTACTGTTTCCAGAGATCTACGTGAGTATCTCTTTGCTAGAAATCCTTCTGCTTGCATCCCGCTAACTTCTACTTATAGAATAACTCATTTAACAAACTACAAAAAATACTGATGAATCAATGGAAGAACATCCCGCTCAGTAATAAATCTTAACTCATCCTGACCACTGATTCTTGACTTTGCCCCTTCCAGTTGGATGTCTTTCAACATTCAAAAATGAGACTGTTAAGGCAGCGGAAGTTCGATAATCCACGCGGGAATCATGTTGTATGGGTATAAATCAGTGGCGCACACAAGGGGGGTCCTGGGGGTCCAGACCCCCCCAAAGCCCTTGATTTTTTTCCGATTGATTATAATTCTAGGTATATAGCACGTAAAATTTAATTAATTACTTGTTATAAATGATTAATTTTATTAATTAATGCTAATTATTTATTGAAAAATTAGTTTTTTTACTGTGTTTTGTTCCCGAAAATCGACAAAATCAAAAGGAGCATGATACAAGAATGGTGAACTTTCGACCCCGGACCCCCCCTATTGAAAAATTCCTGTGTGCGCTACTTGTATAAATACATCCATATGTCATTAACCAAGGTTATGCGACTGCTGTGAAATGTACGGATGAAATCTTGAATACTATTTTTTATGAGATGCAGTTGATCCTGATTTAATTTCTATGGAGGCCAGTATTCGTTCACGTAAGATTCCATCTGGTCGACGAATTTCTGGTAAGTGTGTATATTCACCGGATGGATTGTACAGCCAGATCTCCAGACCTTATATCTTATACAGCATATTTGATATGTTCTTTGGAAATCAATTGGAACTTGTATTCTCTCTCCCACGACCAACCATAACTTAAAAACCATCTTACTGTGCAGTATGACTGACTGCTACAGGAAATTTTAAACTCTATCACATTTTCCAGTCTGTTCACTATAAAAAGAGATGATACTTCCCATCAACCCATTTTTTGTTCCCTTTTGTAGATTTTCTTTTAAACTTTTCTTATGAGTTGATGAGCCGTGCTCATGATTATACGAACATACCATAAATGTTATTCCATTTATATTTTTGTATTACTTCTACACACACACACATACATATCTAGTTTCATTAAGATCATCTGTCTGGTACTTCTGGAAGTACTGGCCGAAGGCTGAAAATTATCTTATTTTTGACTTAATTTTTTGTAATAAAATCTCATTAATGGACGGGGTAGTTTATATTTTAAAATTATCATTTTAGTTTTGTGTGCACCAATAAATAATTCAACCATTATTGCAAGATTTAAGTATTTCTCATGTTTCGTTAATAAAAGCTCTCTTAGAATTATTTGACTTCTTCAAAAAAAATATAAGAGTTTCTAATTATGGTATATCTCTTTGATTTTATATTTGTCTTTTTAATGTGTAGAATGACTTCTGAGAATATTTCTTACTTGTAACAATTGCAAATATATAATTCTTTTTCTCAGATTTTCTCGTCTGGCTTACATTTTGAAAATCTTTACCCCGCTTTATAAAACCCACAAAACCCCCCTTTCACACTTTTTATCCGTTCCCATTCCCTGAAACACAGAAACCGGTGATCAATATCAAAAAGGACGACTAGAAATACAAAATAAAGACATGAAGAAAAGGCAGCGAACCGTTCTAAAGGATGGACGGACGGGCATCATCATCCCTACGAGGGGATGAAAGAAAGGAAAATGGAATGGAATGAAACACACGCATTGTGATCCACCCCCATGCCTAGAGTCCTTGGGGGATACCGAGCTCTCCATTTCTCTCTCTCTGTATAGAAAAGGGTCGTTGCTTCTACGGTGGAATATATCGTTTGGTTTCGGATGTGTTTCAAAGTATTCTAAATTATTCAACTGTGGAAGAAATTGTGTGGAAATATTTTCCTGAATTTTTAGTTTGTAGGTTTTCATTTGTTAGACTAGAAGAAGTAATTTAGTCGCAAAATAGAATAAAAGCAAAAATTTATAGATCTGTTACACTCTGTTATGAAACTTGTTTTTTCAAAAGACTGTGGTTATTAAGTGCAATCATACTAGAGGGTATCCAACTATATATAATTATCGTACATTTAATCCTTCCAAAATATTCCTTATCTTAAGGTATCCGACTACGTTCGGAACCATGATTTTAAAAAAGCGCATAAATGGATAATTTTCATGATATTTAGTGTCACTTAGATTAGAATAATGTATAAAATATTGTTTTAAGGACATTTTGACAAAAAAATTATTTAAACACAATATTTCGGCAAAAAATTAATTTAGAATAACCTTTTTTCAAAATGTTCTCCTTTTGTGAAAAATGCTTCTTTTATAATAATATTTTGCATGTATATAAAGCTCAGACCTCTGTACAGAGGCTCAACTATGATTTTTGAAAAATTTGCATTATTTTCAGAGTTACAACCAATTAAAATAATTATCCGATTTTTTTTTCTTAAAATTTCTCCCATTGTCGTAAAACATGGATAAACCCACTTCTAAGTTATATATTTCAAAAATTCTAGTTGAGCCTTTGTACAGAGGTCTGATTTATATACAGGCAAAATATTATTATAATAGAAGCACTTTTCACAAATGAGACTATTTTGAAAATGGATCATTCTATGTTCATTTTTTGTCAAAATATTGTACTTAAATCATTTTTTATTGTAATACTATTCTTAAAACAATTTTATATACATTTTCTAATCTAAGTGACACTAAATATCATAAATATTATCCATTTACACGCTTTTGCAAAATTACTGTTCCGAACGTAGTCGGATACCTTAAATTTTTTTGACTAATGGATTTTGCATCTTAAAATAATATTAGAGAAAAAATATGGTATTGTTTGATAACATTTTATTATATTATTCATGTAATTATTTGCTGTATATTTACGAATATAAGCCGAGAGTGCGTGTTTTCTTCAAAAATTTACACGAAATTCAAAACTTATATACAAGCCGAATTGGAAAGAAAAAAATTCCTGTAATTTTCAGATATGTTGTCAAGCAGGTAAAACCATATCTTTGAACTTTGCCTCAACAGCATACTTGATATGCTCTTGGAAGAGTAAGTAGAAATGGAGGGATATTTTCAAATAAAACTGCTGTTGAGTACAACACCAGCAACGATAGCTTTACTTCTGGCAATCCTGTCTAGAGCTAACACAATTTTTTCTAATCAATTGTTACGCTGTACACTTATGCCCAAGTCTAAATTTTCTACACCATTTTTTGTTTGTTTGTTTGTTTGGAAAATAAAGGAGGGGGATTCGTATACTGCAAGTGATCATCGACCTATGTTTCATTCCCTGCATGAAAACTAGTCGCATGATGTTCATATGTATTCAGACATCTCAATAAGGGAATGTAAATTTCAGGGAATATATACGGAAACTCGGATTTTGACTCACTCACTTTGGATGGCTTGTGGCTTTTTCTGCCTCCCCCCTTTTTGAAATTAGAAAAAAAAAGTTGAGAAATTGAAATTTCTTGTTCAAGTCTAACAAGAAATTATTTAAAAAACCCCTTTTTGATAAATTACATTTTTTTAGAACAGTGGATCCGTATATAAGCTGACCCTTTTGTTTTAATTTTAAAAAAAATCTCCAAAAATTCTCAGCTTTACACGGAAATACGCGTCATTTATTAAAATGTACTTTTCGTTTTACCGGCACAGTCGATAAAGACGCCAAAAATTACAACCAATGCCAAATGGAATATACCCGCTGGTAACTTTTTGCCACCGCCTTTTCCAAGCAAGTCGTGGACTTTTCGAAAAGTAACATCAAAAATGGATGCAAAACCATTGAGAACTAAGGAATTATTACTATTTATTATGTATGTACTGTATGTTGCCAATAACGCCAATTTAGCGAGATTTGCGCCGGCGAAACGGAAAAATACCAAATGCATTATTAAATACTGAAACTTTATTTAAAGGTAACTGTTGGTTAGCATTTATTTATTTTAACAACAGTTGCGTGTGTATATAGTAAAGAGTAAAATTGGAGAATTATTTGAAATACCTTCTAAGTGAATGTATTCTTCAGTTCTGTTGTCATGTGCTTATTTTTACCAAACCTGAGTAATTAATAATCAGTTTAGTTTTCCAAATATTGAATTTTAATTTCTGATAATTCTGTACTAATACAAATTTAATTCAAAAAATATTTTTTTTAAAAAAATACACTTTTTCAATGAACTATTATATGAACTCTATTAAATTACATCAAACGGTTTTATAAAAATGTGGATAAAGTTTTTATTTTAATATTTTTTTAACTTTAAAACAAAAGAAACATACTGTTACTGTTTTAAGTAAGTTATTTTTCAAAAAAATTATTTCAACATTTCTCTCCCTTTAAAAGTAAAAATAAAGTGACCTATTATCAACTTTTGCGAACCCAAGAGAGTATTAAAAAAAAGAGCATTTTTTAAAAACACTTAAAAAAATGATTTCGATAACAAAAATGAATAAACTTCAAAAATCCAATTCAGTTCGCTTCATCGACGGCCATTTTCCTCCCCAAACGCGCAGCTGTAAATCTGGATGCAGGTGTCATTTTCGAATCAAATCAAAAAAATCCGAGTGTTCGATTTCTCGAAATAAAATAAACTCCTCGTAAGATCCGATAATTTACGCACGAATATTTCCTCCAAAGTGATTGAACATTTCCCTTCTGGTAGATCGGCCCGTAATCTTCCATCAGATGTATTATCTGAACTTTTATACTTTCCTTTTTTTTAAATTTTATTTTCATTTTATTATTATTCTATTCTATTCCGGCGTCCATTTTAAAACTCCTTTGTTCTTCTTTCCAGTAGATGGCGCTAAAGATCACCGTGACGTCACGTGCGCACCATTAATCTTCCTTACTGCGATTTCTAAGTTACAGGCGAATAAATTCGGGAATTTTTTTGCTCATAAAACTGAGAGGAGTGCGTATTTTTCCGAGATAAAAGAAGCAGAAGAGTTTATTTATATCTATTCCTGTTAGACAGTCTTTCCTCCATCGTCTCTTTAAATAAGAGAATCCTTTTTCTTTCAGCCAACACGAAGTTCTTATAAACTAAACCTAACAAAGACCCGAAGAATAAAACAAAGAATGTTTTGAAATATTGTCGGGATTTAGTAAGGCCATAACAAATGATAGTACCCAAAAGGGCCCAGCCCGTTAGGAGGACAATTATTGTTTGTTTTCGAACACGCCATAACGTTTTATCATTTCGGGTTCCAGAGGCAGACTTTTTATAACTTTTAGGGGATTACGTACGTTTGCCTTCGTGATTTGAAAGAATCGGAAAAGATGTTGTTGTTTAGAAAAAGCCGACGTCGATTCTCTCCTTCTGTTTATATAGCAGAAATCCCCAAGCAATAGAAAGGTTTAGACAAATGTAATAATATTAAACCTTCCATACAGGCAATGCCATTCCTTCGAATTTTATTTCTTCCTGATTCGTTCTATGAAAAGGGCACAGTCAAAAAATTATATTTAAATATAAAACACTAGCAGTGGCGTATTGGAGAATATTAGGCACCCCTGCAAAGTCAGGTTTTGGGAGCCATAGAATCCTTTGCCTCACCGCTATGCAGGGGTGTGCGTTACGCCATTGAACACTACCATAACCGCCCATTTCGCAGGGTATTTCATAATGTTATATGTATATATTCTATTGAAAAATATTGATACCTAAGTTTTGACATCCAGCGTTCGATTTTATTGAAAAACATTCTTAAACCCCTCACCTCTTTATTTAAAAAGGAAAGGACTTGTGTGTGTGACTTTTTAAAACAAAAATAAATATAACTCGTTTATGCTCTTGTAACCTCCTCCCTCAAAGCTGGTTTCCTCAAAACCCGTTTTTAGCGTATCTGTACTCTCCAAAATAGATACGATTACTAAATTTCAAGCCTGTGAGGCCTTATAGTTCAAAAACGAGGATTTTTATCTTTAACGCCTCTCCCCCTCCTTATCCCACGGCAAAAATCTTGGAAGTCCATTTCCGACAAATCCACTCTTAGCGGATCAATTCTCAACAAAAGAAATCTGATTATCAAATTTCAAGTCCGTCAGTTTAATAGTTCAAAAAAGGAATTCCTTTTCTTTATATGCCCCCCGTAACCCTTATTGGGAGTCTATTTCTGCAAAACCCTTCTCGCCACAACATACTTATCAAATTTCAACACTATAGGGGATTAATAGTTGAAAACGAGGATTTTATCTATAAACCCTCTTAACTCCTCGTAACCTTCCTTGAGAAGGGATAAACGCAAAATAGTGGATCTCTACTCAACAAAAGAAATATGCTTACCAGATTTCAGGACTGTAGATCTAATGTTTCAAAATCTGGAATTTTTACCTGTCACGCCCCTCAACCCCCTTGGGAGTCTTCGGCAAAACTCTCTCTTAGAGGATTTCTACTCATCAAAAGAAACATGTGTACAAAATCTCTAGTCTGTAAATCTAATAGTTGTGGAGATCTCGTAATGAGGGAGTCAAGTCAGTCATTTTTCTCATTTATAGACGAATACTTAGTTCGATTTTATATGTGAATTTATATAATTCTTTCCAATTCTATATTTAATATACTTTAAAACGAATTTATTAGAAATAACTACTATTTGCAAGGTCTGAACTCTTAAATATTATATAACAAATGGCTCAGTTGACAGAAATTAAGAATTATCTTGAAAGATAAAAAAAAATGCAACATTCTGGGGTTTGGGACCTTTTTTTATTCCTAACTGTATTTGGTATACTGAAAAATACGTTTCACATTAATTATTTCGCATTTATTGAGACGATTATATTGGAATTTTCAGGTGTTCTTGATTTTGCAACACCCTTACGTAAACCATTTTGTAGTACAAGATGATTCCCTAGGAAATGTTTTGCTGTTATTTCGGGAGAGAAAGAAAAATAGTTGCAATTGTGTGTGTGACTTTAACCCTATTTCTCTGTCTGTATTCAGTGATAGCCCTAGAAAACATAATAGTTTTCCATTTTGGTCTATTGATTTTTTCTTGTTTACTTATATTTTGGAGGGTTTTGATAGGATTTTTAAAATCTAATTTCATTCATTCTTAGCTTTGTAGGAAATACAATTTGTCTTTTATTATTTTATTATATATATATATATATATATATATATATATATATATAAGAAAAGTATATGTATATCCTGCTTTTAATTAATTTCTGCATACTGGTCGTATTTTCTGTTTATCAAATGGTATAATTCAGGCTAATTTTACAAAGCTGAGATTCTACTAGATAGACGACCATAATTCTCAACAAACAAACGGATGATAAATCATGTAATGTGTCGGGAGATGAATCATGTACATATATTACAAGTCACGTAATGGGTATGAATAATAAGGAAAGGTTCTACAAGAACAAATATAAATATAAAAACCATACAAATTTCTTTGTTAAAAAACACAATTCTATATAATTAGTTTTGCTAACTTCAGTTATTGCCTTCGCATATTGTTAATATTCAAAAACTGTAGTCTACTGCATTTTATTTTTTGTATGATTTCTAAAACACTTCGAGATTTTTGTTTTCTTCAGCCTAACTCTTCGAAACAGAGTGAAACAATGCTATACTGAAGTAGTTGTTATATTGTGGTCCGTGGACCCCCGGAGGCCCACAAGGCTTTCCTACGGGGTCCGCGAAAGTCTCTCGTTTAATGTCAAGATTTCCCTCTTTTACAAACTCTGACAGGCCTCGTGGAAAAATTGAAAGATGTGTCATCCTCGACTACAACACTAAATTGCCCCAATGAAAAAACTCAACCAAAACATGCATTTCGATCCAGAATATTTTAGTCCAGCTTTATTATTAATTGTAAGTACACTCATAGCCATTAAACTTCAACGCAATTTTTAAAGTGAGATGTTAACTGTTTTCTTAAAAAAAAAAATGTTAATAAAGTCTGTATAAGTAGATGCAGTCGTAGGATTATTGAAGAACTGTTAAATCATATCACCGTTGATTGGTGGGGTGTTGAAAATCTTGGGGGTCCGCGATGTCAGGTTTATATATAAAAAGGGACCGTGGTGTTCGAAAGTATAAGAACCTCTGCTATGCAATACTCACCAATAGTAGTCACAGTTGGTTTGCTTTAAAAAAGTATATTTGTACTTTTTAATTTCTTAGTGCTTAGTCCCTTTCTTAACGCTGTGGTGCATCACAATAGTAATTAATCCTCTTTTACTCATAAACTTGGATTTTTTTTCGATTCGAGGTAGTGACAAAATAAATAAATAAATAAAATACACGTATATCTGAATTTTTTATTATTTATGATGAAAATTACAAAGACAGGGAGTGTTGCCATGAGACAACGTTAATGGGTTAAAATCTATAGTTCGTTCTCACAGGGTATGTGACAAAGAATTACATCCCTTCTATTCTCAAATGTTAGATTCAGGTAATTTGGGCATATTTTTAGATATTTTCTCCTTCTTTTAAAGAAAATACATTGATTTTCAAAATAAATTTGTATTTCTCCATTTTCTTTAAAAAAATTAAATATTGGGAAGTTTATATAGCTCTCAGATAATAATTTAAATATTATTTTATACTTTGTGATTGTATCAGACTCTTAAATATTCTTTTAAAATTTGAATATTTCATTAATAAGGTGTTTTCTATAGGTATTTATAATAATAATAAAAAAAAAAACATTATGTATTTATTTTATTTGTTATGAATTATCTGTATTTATAGATTCAGAATTTTTTTTAACATGCTAATCAACAATTCTAAATGATGCATTAATCTACGCGTTTTGAATCAAGTAATGGTATATAATAATAATTAGTAATGGTAATTACTAATTTATGCAAAAAATATTTGTAAAGATTTGAAACCTGCAGATTTAAAATGATTACAAGTATATTTTATATACTCGTTCTGATTCTCCAAGTCCGATCCAAAGTCTGAAAAGTTTGGTGATCTTGACAACCATATTAAGAACTCGATGGTTCTTGTTATATAAGAATAATGCTTTGAGTTTTTATTGTATTATAGTGCAAATGATACCTCTATTATATGATTATATGTATCTAAATACCAACCCTCGGTACTTAAATGAAGTTGTAGCAACAACCAGTGCCGATTTAAGCTCATTTCGGGCCCTGGGCGCAGAAGATCTACAGCCCCCCCCTTGTGGTACTGGATGATCAAAATTTATAACCAGAAAATCTGGTTAAGTCCAGCTTATCCGGGTCCCTGGGCGCCCAACGGATAAACCGGTACTGACAGCAACTCAAATGAAGCTTACTTACCGTAGAAAACACTGGCTTTTATAAGACGTGCTTTTGCTTAATTCTGAGATAAGATTACAAAGACCTTTTACTTTACTCTATCTTACACAAAAAAAGAAAGTAAAGACTCTTCAAAGAAGTATTTAAAGATAGGAAAAAGTACCCTTTCAACGCTATCTTAAAACAAAATCTCTCGAAAAAAAAACGTTGAGTTTCTTCTATCCGATTCCAATCTGGCAACCGAAAGAAAAACTTAAAAGCTACCAGCACAAGTCCCGTTCGATCGCTTCCCATTCTAATCTGGATTTCGAGCACACAACTTGTAGCTGCTGTTGCCACTTAGATATTCCGAAGTTGTCATTACGAACGTTACAAAAGAGGCTCAAAGGGCACGATCCGGGCCCCGTGTTTGTTATGCGGAAGGGGCGTTCGTCTGCGTCTTCGAACATTCTCATCACGTCCTCGGCCCTGCAGATTTCCAAAGGATCAAAACAATTTCATTTTGCATGGATTGCGTTGGATTACACAGACCTTTTCTTTCTTTTGCCGACTAGAGAAAACATTAAAGGTAACAAATAGACTTCGGAAATAGGGAGGGTCGTATACATATATTTAAAATCTCGTTTCGGGGAAGTGAAAAAGTACTTGAGGGTATTCTGCTGGTAGGTAGGGGAGTAATTACTCTGTTCTTTTTAGAGTGGTGTACTTTTTGTATCGATTTAGGAGGATTTCGTGCTTTATGTTGATGATTTTGGTGGCTATAAATTATTCGGTTGTTTTGCATCAGAGATAGGGTGCAATAATAAACAATAGCAATAAAAAATCATCGCATGAAATTCATTAATCGTAAAGAAAGCCATTTTTCCTTTCTGTTTCGGAAAAGAAGTAATGCAAAAGCACTTTGGACTTAGTAGTGTTGACTGAATGGTCTATAACCATCGGATTTTTATTGTAATAAAACATGGATAGCATTATAATGTATTAATTGCTTGTTAGGGTTTTAAGTTGACTTTTATGAGAGTGGTAGCTTTTAAGGCTGATTTCGGTATTTGCAGGTTCGTTTGATAAATATTCTTTACTCAATAAATCCATGTCAAATAATAACTCAAATTAAGTTAATACAAAAGTAAGCAAACTTTAATAATCTACAAATTACCACTCTTGTTAGATTGGTTCAGAGCTGGATATAGCGCCAACCACTCGCTTCAAAGGGTTCATACACCAGATAACAACAACACTTTTAAAAATATAGGTTACCATAGTTTTTCTGGCGTGAATAATCATTGTTAAGGGACGATGAACTGGGGTTTTAACAGTAGCCGAGTGGTTATGGTCCCGAGCTCGTTACCGGCGTGTCATGAGTTCGATCCCTAGTGCTTCAGAATATCAGCCTTGTAGAAGAGGATGATGCACGTTACATTTGTTGTGACTGAAAGTCCTACCGTTAGGGGAGAGTGGTATTTTGGAGAGGGAGTGCCAGCTTGGGTGTCATCCGCGTCACTTGCACGTAGTACAAAGTCACGAGGTCACTTAGTTATTTTTATCCGTTTATCAAGATTTTTAAAAATTTCGTTATTGATTTTTTTAGAAACTAGTGTAATTTCTTAAGCAATGACTCAGATTTGCGGTATTAGAACTATAACATGATTGTTCAAGAATTCTATGACTACTTTATTTCAAACTACAGTGGTGTACACAGATTACTTTAATGGGAGGAGATTATATTTCAAAAAACACGTAGACGAAAGCGTCGAAACATAATTTTTATGCTAAAAATTTAAAATCTCTTGGTGAATGATAGGGGTTTGAGCCCCTAAACCCCACCCTTAGTACACTTACATAATAGATAGTGCTTTTAAAAATGCATCACATATTGTAATAAATACTTTTATATAAGTAAAATGCGATATGAATATAACAAACTTCACTTAGAGTATTATAGAAAATGCATTAATGTACGAGTATATGTGTGTGTAAGGTAAAGATGCATTCATTTTATTAAATGTATTATTCAAGTGTCCGTGGCTGTTCGAAAGCTTCTTGATATTGATTAAATCATCTTTTATTTTGGTAATTTTAGCATCGAAGAAGAAAATTGTGCAACTTCTATGCTCAAGTAACAGGCAAGCAAGGAGAGAATCATCCCTTTCTTAGATTTAATTATAAGAAAAAACAGGAAACAAAATGGGATGGTAAAAACATAGTCACACATTTTTAAGTGAAAGGAAATATTAGTTCTTTTTAGAAATTACGTAAGGGTATTTGGAAAATTTTTTAACCGCTCTCTAAGGTGTGTGTTAGCTATTAAGGTATTTTTTTACTAGGAATCGGGAATAAAACGGTCGAAAATTCGAAACCTAATCCTTTTAACGAAGAATCATGAAAAAATAGGTTTAAATCATATAATGCGAGATGAAATGAGACGTGTCTCCAAATAAATGTGTTCGAAATTATATAATTTAGGGAAAAATAAGTCAGATTAGAATTTTAAGTAAAAACTAATATCAGCTATTACACACAAACAAACACACACACACACACACACACACACACACATATATATATATATATATATATATATATATATATATATATATATATATATATATAATATAAGTAATGACTTTACATTGACATCTACTCATAATTCGAACCTCCTTTATTTATAGCATCTAATTCATAAATCCTAATATCCTATTTCGAAACATGTCTCAATTTATCTTTTTATAAAGCATTAAATACAAGTTGGTTTATTACTGTTTCCTTAGACCTTGAATTTCTGATAGATTTACTGGCGATTCCAAGAAATATACACCTTAATAATAGAAATTTAATATTCCCTAAGCAATGATGTCATTTCTATAACTAACTAATTATTCCCTTCGCCTAGCCACGTGACTATATTTTTTATGATGCGTTTTTCCCTGTTCTTCCCTGTATATAAAAATTTGACATTGGATAATTCCCTCTCTTGTAATTTGCACAGTACGAGAAGCATGCTCGAATAAATGAAGTGATCACGGACAATTCGACCACTTTATCACCTCTAATCAAATGTAAATTTTTCGTGGGCAAATTTATTGTGTATATATATGTACGTAACGTTGTGGGCCGGTGTTGGTCGTTTTCGAATAAGTGGAGAACTTCAGGATGCATTTTATTCTTCTTTATTTTCAATTGAAACATCAAAGGTGTTACGACAACACATAAGCATACGTTCACACAAAGACATAAAGCTGCAGCTATTTACACATATTCAAGACGACGAGCTGGAGACAAAAACTGTGACGATTATATGGTGAAAACAAACAGACCAAGGGAGCGATCACACACGATTTTCGCTTTATGTACCGGCAGTGACAATCGCGTGACTGCCTTGTAATCAGAGCTCTGATTGGTTAAAATGGGCGGGACGTTGATTTCGGATACTAGTTAATTACGATTTAGATTAAAGCGTTAGTTTTGAACCAAATAATTAAAGCCTGTTTAAAAATTATTAAAAAGAGTTAGTTAAAAGGATGCTAAAAGGAATTATTACACACACACACACACACACACACACACACACACATATATATATATATATATATATATATATATATATATGTGTGTGTGTGTGTGTGTGTGTGTGTGGTAAGTATTGTAGTAGCGTTGGCCGGAGTTGGTATGTTGTGGTATCTGGTTTATTGAAGACATCTTCAGAATAACTTTTCCTCCTTTATTATGAAGCACACAGCAGATTAAAACACAAATGCGAAACATTTTCCCATTGAATAGGCAGCGGCATGTCGGAGGACACAAAGACAAAGAGCTGCAGTTATTTACATTCTTACATGATGAAGGCAAGCAGACAAAGATGGCGATTACACAAGATTTTTGATTTTATACCAGCAGTGCAAGCGCGTGATTATTACGTAATCTCATTGGATAGAATGGGTGGGACAGGGATTTTGGACAAGCCGATTACGATTAAGATTACAGTGTTATTTTTTTAAAACAAAGAATTAAAGTTTGTTTAAATATTAGTACAAAGAGTTAACGAAAAGGATACTAGAGGGAATTATTACATGTATATATACAGGCAAAGGCAAAATTTCTTGATCTTATACAATTTATAAAAAGGAATTACATTTCAGTCAAAAAATTCTAAATTTCTTAAAGGGCACTTCTGAAAAGTACCATTTTAAGCTATACAGCATACCGTGATCCTTTATCCAAAGACTATCCTAACTTTTATAATTTCAAGTTAAGAAGTCAATTCAACAAAGGAATTCTAAGTAAAATACTTCTGCCTTTTCCTTTAGAAATTTAAAATTTAAGCTCTCATTTCGTAGGTACAATCACTAAAAGGAAGCACCTTGAATCTGAATAGCTTTTCCTCAAAGCCAGTCAAGAACTTTTCTTCTCCATTTTCCCTCCATAACTCTGTTACATTTTTTTTCTTTCTCTCTTCTTTAAAAGAAGAAATGAAAGAAAGAAAGAAAATCGAAGGGTCACTGGAGCCGATGAAGTGAGGCAGTCAAATCTTTCAACTTTATTTTATTAATGGCAGCAATCACTCAAGTGACACTTCCGATTTCAATTTTTTATACGAGCCCAAAAGTGAAACTTTGAGACAGATTTCTCCCTATTTTTTCCCCTTTTCTTCTTTTTCTTTTTCCCTCGGTAGATTCAAAAATGAGGTATTTCTGTGAAACGGATAAGATTTCATGGCAGAAATTTTTCGCCCTTTTGGGTTTATCGATGTCAGTGATCAGAAGAAGAAAAAAGAGGAAATGGAAGAAAGGCCAAAAGGATTTCTAAAAAGCTTCTCGTTTTGACAATTCTATGCAATGAAATGTATCAGAAAGGATTCAGTAAGATATGTACTTGTAACCCTTCTTAAGCTTGTAACTTTACCTCTTTTTGGTATTGTTATTCAACTATAGTTTGCCCGTAAAGTTTCTTAAGTTTTAAATTTGTTTTCCTACTAATAAACTGAGGACAATTCCTTAAAATAACATATTTGAAGGTTATATTTAAATTTAAATAAAAATATTATGAATACTAAAAAAAGTTACTTTATGTCATGAATATTATCTGATTGTTTTTAAAATTACTTATTTATGTTTATTATTAATATTCAGATTTTTTCAAATAAATACACAGTTTTCATGCCATAAAGTTATAATGGCACAACATGTAATATAAATTTTTATTTTATTATTTTTTCCCTAGTTTTTTATTGAGCTTCTCGAATAGATTTTTTGCACCTCATAATACTTCTTCTGCATTTCACTACAGTATTTTAATACCTTTTTTACATTTCTTTTCGGAACTAGATATGTATTCAATATTTTTCTCAAGCTAAAGATGAATCTTTAATAATTAATCTATAAAAAACTCTTGTTTTCCATCTTAAACTCTTTTAGGAAACGTTCGTAAGGCATGTAAACCTAACTGACTAATTCTTGAGCCTTATTTTAAATTATTTTTTCATTTTATTACCACTAAAAATAGTATATAGTAGTATAGTAAGCGTATCTAGTTAAATTCAATCGCATTTATAAAAGATTGTTTCTAGTAAAAAAAAGAAAGTTTGCTTTCATGCAACAGTGTTAAAATAACCGAACTTTAAAAGCTTTTCCTTATATATTTTTCTGACATTTCTGAAAAGAGCTACTAAAATTTGTAACATAATTGGTCTCTAGCGTACATTACATCCTACAAAATCTTTTAAAGGACAAATCAAAACGAATCTAAAGCACAATAATGTTTAATTTTAGAAATATTTCTGTTAAAAATGGAAAGTTTTTCGAAATTCAATCACTCTTCGGTGGGTTGTGCGAACCAATCATTAAACAAGAATATTTTACATCCGGTTTTTCCATTTTTAAACATTTAATTTTCCCTCCCACAAAATCGTTCAAAATCCATTTTGAACGAAAGGGAAAAAATATTATTTCGCACATTATCAAAACTTAACGATTAGAACATGCAGATTTCACGTAATGCTTAACGACATCCAAATACCTATTTTAAAACCGGTAACGACCTGTGAAACTCGAATACGTAACTAAATTTAAAGTTTTCACGGCTGAAATCACTTTTTCACGCGAACATTAAAACATTTTGGGGACCGAAGCTTCGTTTCTTGCTGTTCCATTCGTAAAATCTATTTAAAAACTTTAATTTTTGCTCATCTATTTCTCGATTAAAAGTTTCCCTTGGTCCGTTTTCGGAATTATTACAGAAATAGTTTTCGTACGGGGCTTGCAAAAATTCATCAATTCTTTTTTAAAAAATAATTAAATATTGGAGCTTTCCTTTGATGACGAAAGACTATTTCCCAAACGAGGAAATTTATCTATTTTTTCCCTTAATTTCATCTGAACCTTCTTGCTCTTCGCTTCCAAATTTTATTTCATCCAAAAAATTCGACCCAACTCTCTCTCTCTCTCTAGCCCTACTAATGGCCTTTCTTTCTCCACAATCATTACAAACTCCACTTTATAATCTTTTCGAAATGCCCAGCTGTTTCCTTTCTGACCATAATTTCTTTAAATTAATTAATCCTTCCTTTCTTGTGCACCAAACACTAATGTTTCGTGTTACCTTACTTTTAAAGATCCCCCTTCACCATTATTTTCGACCGCTTTACCTAATGCCTCATCGTTTCCACACACACAAAGAACAATAAAATAAAAAAATCAGGATTCCTCTTCTAGCTGCATGAAATTAAGAACGCGAAACAAAACACCGCTCTCTTCAGAATTCCTTTCTTTTTATTTCCCTAAAAGCGAGGGAAAAATCGTAATAAAGCTCTTTTCTTCCTTCTCCCATTTAGTTTTTTCCCCTCCTTCTCCTTTGCATTGCTTTCCTTTTATTCTCATCTCCAACGCAGAAGGTCTAGAAAAAAGATCTTTTGTTGAACGTTGGACACATATTATGCTTTTAAGTGAAGCGGTCGCCTATAGGTGGCGATGTAGCGCATCTAATGAGTTCTTCTTTTTCATTGTGTGATTTTTTCTCCTTCTTGGAGTGGCTTGCCGGGCAGCGCTACGAAGAATGGATGAAGGAAGAGTCGAAACGTGATGCCGGAGTTTAAAAATTCTTTTTTGCAATTGGAGTATCGTCAGAATATTTTGACGCTTCGTCGCAGTCGGGCAGGCTGCACTGCTTAGGTTTTTTTCTAGCGTTATAAATCTATATTCTTCATTTTTTTTTTGAAAAATCTATCAAGTTTTTAAAAATTTTTTACCAAGCGTTTCTCATTTTCAAACGCACGAAGTTCAAATGATAAAAATTTAAATACTCAATTTTTCCCCCTAAGCATGCAAATCAGAGGGCATTTTTTCATAAGATTCTTATACGAGGGTGAGTCGGAAAGTAAGTTTTCCCTATCGACTGTGGTCAGAGTTGTGTACGAAAGCCAAAACATAGAATGAGACATTAAAGATAAGACATTACTTTTTTTTTTCAAAAGTACCAAGTACATTGAGACATTTGTCATACCGTTTTATAAGCTTCAAAAAACCCTCGAGGAAAAACTGAGGGCTTTCTATACGGAAGAAGCGTTTAATTTTGAGTGAACTTTTTGGAGGTTGGAACCAGGGTATTATAGTGCCTACGTGGTATTGTGACACGCTGATTGAAACTGAAAGAGGTGATTCGGAGAAAATGGCCTGGGTCTCTCAGATCTGGCGTTCTGTTGTTGGATGACAATGCGAGACCACACTTGTCGACTGCAATGCAAAACCATATTGCAACTCTTGGTTGGGAGCGCCTGCACCCTCCGCCAGTCCTGATCTCGCACCAAGTGACTTTCATCTGTTTCTGGCTTTGAAGAAAAATTTCGCTTGAAGGCGCTTTCGAAGCAATGCTCAAGTCAAACAAGTAGTGAAACGCTTCTTCCGTATGCAAAGCTCTGAATTTTTCCTGGAGAGGTTTTTTGAAGCTTATCATGCGGTATGACAAATGTCACTATGTACTTGGTACTTATGTAGAAAAATAAAGTTATGTCTTATCTTTAATGTTTCATTCTGTTTTTCCACACACTATGTTTTTTGTGTGACTTCCACACACACAACCCTGACCACAATCGAAAGAAGAAACTTTCTGTATCACCCTCGTAGTTCTTGGAGCATGCATTCTTAAAATAATTTTGTCCATCAACGACTTCATAAGAACCTGGTCTTCTATGTAAAAGTGAACCCCACCCAGGACCATTTTTAACCTTTCCGGCGCCCTAGACACTGTAATAGCCTCCCTATTCCAGAACACCCTTTTCCTTTTCTCAATTTTCCTATTTTGTTTCGGGAAGAATTTTCCCTTAACTCTCTTACTTTTTTTTCATTTCTTTATTCTTGCTGTTTGGATAATATTTCCATTATCCACCACCTGCGGACCTGCCATGTCCTGGACTGACAGTCGCAAGGAAAGGATAATATCCCGGTTTGACCATTCTTTCGTTCATTTCTTACTTTATGGCATCACGAAACACCTATCATCTTGTGAATTAGTAAAGTAAATTAATAGAAACGTTTTGAATTACATTGTAGAGTAAAAATGATTGTATTTATGAACAGTTTTCAACTTATTAATTATCATCTTTTTCATCGCTTATCGTTTTACTGTGTTTTTACTTTTCGACAGCCTTATTCTTTGTTAAGTCACTGTCATTGTACTTGTTCAATGAACGTTTTCTTCGAAAAACAAATGATTTTTTCGAGCAAATCATTAATAACATTATTGTAATCAATTTCCATTGCAATATCATTTTGAGTGCATAGCAACATCAAACTGTTAAGCTTTTCATTTTCCATTGATGATCTCATTCCAGTCTTTACTCTCTTGAGGGCAGAAATGTTTCTCTCACGATTCGCTAGGCTGTGGTACGTTCGCTGTAATTTTAATTTTTTTCTCTTTTTCCACCCTAGACGCGTACCTAAGGGAGTGAATTTTAACGGTGCACTGTTCAGCTACTCGAGGGCTTTTGGTGACGGACCTCGTAATTTTGAACAATGGTCAAGTGATGAGGATGATACCTGAGCTGGCACCCCCTCTCCTAACTACCACATCAATGGGAGAACGTTTGAACTCTCGACAGATTTAACATGCATCGCTCCCCTACACGGCAGATCATTAGTGGTACTGGCTCGAACTCATGACATGACTGCCATGATCCGATACCTTGACCACTGGGCGTGCCTAAGCGGAAAAGCAGCTCTGACCCCACCTATGATTCCTTTAAGTGAACAGTATAGCATGCATTGTCATATACTAGTACAAACGATAACCCATTACAAATAACTGTGCATAGTTCACAATCTCACAAATGTAGGCACAAACTGACTCGACCTAGGTCTAGACACAGACGATGATTATAACATAATGCAGTCTTGTTGGTGTGGCCAGTTCACATAGGGTTCGAAATCCTCAGCTTTTAGGAAAATATGTATGGAAATAAGATTTGACGATTATAATTTTTTGGGATCATGATCTAATTATGGCAAAGTTGAGAACAAGGCGAAGTCACCCTCAAGGCCGAGGCCCTGGGCCCAGTATGTCCATGCCTTAAAAAGTCCCTGTTTTCTATTTTGGTATCATAATATGGTGGTAATTATAAGTGCGCTTAAATCATATATTTACTGGTCGGAACCTTCAACACTTATGTAAGTTTTTCCTTTATAATCATTTTAAATTATATACATTAAGATTTTTGTGTTGTCTAACTAAATCTTTTAAAATATTTAGTATATTTTTGTATTGTCCAACCTAGCAGCTTTTCTTCTATTATTTTGAAGTTTAACATTATTCTAATAAAAAAATTCTAGATTTAAAATTATACAAAAGCTATAAACTACAAAATAATTTTATTTCTTATATAAGGTCACGATTTTTTTTCCTAATAATTAATATTCAAATTCAAACAGGGTGTTGCGGGATCGTTCCCTCGCAAATTGAAATTAGAATTGACAGGAATATGAAAAGTACCTAATCCACCAATAGAAAGCACCAATGAAGGAATTCTTTTTCTTTTTAGCTCATTTGTCTAAAGCATATATCTGAACCTGCAAATATCTAGTTCAAATCAAATAATATTAAAACAATATGCATAACAAAATAGAGTGACTTCTTTTATTCAAATCTCAATTCAGTTCGACTGTCGTCTAAAAAATGGAGGCTGTCGCTTGCTTATTAAACACTAAAATCCTCACGTGACTTGGCTCGGAATTTTGGCGGGCGAAATATGTATCAGCTCAAGAATCGTCCTCATTACTTGTTTTTAATCCAGAATTGATATCCATGACTACTAGCTCTCGTGTAGTTATAAGGGTGTCCTAAATGAAAGTGGCACTACATTCAGTTTGATAAATGATTTAATGCTATTAATATAAATCTCAGTATACAAAGGAAAAAAGTAATATAGACTAGACAAAATCATCTTGTAGGTTGAAGCAAGTGTCCCAGCGGTCCTCGACATGATGGATACCCCGGGTGAAGAAGCTCAGGTGTTGGTTATGGAACCAATTTCCACCAGAAAATTTAACCTCATTATCATCGGGAACTCACTGTCCCTTCAGAATATTCGAATACCTCCCAGTGGAATTGCCGGCCGTAACAGTGTTTGGCACGTCGCAACCACATGTGGACGAGCGTTATCATGCAAGATGATAACCCCACCGGACAGCTTGCCACGTCAGTGGCTCTTGATATTCTTTCTCGGTTCATGCAATGGGACGCAGTACGTGGCAGCATGCGTAACGTTTGTAAGTTTTGAAGTAGTAACGTTTGAAGGCATCCATGATGCGAACGGTGCCTTTTAATGTGCTTCCACGCTATCACACACGCATCTGGTGCGATCTGAAGATATCACATGAATCCCCAGCACTCTATGTCTTCTATAGGAACATGCGCAGTCATCTTTTTCTTCAAATTGCGGAGTTATTACAGGAATGTTACTTTCACGTAGGCGAGTCTTATATAAAGCAATGTGCGGTAATTCAAGCTTATATTAGACTAGCTGGTATAACCAATCTTCGCACGGGTGAATTGAAAAAATAACCAGTACAGATTGAAGGATAAAGAAGTTTTTAATGAGTTAATTTTATGTGAATTGCAAATTAAACAACAACAAAAAAGCTTTTTACAAACCTCAGCTGAACAAAAAAATAATATTTGTTAAATTTTTTAAGTTTGTAGGTCTAATAGCTGATAAAAAAGATTTTTTATTATTTATAACGCCCCCGTAACTTCCTTGTGGGTCAGTTTTTGAAAACACCTTCCTAAACTGATCTCTGCTCAGCAAAAGTAAGATATTGTTACAAATTTTATCTAATGAACACTTAAATTAGTGGAAATATGGATGTGTAATGCGTTAATATTCTTTTCTGTTGTATTTATTTTATGTTAAAAGTGTAAAACTCGTAAGCAACGTCGTTCCTTACATTATGATGGCGATTCATTGGAAACATAGCGAGATGTTGGCGACAGAGCCAAGTTGGCATCATTTTTGGTGACCATGCTGTCAACTTGGCGATTGATTGAACAGTGCAAAAGTTTATATGCTGTAGCGACTCCTGGTGGAGAGCTGAAACAGAGAGGATAGCACAAAAACCTTCTCCACAGAAAATAAATATATATGCCTGTTTTCATAGTTATCGGTTGAACGGTTTCGGCGTGAAGCGAGGTCATATGTACAAATATCCATTTTTATACATAGAGATATGCAGAAATTACTTTATTTTTCTGTTGGTAAAAGGAAATTTGATTTGAAAACAAAATAATAATTCACAGTCAATACAACTACTATTTGTAAACAAAAAAAAAATTAAATTAAGTGAAACATTGACCGCGTTAATGTTAAAAAAAGTATCTTAACACACAGTTTATACGTAGTCGCATAATCATGAGAGATCACTATCCAAAGATAATAAAACCGATTTTAAATGTTTAGTTTTTGGTAAATTAGAATCTTGATTTCGTCAAAGGTATAACGTATAGAATAAAAAAACGGGATGTATCTAAAACGGAACCCAGTTTCAAATTCATCACGAGGTATGTTGTGAAAGCAGAATCGATTACATCTCTGGTGTTTCCCTCGTCACTTTGCTGTGGTTCAAAACTCTCAATAACTCATACAATTCTTAGACGATGCAAGTTCAATTCAAAGCATAATCAATAATAACTGTAGCTTTCTGAATTTGTCCTTGCAGTTATGGATTTAAGGTAATATACTGTAATACAGTACTTCTCAAACTTTCAATATTTGCGACCCAATATTCAATCATATTTTTCATCGCGCCCCCCACCCCTCCGTACAATAACAATATATTGAATTCAATTATTCAATACTTTGACGCCAAAGCTACAATACGATTTTAACCACTTAAGTACCACCATAGTATATAAACGTCTCGCTCAGCCTAAGCGTTAATTGTCCTGGACGCATATATACGTCTTTCCGAAGTACGATCTATTATGTGCATTGCTGTTCCTAAAATTATTCCGATGGCTTTGGAATGCAATAAAAGGACCTTGACAGTGTTTGCGAAAGATTTACTTATTTCAGAAAAGGTTTTACTAATTTATTCCTTTTCATCCCCCCCCCTCCGTCTAATACGCTTGCCTACGTGGGAAAAGTGGCTTTGGGGAGTGAATCGCGTAACTTTTAATCGGTATAGATGAGGTATTAATTATAAACCGTACAAATTATCAAAATAAGTCAGTGCTTCTCAAAGTTTCAATATTCGCGACCCAATATTCAATCATAATTTTCATCGCGCCCCCCTCATACAATAACAATGTATTGAATTCAATAATACTATATTTTGATGCTAAAACTACGATACGACTCTAACCCTCTTAAGTGCCACCGGCATATATAAACGTCTCACTCAAGTGCGCTAATTGCACCCGACGTATATATACGTCTTTTCGGAGTACAATCTTTTCTGTGCACTGTTATCCATACAATTATTCCGAAAGCTTTGGAATTGAATAAAAGAACCTTGAGATGACAGTGTTTGCGTTGAATTACTCATTTCAGAGGATCTTTTGTATTGCTTTTATTTATTCATTTTCTCCCCGTAACTTTTAATCGGTAGTTAAAAGATTTATTACAAACCGTACACAAATTATAAAGATAAGTGTTAATTTTTGTATATAATTTAATGTATGACTGGTCACTGGTTGTTATTAAACTTGTTCTTAACTTAGTATAGTTAAATTAATTATAAAATACATTGTGCACTACTGATACATTTATAGGCGTATCACATCAGTGCAAGTGTGTATTTTATATTTTATTATGTCAGAATATATTTTGTTTGTTTGCTTTCAGTAAATTAATAATTTTTTGATTAATCTTTTGTTTTCGACTTTTCAATATGCTCGCGCCCCCTCTTTGAGTTATCACGCCCCTCTAGAGAGGCGTACCCCACAGTTTGAGAAACGCTGCTCTAATACAAAGAAAGATTAAAACTAGTATTACATTTTCTGTACTTTATATTCAATGCAATGTCAAAATTATCGAGGGATAAAATGTGGTTATGTGAGAGTTATGAACCATTTTAACTTTCGTCCTTATTTAATAATTGTGCACAATAACGCTATCGTCAATGGCTATTGTGTTTTTATAGTGCAGAGCTAATTAAAAAAGCAAACAAACGCGAAGTAAACAGACATGTAAATAATATACAGGTTGAGTACAAATGATAAACTGGATTTTAAAAGATCATATTATCGAAATTACTGCCTCCTATTACAATAAGTAATACTTGAATATAAAGAGAAATACAAGTTTTTTTTTCTGTTACAAATGTTCGATGTGTAGCCCTCTTGTCACACGGTATATGTCCAATTTGGGATCCAGTTTGTTTCATACATTTTGTAGCATCACTCTATCAATGATTTCGTGATGCTGCACAAAAGCTTGCTTGTCCTCCTCTGTTGTTTGTTGTGTCAACTGCAAATGATACGGCTTGAAATTTAATTTTTTTCGTAAAATTTTCCATACCGTTTTCTTAGGTATTCCAACTTCACAGATGGTAACTCTAGTAGACTTTCGTGGACTTCAAACAAAACTCTGTCTCGCCGTTTCCACTGCTTCTTCTGAGACGCTTGCTTTTTTTTTTACACAAGCACAACCTGTTTTTTTAAATTGAGGATACCACCAATTGATTGGTACTTTTTTTTCCTTAGCGATTTTGAAATGCACATTTCAACGAAATAAGTGAAAAAAGCTGTGCATATTCTAATACGCAAAAGCACTTCTATGTCATTGTAGCCATGTTTAGGTTTCAATCACAGCCATCTTGAATGTGCTGTTGATCATTGTTGGGAAAAAAACTTGACACATTTCTTTTTATACATTCATGCATCTCTTATTGCAATATATGAAGTAATTTTGAAAATAGGACTTTTTAAAATCGTGTTCATGATTTGTACTCACCCTGCATAAAGCAATGCATATATGCATATAAATAAAATATAATTACACTAGATGTAAAGCATTAATATATATTAAATAAATATCATAAACCCAAGAAATTTGTTTTATGTTGTAAAAAAATTTTTCCTTCTCAATCTACTATCATTTACACTAACTGGACACAGAAACACTATTATCTTGTTCTCTTTTATCTTTATTTCAAAACAATGCTACCTTCCCTATTCCTCATCTGCTTTTAGCCCTCATCCCCTGCGGCCCTTTCGGGTGGGATCAATAGCCGCCTGAAGGGGGTGAATGTTGTGAGGGTCACGAAGAGGGTGGAAAACGAATCCTTTGTCGTCTGCAGAATATTTTTTTACTCCTTTTCTCTCTTCTTTTAACCACCACCAGCACGGTAATTAAATTTTGATAAATCTCTTGGGAGCACAGCTTCGAGGGGTAGCTCCTTTACTTTTTTTCCGCTGGCAACGGGAAAAGGAGGGGGTGGTATTCTTCGGGAAGTGTGGATGTGGCAGATGTTGAAGTGGCTCGTTATCCATATCACTAACCAGACGCCGTTTGAAACCGAATCCGTTCGAATAAAAGCTCTCCAGAGTTTGATTTAATCAGTGGTAATAAGCTCTTTTGTAGTAAGAGAAATGGAGAAATAAAGGTTTCACGCCTTGATACTCCGTGATTGGATTTAAAGATTAATTATACCCCGTGTATTGCGGGGTGCAGAGATTCTCGACTTTGAATATATGAATTCAGAACTTTTACGTGGCATTGGTAGTTACTGTGCATAAATCCTTTTCTTGTGTGAATTTTTGGAATATGACGCAATTCGTGTAATAATTGCTAATTTCTTTGATTCATTCTCTAAAAAATAAACATCAGATGTGTTTTATCAATTGTGAAATACATTTCCCTGTATTTAATCTATTTTAGAATTCAAGGTAGTCTTTTTAACAGACAATGGTCTAAATATATATATATAAATAAGTAATATAAAAAATTAAGTCAATTCCTACTCAGGTCAACCAAGAAAATTTTTATTTCAGTTACTTTTTATTAAATAGTTACAATTAATATAAATATGCATATACAATACATGTGACAGAATCACAATATATGTGGCAAAATAGAAAGCGATTTTCCATTCTATATATGGTGCTGGACTACTATTTTTGTTTGCCACTATTTATTCATTCATAAACCACATTCTCAGAAATTATTCCATTCCAGGTAGGATTCGAACACGCGACTTTTGGATTAGGAGTCTAACGCGCTATCCATTGCGCTACAGGGACACAACGAATGATTTTCCTTTTTATTTAGGGTTTAGGACTATTATTTTTGTTTGTTATACTATTTATTTATTAATTAAATTGAATTAATGAATTGATATTTGAAAGAACTGTTTTTTTCATCAAGTGCCATTCACTACAAGTTTAAAAAAATGTTTTTGAACTTAGGTGGATGAATAAAAAGTATTTTATAAATGATTTGAAAATTTGAACCAGATATATATATATATATATATATATATATATATATATATATATATATATATATATATATATGGAGAGTGTGAGCTAATATAGTAGGAATTGAAAAAAAATTTAAATTCATAAACTAAATATTTATAACAACGTAATATTTAACCTCTTTAAGGCTTGCTGTATTGATAGTTAATCTCTTAGAATAAAAACATTGATCAATTAATCCATGATTATATTGTACTAATAAGTCCCTGTGTTGGATTGAAAAGCTATGCATTATTCATCTGTTATACAGATATACCATTTAAAACAGTTTTATAGTTTCCCGTTTCCAATATGATGTATGCCTAATAATTTGCTTTAGTAAAATTATTCAGAAGAGAAACACATTACTTATTCTTTCATATTCAAAAGTTTGAAGTGAAATGATTAAGTATTCAGGATTGGGGTCGTATAGATGTCACCCGTGATGAATGAGTCATATTTTAAATTTTCTCAGATACATCATACTCTGAATTTTTAGAGGGAAAACAGTGTTTTATTTTCAGTGCGGCATCGTTTTAATAGCTAATTCCTTTATGTTAAATAAATAACATTTTAAACGTTATTATTAATCTTAATCAATCTTTGCTGTTAATTAGTTTGTAAAGTACCATATCTACTTTGAATTGATTCTTTTAAACCTATGTATTCTTATTACGTATTTTGCAATGGGAAGCGTCAGATCTGAATTCTTTTATTAATACTTGATCAAAAGTTAGCAAAAATTTGTATGTATACTCGTATTCACATCTCAAAATAAAAAAAGTACGCATGTAAAATTTTATTATTTGTCCATAAGAATAATTTTTTTTTATTATGGAATCATAGTAAGTGTTTTAATTATTCACAATTATTATCCAGATATATTTGAGTAAACGATTAATTTTTGTATCATGGCCTACTTTTTTAAATTTTCGAATGCTATTATTATTATTATTTTGTTATATGTTACTACGAGCGTGAAATGCAGAAAATATTTCTTAAATGCAAAAAAAAAAAAGTCCATGCAATTGGCAGACGAGTTAGATGGAATAAATCGTTAGTTAGACTGGAATTCTCTATTAATTACAGTAAATTTGTTTCTTTCAAGAAGCAATACTACAATGGGGAATAAATCTACAATATCACGGAATGAAAAATAACATTTAAAACATAACAGTTAAAAATTTACTTTCGCAATCGCAATTTCGCGTAAAGTAAATGAAACGCAGAGTCACTGTCAAACGTTCGACTCCAGTGTTGCTTCCCTGCATCACCTTTATTATGAGCTTGTAATAATCTTCTTGAGCAGTGGTTCCCAAAGTAGTCCCTGATATTATTCAAGGGGTCCGTGGAAAATTAAATTTATCTGAGGGTCCCTGTACAAGGCCAGAGGATCAGCGCAAGGTTTAACATAAAATAAAGATATTTTGATCCGTTTTTATTTTTACGGAAATTTAAATGAAAAACAATAATTCACTTGGATATTCCCGACTGTGTGTTGAACCCTTTTGCACGTGGACTAACTCAGATCCCCAAAATAGAGGATCTATTTTGGGGATAATACAGGAGCATATTCTTGAAATATCCACAAATGCGAGATTGAAACCAATGTTTGAACAAGTATACCACAAATTCTTGTAACAATAACAAATTCTAATTTTATATCCTGTATTATGGGTTATTGTACAGAAGTTGTTGACTAAAAAAAAACCGACTTAAAACTAATGCTTGTGGGAGTTTGCGGTTGCTACTCACAAACATTGAGGTGGACATAAATACATTCATAATAACTCATCAAATTCATCCAAGTCATTAATTTTTTAAAATTTTATTTGAAACAAAAGTTACAATTTCAATAATTCTTCAAAAAATATTTTTTTAAATTTTTAACTTTTATACTATGCATTCATGTAGGCGACAACTCAGGAAATCAGTCATCAACCTTAAGTATTCTTCATGAGGAGCTATTTCAATCAATGGTAAACTGGGCTTAAAACTTGTCTTTTTTTAATCTAAACACTAAGAAGTATCTACTAACCACAAAAACTCTTAGCGTAGTGTTCACCTATAGAAGTAATAGTTTTATTTTTCTACACGATGAATATTTTTGTTATATTGTACAGCAGCAAAAAAGAAAAAAAGTTTAAAAGAAGAAACATCAGAGTATTTTTTAACTTGGTCATCAAATTCTGAGATCTAAAAATTATAGATGTTTAGAGCAGTCTTGTTAGAAATGCTTATGCAAATGAAGGGCTGTATAATGCATTTATAGGGCTGGAAGATAACATTTATGCAACATGGGATGGTATTGATCCTGACTGTTTGAAAAAAAATTTTTGAACGTATGCCAAACTGATTTTCTCATTGTCTAACTATGTAAGGAAACCCCACAGAATATTAAATCAAAGTGTGTGTGTGTGTAAAAAGGAATTAAAAATTGAACTCTTCTTACATTTGTAAACTTTTTAAAGTTGTTTTGTGAACTAGTAAACTTGTGTTGAAATTTTATTTTATCGGAAAGAAAAACACGTGATTTTAATTAACAAAAATTATAATTACTTCGCAAATAGTTTCCTCAGTTTTGTTGTAATATTCTCTACCTTTATAATTATGATAACCAGTGTATATATCAGTACTATATACACTGTACACTATAATTTTAGCTTCTCTCTTCTTATATTTAGAAATTGAGAAGGTATAAAACTTACGTCAGACAAAAATCTTACATCCGTTGTGTCCTTGTCATTTCCTTTCACTCTCTCCTATTGATAAAATAGTATTGTGAACCAGGAGGATGTTGGTATTGATATTTTCAAGTAGCCGCGGTAGCCTAGTGGTTATGGTCACGTAGTCGGCGTATCATGGGCTCTAGTTCTAGTGCCGCTGAAGACCTGCCGTGTAGAGGAACTAAAACACGTTCCGTCTGTCGAGGTCCGTTGGCGGGGTGAGGTAATTTGGAGAGAGGATGCCAGCTTAGGTGTCATCCTCCTCGCTTGACCGAGGTGTTCAAAATTACGAGGACTATTAGCAATAGTCCTCGTGTTGCTTTATAGTGCCACGTTAATAAACACCCTAAACTAAACTAAACTCAGTGATACAGCAGCCCATGGCGGGCAAAGCCTACTTAGCCCATCTCAGTTTTCCTGACCTTGGGCACTGATATGCATAAGATGTCCAGGTCAGGGGATCAGTCTGAAGTGAAACCCCTAGTGTTTAATCCCCAAGCAAGTTTAGTACTCATTTATCAACCCACTGAAAGGATGAAAGGCTGAGTCGACCTTTCCTGTCCTGGGATTTAAACCCCAGACCGGTGGTGCGGAAGCAAGCTTGGAAGCACAATAAGATGCCACTAGGTTACTGGGCTTCATTCATAAACATTCACTCATTGATATTTTCAGGGGAAATTTCAATTTACGCATACGCGATACTATCAAATTAAAATTTTTAATTAAAAGGTACAAATGACGATTTTGCTGAAATATATACATATATATAATTATTGGCCTTTCTATATTTTTATCTATCTTATATTTCTAATTGCTTTGACTCATTCTCTTTATGTAAATACTCGTATCAAAATCAACATATACGAAAACGCCTAATGACGCATCACATACCCCACTCCTTACCGAGGTGTCGTATTTCATCACTGGGTATTTCCCTTAATTTGTTGTTATGTACATCGTACCTACTTAAGTCCGACCCAATTATTGTTATATAAACCCTTTTTTTTTCCTCCTATTACATTCATATCAGCCTTTCTTCCAGAACATTTCGTGACCACTGGTCAAAGAGTAATGGAAAAAGGGAATATTATGCATCCCTCGGGGTTCCATCCATAACATAACAATGAGAGGTTCATTTGTTTTATATATATATACCCAGAGTGTTCCCTTCCCGTTGTGGCTTTGGCTGATTAAATTTCGGCCGAATGGTGTTATACAGAGCTCTGGGGAACACATTTTATTTCCTTTCGTTGCTCTCTGAGGACGGATAACTTCGGAGGTTTGCAAGAAAATCGTGTTTTTATTTAAGCTCCTGGAGTTGAGGGTTTCGTGTTTAAGACTTTAGATGAGGGCTTGAGATGAATAAGTTATTCTGTGTGGGGGTCTGTGCAAACACGCCCTTCAGTGAGAGAATTGGGAGAATTTAATGAGTAGGATTTATTGTGGCTTGGGTTTTTTGGTAGGGTCTCTGTTCTTATATGATTTATTATTTTTAACATAGATCTATCAAAGTGAAACGTGGACTGATTGGTATGTAATACATATTATTAACCCTCTATAACTCAAAAAATCGGATTTATTTGATTTTTTGGACTCGAGATAACGACAGAAAAAGTAAAATATACAGGTGTTTCTGATGTTTTTTATTATTACTAGGGTGGAGGGGGTACCCCCTGTCCGTCTAATGGAGGACTACCCCCCATTGTACAAATTATACAATTGTTCATACTCATTCCTCAAATTGTTAAACTGTTTGTAAAATTATTGCTTCATCTTAAAATAGTGTAAATAGTTCATATCTGAATATTTAATACGTTAATATTACTGTCTGTTGTATTTATTTTATGATAAAAATTGTAATAATCGAAAGCAACGCCCTTCCTTACATTATAATGGCATTCCTATGGAAGCTTGGCGAAATATTGGGATATAGCCAAGTAAAGGGCGACATATTGAAGATCATATGATAACTTCTGGAAATTACTGGAGAAATCTATAACATCACGATCTACGACGTAAGCGAATTTTTAGGCATTTCGCTGGAGGGGTGAGACAAATTCGGTTTTCGCACTTCTTTTCAGTTAAATTCAACTTTGTAAGATACGTTTTCACTAACTAAAGGCATAAATAAATTTCTTACAGCATCACAAAAAAAACTTTTTTTTCTATAGAGAGAGATTTATGAAGAAAATTACACAAAAGCATGGGAATAATTCCTTGAGCCAGTGCTGAGTCAAGGAGTCAGTCTATAGCACGGCAGCAAATGTTGCGAAAGATGGAAGGTTCTGAAGGAATTTGAAGTAATTCTGGACAATATTTTATTACTTTTTTTTTTTTTTTTTTGAAATCGTAGCCAGCTGGCTATTTTTGTAAATACGAATAGTCGAATAAACAATTTCAATTTGTTTCAAGTAACACCGTCTAGTTGTTTTCTTTGATTCTAGCTCGTTAGCTTAGAGCTGGGGGGGGTGAGCATTACGTCGATCGCTATCAACCGGTGGACCACCAAGACATTTTGGGGTGACCACTTGAAGATTTTAGCTAGTAGTAATTATATAAGGAAAATTCAAGATTGACTGACAGTATGCAGACTATATAAGTCTTCTACTGACTATAACAACGAAAACTAACTTTAGATAAAAATGTTTTATTTTCTAATGTATTTTGAATTGTTTCATAATAAATACATCATTTGATATTATTATATTTGTGGTTATGAGTATTATGTTTGTATCTTGCGTTTTGGTTTAAACGCGGTTTTAAAAGAGTTGTTACAAAAGGTAAGTACACATATTCCGTATTTATTATAAAGTTATAATAATAACCTTTTCCTTACTTCACCACACCTACGACATTGGGTAGTGGCGCAAACAAGAATTTTTCAAGAAAGGGAGGAAAGGGGTCGAGGGTCTGTCTACCATTCTTGTATCATACCCCAATACGTTGCCAAACATATATTTTTTTTTTTTTTATTTTGTCGATTGTGTCGTGAACAAAAAACAGCGAAAAATAAATTACTGAATAAATAATTAATATTAGTTAATAAAAAAATACTAATGACAAATACTTTATTACATTGTACGTTCTTTTTACATGGGATTATAATCAATGAAAAAAAATCAAGGGCTATGAGGGAGGGTCCAGACCCGTGGACCCCTCCCCCGCACTTGTGTGCGCCTTTAACACTGGGTGGACCGTAACACCATTAAAAAAAATTAGAAGTAGCCGGTACCCTGGAAAAGTTTGCCCACCCTTGGCTTAGAGTGTAGACCTTATGCCACAATGCATGAATACTTTATAAAATCAATTCTAAGAATTTAGCAGGCAAATCGAATGGTATGTTGCCTACAGTGTACACCAGGGGTGGGCGGACTTTTCCAGGGTACGGACTACTTCTAACTTATTGAAGGTGTTGCAGTCCTCCCAGTCTCCAGTCTAGATGGCATCGATGTTTCACAAACATGTTTCTTATAGTTTACGCGTCTTAGTTTTTAGAAAAGGTGGTCCCCACAAAATGTCTCTTGGCTATCAACTTAACCCATTTATGCCGTGGTTGAAATATAAACCAATTTTCACAACCTCTTTACAGGCAAATATCTGCAGGAGTGACTAACTGAATGTTTTAAACAAAATTCCTCTGCCCCTACGAAGCAGGTTAAAGTCACAAATCCAACCGCAAACGCAATCTTGAACCCCTAAGCTACAAAAAACTTTCACTTGACTGCTGTTCCAAAAATGAAACACTTGGCATAAATAGGTTAATGCTTACCCTTGATCCACACTATCTACTGGATTAACAGGTTAAGGGGTCACAGGGGTGTTGAAAATGTTTTGAGAGCACAAAATACAAACAATTTTCGACTAGAAATAATTCTTTGAGATTAAAAATGAAATAATTTGATTCTTTTACACATTTCTTATAAAGGAATAAAGTTTCAAAAAAGTATAAAATATCTAAAATATAATCATAATTTTAAAAATAATAAGCACATAAAAATAAGAAAAAATTTTGTAAGAAACAAATAGTGAGTTTTACGACGCGCATGATATTTTCTGCAATAATAATTCTAATTACTAGCAATAAGTTGATTTATAAAGTCAAATATATCCTTATTACATGCTAGCTTATCTTATAAAAATAAAATAAAAAATAATATTTTTAAAAATAAAAATACATTTTTTTAAAATTTTTTTAAAAATTCAATTTTTGTTGAAATATTTCAAAAATTAAAAATTTATAATACTATAAATAGCTAGGATTTGAAGATTATGATAGAATTTATAATTCTGTAAAGTTTTTTATACATCAAAGTATGATAGTTTTTGAAACGCAATGCGCGTAATTGAAAAAAACACAAACTGAGAAAAAGGGCTTTAAAGTTTTAAAATTGAATTTGAGAAAATAAATCCTAAAACATACACGCTAAAATTCTACAGGATAAAAATATATACCTTCCTGTTCCTGAAACAACTCAATTTCTTTACTCTTTTTAATTTTCTTGGCTCTGCGAGCTTCAAAAGATGACTGTAGACACCTCTGTCGTGACGTAAAGATTCGACGATTGTCACGTTCAGCCAGGGACACACAAACATTTCTGTTAATTTTCAAGCCAAATTTCTCTAAAATAGAAATAAGTATTTGATTTCCATCATTAAAAACACTGGTTTCTAGCAGCAATCTCTGCAATCTGAAGCCTAGAACCAATCGTCTTAGGACAAAACTTCCAAATTAATGAATTTAAACTTTCATTAGATTCTGTGTCTTACCTCCTAAACATTTCTTCAGGAGTGCCGGATGAGATAAGTCTGCAAATACAGGCTTAATTACATCTTGAACAGCTTTAGCAACTGAGGGTTTGTGTTTATAATTTTGTAAATTATTATTAATTGCGGCATTATACTTACACCATGTATTTGGATTTGTAGGACAAAACCAGTGTATCGGTTCATCATCAGTGCTGCAAGAATGACCCCAAACAGCCCAAATGGCTTTCCGCATTTCCTTTACACTAGTAGAATTGCATCGAATAGCATTACCATAGTAATGCGCAAGTTTATCAATTAAACTATCTGTTAACCTACCTTTACCGCCAATAGTTTTACCATCAGATAATTCCTTTTACTATATACTAATTTAAGCTTCATAAGTCTTGTACCCATTTCTCTTTTGCACATGGCCTACACATTCTATTTTCTGAATAAGATAGTCATCGCCGTATGGCTTGTTTCAGAAAGGGCATTGAATGTTTTTGTGTCGCCATCTCCTATGTAGTTCGAATATTTCAGGTTGTGAAGCTTTTCTGATCGATTAAAAAATCCTTAACATCCCGTCAACCTCCATCTTACCAGCAGAGCCAGAATAATTTTTTTCTACATGAAATCTTATGCGCTCTTTGCCATTTTTTATTGTACATACCAAATTTTACCCCTTTATAACTGTCGCATCCATTGCAAAATGAGGACAACACTTCCTATCCAAACCTTACCTGTTTCGGCCCCTATTACAGTACATACTCAATCAACGATGAATGTCCTCTCGTCTTCCAGGTACCATCACCACTTACCGTTAAAAGGTTATCAGGTGACGAAGAATATTCTTCGACAGCTGCCATTTTCATGCTTTCTTCAGCGACTTCCTTCATAACACGTGAAAGTTTATTATTAATAACATCATGTGATTTTTGTTCAACAGGATTAGGAAGACTCATTACAGCACAAAAGGTTTTTAATGACTCTAAAACCTTGGCCTATGCATCTCATTGCTAAAATAGATCTTCTGTTAATTTCTGGAGCATTATTTTTATTCCCAGTGTTTTCACAGCTTGAAAAAGTACAAACACTCCCAGTTTTTACAACGTATTTCAAAATTCGAACATAAACCACGAGTGGACTTTTTCATTAATTTTTAATGGTTTATGACATTTTAAACAACATGATACTGATAAAATAGAGCTAAAAGTTGAAATAAAATCAAAAATACGATATCCTTTGAAGAGTTTTTTCACTTACCTTAACAAGATTTGACTTTTAATGAAGTCTGATATCCTGAGATTTTATTACTGGAAGCACACATTTTTATCTCTCCTTTCTGCAACATATGAGAACATACCTTCATGATTTGGTTCCCTCTAATCTTCTTTTCTTAGGACGAAGGTCTACGATGAGTATTTTCCATTTCAATTGAGAATTTTCAATTTGTTAAATGGTTTTAAACAACGCTGTTTTGAATTTCGATAAGTCATTTCAAACAAACGTGCTAGCATTACCAAAACAGAATCAAAACACATTAAAAAAAAGTGTGTGTTGAGTTGCAAGCTTTATTCTCAATAAGCAAGTGTTTAAAATATTTCATGAGGCTTTTTAAAAACAGAAAATAAAACGTATGCGGAAATCAAAAATAAGTGGGTGTGGCATGTAGCCATTTAAACATTGTTATTACTAAATTGCTGTTTGGAATTTTTCGAATAACTTTCGAAGTTTTTATAGTACTATCACGTGGTTGGTATCAAAATGTTCAAAAGAAAATGAGGAACAACATATATTTTTTTCGAAAATTCGAAAAAATAGAAAGATTAACACCCCTGTGACCCCTTAAATGATTCAAGATTATGAGTTTTAATTCAAACTTCAATAAAAATGGTGTAGTCGTAATAATCGGGTGATATGATGGCAAGATTCAAACCTATTCTAATCTTGACCCCAGCAAAAAAATGCCTAGAAAAAGGACTGATGCAATATTTTACCTTTAAAAGTCTTGATATTGCGTTATGTGATATTTCAACGTATAAAGTATTGTTTTAAGACAGATTTTAAGAGTTTGATAAAGCATGATGTAATAGTTCGATGTGGGAAGTATTAATTAAGAAGAAATGTGGTACCTTGCCTTTTTAAAGGTCGATGTAGCGGACGATAGTTTGGCGTATGAAGCGCTAATTAATGAGAATTTGCCTTTAAAAGTATAGATTAATATGGTGGTTCAATGTGATAAGTATTAATTATTTAAAAATCTTGATGTAGCAGCATGATGTTATAGTCTGACGTAAGTAGTATTAATTAAGAAAAGACGCGTTACCTGTAAAAGTCTTGATGTAACATGTGATAATTCAATCGGTGTTGTATTAATTAAATGCTGCATTTTTCCTTTAAAAATCTTGATACATTATGATGTGATAGCTAGAGGGTTGGAGTATTAATTAAAAAAAGATGCAGAGCATTTTGCATAGAAAAGTCTTGATATACTGCGATGTAGTAGTTCGACAAGTAAAGTGTTAATTAAGGAGATGTGATATTTTACCTTTAAAAAAGCCTTGATGTAACAGTATGATGTGATAGTTCGACGCGTGAAGTACTAATTAAGGACTAATGTGGCATTCTTCCTTTAAAAATCTTGATGTAGCTAGTTCAACGTATGAAGTATTAACTAAGGAGAAAAAAGCGGCATTTTGTCTTTAAAAATTTTGGCGTAATATAATGTAGTAGTTCAACATGCGAAGTATTAATTAAGGAGAGATGCGGCATTTTCCCTTTAAGAGTCTTGATGTAGCATGATGTAGTAGTTCGATGTATATGAAGTATTAAGTATGGTATTTTTATCAGAAGATCTAGAATTATAACAATAAAATCGACGCCTAAAAGTTCTAATTGTTGTTGTGTGTTTATTACTGGGATACATACGAAAGATATGAGATGAACAGAAAGATATAACACAACCACAGAAGAATACAGATTTTATTACAAACGATGATCCCAGCATATAACAAGAAGAGGTGCGCTGCTGTTCCTTTCGAGACGGGAATCCATTTCAGGCGAAAGACCGACTTCTTTCCCGAGCAAGATACAAACAAGTCTTACTCGGGATTCGAACCCGAACCCACTCGGTTACAAGCCGAGGGTCATAGCCACCATACTGGCTGGGCGACAAAAGTTCTAATTGTGTAGCTTTTATGAAGTATCGCTTAAAAATAAACAAGTAGCTTGTCAGAAGTCATTGAATAGGGAAGTTAAGATATCTCTTTTTGTCATCTGAAAGGTTTTCATATTCTTGATTGTACTTAGAAGAATTAGAATTTCAGAGCTCGAAGATTTATTGAAGCGCTAGTTGTACTATTTGAAAATAATCAAATTGACTCTCTACAAACTCCACTCTCAAGTTTCGTTATTGCTGCCCGATCATAGTTCAGAGTTATAAAATCTTGCTCTAACAGCTCATTGTAAAGTTCCTGCCTAATGGTAGGAATTAAGTTGAAAGAATTTATTTTGAACTTATTAATTTCATCCACTATAGATACTGCATTGCTGGGGAAAAGTTGGAAGATTCAATTATAAAAAGAAATTCATTAGCATTCTTCAAATTTTATTTAGGAGTTTTTATGAAATGAATTTTTGTAGTATTGTGCAAACACTTTAATCAATTACTCTCTTAAAATCTCGATGTAAGACATGTTTTTCCTTGTTTGGAAAGCATCGAAAATCATTATCCATAATGTGAAACGTTACAAGCCTTAATTACAATAGTGAAGCAGGCAGAGAAAGCCCTTTCTTAATGTCTCTCGTACTTTATAAAGCCATGTAATTTCAATAAAAATGATTTCGTTTAAAAATTTAAACAAGAATTTCTTTAAAATTATTTTAGGGTTGTTTTCACACTGAATCGTTTATAATTCACAATCGTAAGTATTGAATTTGTGACGAAAAGTAGGCTAAGTAATGAATCTAAACAATAAAAAACTGCCTCTATATATTCTCAGAGTGTTGATTCCTATCTCCATTCCTATCCAAACTTTATGAAAAAAAACTTTCCATTTCTCTTCAAATTAGTTGTATTCGAAAAGGCTAAGAGCAGATTAAAAATAGCACACTCATAACATCAACGGCATTACTTTGAAAAAGTGCGAATTAAATAATTTTAGCCAGCATTCTGTGCAGTGTTAAATCAACTTAGCTAACAAAAATACAAAAATGCATCATAAAACCGACGAGGCATGTACGAGGATACTTGCTCATCAAATTCTTTTTCAAACACCACGGAACTGATCTTTTTCCCTCCAAGAATATGAAACCGTAACTCTTGCGCCATCGACGCCAGTGCAACTTCATGGGCAGTCATTAAAGTCTTTGATGTTCTTGTTAGAGGCTGTAAAGTACATCGTTTCTCGTGCGCCGGCTATCTCTCATGCAGCTTACCAAACGCATAAAAATGGCAGTCATCAGCGATTAATTCGAATTTAATCACCTTCGGCAAGTACATATTAAGGCCCGTCGAAATTTGAGTGAACATAAAATCTGCGACTACGCCTCTGGGCTGCTCTGCCAAGCTGGAAGTTTCAAATTTCTTTTTGATGTACGCATTAAATATGCATTTCGAAAACCCGAATCTGGGACCAAACTGTGCCATTGCTCCATTTTGAGTATCGATTTGGACTTTTTAATTATATGTCTTTGTGTGTTGGTGGTTTTATCATAATGGAGGACTTGAACGATTACTCAAGAGAAGAATCACTCCCAAACTGCAACCTTAATTCTCGTGCTCTGAAAGTTACAGAGGAAATTTCATTTTAGTTTGTATATTCTATAATTATTTTGTGTGTGATGTTTATAATTATTTGTCTGTGCATCAGTACTTTTATCATTTTGTTTTAATGGATGTCTTGGAGAATTATTTTTTAAAGCATACAAGTGATGGATGTTTGATCAAATTTACTATGTTCTATAAATTATGGCAAATGAACTCGTGTATTGTTATAAAAATACATGTTGAAGCTTACAGTATTAATATGTACTAAATTTATATTGGTTGTTTCGTTTTGTTGATTCAGACAAACTGCGCCAAAAATTCTTTACTTCACCAATAACTTAATATACTATGTAAATTGTTCTAACTTTTCTTTTTTAATATAAATAAACAGTAGGGAAGAAAAGAGAAATATATCTGGATAAGGAGGAAAGTAGAAAGTAGGGAACAGTCGCTGGGGTAATCCTGGGAGCATGTATCGTCCTTGTTTACCTGTGGCCTAGCGATCAAAGTCACGGACTCGACTCATGACCGTCGTGTCATGAGTTCGAGCTATGGTGCCACTGAAGATCCGTCGTGTAGGGAAGGGACTGAAACATGTTAAATCTACGTCGGCTCAAAGTACTCATGTTGGCGTGGCTTTCAAACCAGGATGATGGGGTGCCAGGTGTTGCCCTCGTCACTTGACTGTGCTTCAAAATCACGAGATCCATAGTCAATAGGCATCGTGTCGCTTTACACTGAGACTTATCCTTGTTTACCATACAGCAAGCTCCATGGTGTAGAGCAGTGGTCCGTGGACCCCTGGGGGTACCCGGCGCCTTTTTTGAGGGTCTGCGAAATCTCTTATGTGTATAATGTTAAGATTTCCCTTTTTTGCAAACTCTTAAATGCCTTGTGGACAAATTAGATGTGCCATCCTAGACTGAACTGAACTGAACTGAACTCAGTGGCTCAACAGCCCATGAGGGTCAAGACTTACTGTGACTATCTTAATTTGCGTGACCTTAGGCGCTGGGGTGCATGTACAGATGTTTCGGTCAGGTGGTCAGTCTGACGCGAAATCCTCTGTGTTCAGTACCCAAGCAAGCTTGGTACTCATTTATCGACTCACTGAAGGGATGAAAGGCTGAGTCGACTTTGCCCAGCCCAGGATTTGAACCCCGGACCTGTGGCAAGGAAGCCTGATACACTACCACTCAACAACTGGGCTTCACCTTCCTAGACTAAATCACTAAATTGCCCCAATGAAAAAACTGTACTAGAACATGTATTTTTATCAGGTATATTGTCAAGGAAACGTGTTCACACAAAATCTTGGGGATCCGCGATGTTATGCTGATATATAAAGGGAGACCGCGGTGATCGAACTTTTAATAACCACTGAAATAGAGAAAAGATTACTGGGGTAATTAAAAGTAATATATCTTGTACTCACATTTAAAAAAGTTGGCATGTAAGAGTGTGACATGTATAAAGCAGTGGCATGCATAAACACTTTAAATAGTTTTAATTGATACTGATGGTTGGTATTTAACTTTTACTTTTAAAACCAACCATTGATGACTGTTTTAATAGTATTCCTTTTCTGTAGAACGTGTATTATTCACCTCAAGGTGCAAAAGAAATTCAATTCGTAAAATAAAATTGTCATTTAAAATCCACTAGTGGCCGCGGTAGCCGAATAGGTATCGGATCGTGGCTTGCCTGGTCACGAGTTCGATCCCAGTACCACTAAAGACCCGCCGTGTAGGGCAGCGATGCACGTTAAATCTGTCGAGAGCTGAAACGTGCCAGCTCAGGTGTCGTCCACGTCACTTGACCATGGTTCAAAATTACGTGGTCCGTCGCCAAAAGCCCTCGTGTAGCTGAACAGTGCGACGTTAATATTAAATCAAATCAAATCATTAAAATCCACTATTATATGAGAGATTTAAGAAAATAAAGAAATTATGAGCATATCACTCATAAATTTAAATGTATCGGGGGAAAATATTGGCATGTAAAATGTTACACATGTGTGTGTGTGGTTAGAAATTTCTGTAAATTTATTAAATGTAAGGCTTACGGCTTAAAATGATTAAAAAAAAACATAGTTAACCCCTTAAGCGATCATTTTTTTTACCCAAAATGCTTTAAAAAAGGCACATTTTTTTATTTACTAATACTAATTGCCGCCTTGACCGCAAAAAAAAATGCCAGATAAAAATATTTCAGTATCATAGACAAACGCGGCTTCCTCTTTTCAAAATACTAACACTAAATCCTACACCATAAGAATTTAAAATAAGGGAAGATCAAAGAAATACAAAATTATATCACACACACAGTACCGTACAGCGTACGGGCAAACTAGTTGCGGCCAACTTTCGGCAGCCCGAACGTTGTAAGGGCAAAACTTTTAATGTAGGGGTACTCAACCTTTTATTCTGCTGGGCCGCATACATTTGTCAGCTATTTCACGCGGGCCGCATACTTACATTAGCTATTTCACGCGGGCCGCATACTTACATTAGCTATTTCACGCGGGCCGCATACTTACATTAGCTATTTCACGCGGGCCGCATACTTACATTAGCTATTTCACGCGGGCCGCATACTTACATTAGCTATTTCACGCGGGCCGCATACTTACATTAGCTATTTCATGCGGGCCGCAACATGAGGATAAAGGAGGCGGAGGTGGGGGGGGGACCACGATAACATTGGAAATTAAGAATGTGAAAAATTGATCAAAATATTATAACTCCTGTTTTTCTTTTTTTAATTATTATTTTTTATCTATTTTTTTTGTCGCTAACACTAAATTAGAAGCGTTTAAGAAAACACTCCTTCACAATTTCTGCATCAGTAAACAGTTTCATATGATTACGAATAATATAACAAACTTCATGGGATGTCTTTGTTACCGCTGTGATATTATCACTGACGAAACACTTTGTTGCTGTTGCAAAGATTCAAGAAAGCCTATTTATCTCCTCTTGAAAGAGATTTTCGAAGAAAAATGTCAGTGAATGATTCCTGTTTATTTGTATTTTTTAAATACATCACTTCCGCGACAAATCAAACAATTACCGATCCGTGTTTGTTTTTCACTACAGAATAGTAAACCTACCAATCGTCTTGAAACGATATATTTTCTTCGAATATTTTTCGCTTGCAAGATATGAAAGATTGTTAAAAATTAGTTACACCCATAAAATTGTCGCTACTTCACTGCTATCTGTTATCACTAACCGTAACCGTTTCAAATAGAAAAAAGAATATCAATTCGTACCCATACGACACCGACTGCAAAATTCAAAATTGTTGTATTTGATTCCTTGATAAAGGATTTCTCACCAAATTATTAATACAATGCTCTTAAATAATTAAATTTCTCAGAGCCATGGGCCATGACCGGGCCACTTAAAAAGGCTCGGTGGGCCGCAGGTTGAGTATGGTTGTTTTAAAGGGTTAAAATACGATCGATCAGTTTAAGATTAACGTCATAGTTTGAAAACAAATACACAATATGATCTTCTTTGTGAAGAAACACAATCGTTATTGATCTTTGTGATAAATTTCTAATACGAAAGTATATTCGCGAGAATGAGTTCGAAGACTTAAATAGCAAAAAAATGTTACCATGAAAATATCTTTTTATACTTAAAAATGAAGTTTTACAGAATTTTATACTGTGCATAAATGAGAATTTCAAAATATTTCGTTGATGCTTCCTCTTGGAGCCAACATTAAAAAAAATAAATTTTTTTTTGGTATTGCTGTGAATAATCCGATTGAATAATATTTCCATACAATACAAGTTCTCCATTTCGAAACATCGATTCGAAAATATATCTGAATCTCAAATTATTTTTAAGTAATGTGACAGATATTTTGGAAAAGGAAAACCGCGTCTTATAAATCAATTATAATAAGTTTAGTGGTAATAATGTATAAATATTGCTAAGTTTTTTTTAGAATTATACAATAGCGGTCTGTGTTACATTTTTTTATGCATTTTGAAATACATTTATGTATATTGCTTAAAAAAGTAACGCTGTATTCCTTTTTAAAATAATTAATAAGAGATGATTTTAAGTGATGTCTGACTATCATTTAATATTTCCATCTGTATTGATTGAATATGTCATCCCCCCTTCTGTTAAAGCATTAATAACACAATATTTCTATTTTGCATTATCAATGATTTCACTTAACTAATTTTATTTAAACTAATTGATTAATTATTATTAGCTTAGATAATTTTTGCAATTTTATGTTGCTGGGTTTTGAATTTACCCAAAAGTTTTTTTTAACAAAATATGCAGGAAATTATATAAAAATTTAATTAACTCAAAAATGAAATTCAAAATATTGAAATTAAAACACTAAAGAATTATATATCTAATTACGTATTATTGTATAAAAGAGTGGAACTGATCATTGTATTATCGTTATACATAACAAATACAGTCGTTTATCGGAATCAATTGGGACCGGACACCATTCGGATACGCGATTCTTCGGATAACCGAAAACCGAATGCGATCCATGCAGTATATGAAACCTGACACTATATGAATATTGAAAATCATCACATGCGGGAAACGTGCTTGAAGAAAAGGCAAAATAGGTGCAAAATGTCGCAATTTTACATTTATTGTGGAAAATAATCACTTGCTTTTCGCTGTGCCATTGTACACCTTCGTTTTTTATCTGCAAGGTCCCTGAAAAAACTTTTTCGGATAATAAACTTTCGGATAAACGACGTTCTACTGTATATGGATAGTTAAAGTGTTTTTTAAAAAAACATAAAAGTTTCAGATCTCTCTCGTTTTTCATTTAATAGTCGAAGGTTTTACAATCAATCAAACTTTTTAGAATATTAAAAAAAAGGGGAAAAAATAATCATTTGTGCAGATTCTTTTGTATAACTTGTGAAGGTCCCCTTGGACCTCACTTTGAGAACGAGAATAAATTGGAGTCATATAAGAACCAGTAGCCATTTTTATAAATAACTTTCTTTATTTGGTAATCTTTCCCAAATAGAATCAAAGACTTTAAATAACAAATATATCAAGAAATAGCTATATGAGGTTTAAACAAGGGTATTTCCTTTAAATTAACTTAAATATTTAATGATCCAATTAATTAACAATTAGAATATCGATCACGCAGAGATTACCACGATAAGAGATCCCAGAATTATATTCTATAATGTTCTTATTGAACATTTAACTTTAATCTCGCTCCTAATATAAATCTTTAATGAGACTTCAAATATGAATCAATATTTACCACACTGAAACTCAAGTCTTCTTGAGATTAAATTATCCAACAAGAAACCTTCAATTATAAATTTAACTTCACTATTATCACTTTCTGCTTCAATCTCTCTCTCCTACTGCTCTAACTTTACTATTCCGTTTGACTTAAATACTTTATCTAATCTGCATATAACAAGGAATCCTGTCCTCTCTTTGGAGCTGATTGGAAATAGGTAGGGAATTAAATTTCCCTAAAAAAGACGACTCAGAAGGTTAGTGATAAAGTTCCGTATAGATTTGTCACAAACTTGTTGAAAAAATATTTTGCAAAAAAAATTTTCTGATACTTAAAATAATATATAATTTCGAATGCTGCCTTTTTTTAACTGGATTGAACATTCTTTTAAAAGAATTGACAGATTTTTAATAATTTTAAAGCATATACGTCCTCTTTTTAATTATAAAATTTCAAACAAATCCATAAGCATGTGTACTCCATGTTAAAATCTCCCCTCTACCCCAATCCTCTATAAATCTTCTAACAATTTCATCTACAACTCTCCTTTTCCACCACTTTTTGCCACCACCTCCAAACAATAAAACAAAACCAAATGGACACAAATGGCGATCATCATTCCAAAAAGCGGATTTGAGTTCCAAAGCCGCCGCCATTTTATCAACCACTTCATTCGAATTTAATAGCAGCACAGGTGCCGAATTCTACCCCCAAACGGTCATTATTATTATTTTCTTGAACCACGTCGTAAAAATCCCGACTGAAACAGCGTCATTAACATAAATAGGGGATGAAATTTATACTCATAGCGCCGAAATTAGAAAGATCACCATAAAAGCAAAATGAGAGTACATACATCAAAAGTGCGCGAAATTTAGATTTTCCTTCTCGTTGCCATATCGTTCTTACATAATGTCGGTCGGGGGGAATATTTTTTATTACTATTGGTCGGGGTTTCCTTTCCACTTTAAGTATTATTTTAGATAAGAAGAGAGAAACGGTGATTATTTTGGGAAGTTAGATTTCTGGCAAGTTTTTTAGATTTATGCGACTTGGTTTTTGATGTTTAAAGACTCCTTAAAGAGAGAAAAATTTTTCTTTTTCTCTAGTTTTTTTCTTCTTCCTTTTTTGACGGAGACGTTTAAGATATATGGATTGGGGACTTAACTATATGTTTTTATGAAAGAATTCTTTTTTATTGAGATTACATTTTTATTTGATTCTTAATTTTTGTTTTATTAAGATCGAGTTAAGTACTGATTTCGATATTCATGTTTTTTATTGCGTAACATAATTAATTTTTCCATTGCGATTTTAATTTCCTATAATAAAGAGTTTTTTTTCGTTCGCTTTGCATGTTTCTTCTAACAAATTATTTTTAAAAAAATGTTGTTTTTATTGTTTCCATTTTGTAGTTACTTCGAAGTTTTCAGGTAAGTTTTTATAAAAATATGTTTTGAAAGAAACATAGAAGTCTTTCGCATACAGGGTGATGATAATTAAAGTTCCACTTTTAAAATGCTGCAAAAAAAATAATAATAATAACTACTGCTAGAAATAACTTCGAATTTGAGCTGAATATACTTAAAGAAAAAGAAAACGGCATGGAGTGCATAAGAAAAAAAATTTGTTTTTTATGCGGTGTTTGGCCAAGAAGACAAATTTTTTTTAAAATACATTTATTTGCAAAACTCCTTTTCCACTACATTGCATAACATGAGACTTACAGACGTAAGTGGCAACATCATTATAAAATTTAAAACAAAATTAAAAATACATTTAAAAGACAAATATAAAATAAAAGGAAGAGATTAAATACATAAATATAAAGAAATGGAGGTACCTCTATAAAACTTTAAAAATATATACAGTAAACAAATTTTCTTAAGGCATTAAGGCTTTCAGTACATTGGACTAACAAAGACAAAACAGGTGGCCAGGAAATACCTAAGCGTTTCAACTTCTTTTAAAAAATTTCTCTTTTACAAAAATATCGGTTACAATGCAGCAAGACATGTTCCGCAATTTCAGCATCCAGACAACAAGAACAAATATCATTACCAATTAAATTAAACCTAGATAAACAGCTCTTAAAATTTCCTTGTCCTGTAAAAATATAGGATAACTTAAAATCAGTAACAAATTTCTTACATTTTAGCTGTTGATAAATGGTCGGAAAAAACTTTTTAGTCCACAAAGCTTTAGGTGAAGCCAAGAATTCAGAGTACCAGGCGGAAACAGTTCTTTTCCAAGCTAAATACTTCCAGTGGGACAACGGCACAGACATCGAAAAATTCATATCTTGGCAGGTTGCTTCTTTGGCCCACTGGTCCACCCTATCATTGCCGAGATTTCCACTATGGCTCTCTGAATGTAAGAAAAGTGAATGTCACTGTCTTCAAGATTGTACTGAATAGACTGAAAATCTACAAGTTTTCTGTAGAATTTACATTGCGCACAAAGAATTAAGTGAAGAGAGCGAGTTGGTTCAGAAAGAAGACAATTGAAAACGGAATTTTCCCATTCAATGTGGTGGATGAGCCTAACACTGCAACAACTGTTCACTCTAAGAGTGTTCACACAACTATTCATCCCTTACAGTGCAACAACTGTTGAATGACTTGGCTGTTTTTTCCTTCAAAAACTAAAACAATCATGCACATTGAACAGTACAGTTGGTTTTTCTTATCTAAACTTATACCTAACCCCGTGTGTGGTTCAACTTATACCTAAGCCGTCGCAATGCAACTCAAAACGCCACTTGTAACCGAATCCATTTTTGTTATTCTGCTAACAGCGCTGTCTATTGATACACTAAGGGAAATTTTTTCTTATGCCATACTTCCCCCCGTTTTCAAGAATACCCAGTTTAAATTTGAAGTTATTCTAACCAGTGATTCTCTTTTCTTTTTACAGCATTTTAAAAGTGCGGAACTTAATTATAATTACCTTGTATATATAATAATGTAAATTAATGCTAATCATTTCATACAGTTGACGTAAAAATGCCTCTAAAATAAAACAGTACAAGACGTAGATGATAATAGACGGTAATAAATCATTTTTAACTAACAAAAACTTTACAACAGAATTTTTTTCCGAGAGTGTTATCCATCAAATTCTGGCAGGCTTCAAAGAAAGATCTCAAAATTTTCCAGAATATATTCAGTTAGCGAAAAGTATCTTCAGTGCTTAATCTAACGTGAAAGGACATAAAAATCGATATACTATATCAATTGAGTTCCTTATTTGGATCGAATTTTAATTAAGACAAGAGGAAATTTAAACTATGCGACTGGAAAAAGAACATTTTTGACTTATTACTCATTAAAATTTTGTTTTATTTTGATACAAATATAATTAATATGAAGCATGAGGAATTTTCTTTATTTATATATACTTTGTTGCTACTAGTAAATTAAACTATCATGAATTAATTTTCTGTCTTCGAAAAGCAAATGATTAGTGGACATAATCGTTGCTTCATTCCATACAAATCATTTTCAATGAATTTTTAAGGAATCAAAATTTATTTATAAGCATATTAATTTTAAATTAAATAGAGATTTTCGAATAATTTTTAAAATAGTTAGCTTCATTTTCAAATAACTTCTAGAAATCGAGAAATTACGTCCTTTGATAGAAATTGTAGATTTTGAAAATAGTTTTTAAAGTTAAAATTTTTTACAGCATTCTTTAAAGTCGTAGAAAAGCTTTTACTTCTTTTTTTCAATTCCTACTATTAGTTCAATCTCTTCCTATATATATATATATATATCTTTATATATAAAAATCTTCTGTGAGTGTGTATGTCACTAAACTCCTCCTAAACGGCTGGACCGATTTCGATGAAATTTTTTGTGTGCGTTCAAGTAAATTTGAGAATGGTTTAGATTCACGATTCGGTCCGATATCGCGCGCAATTAAAGTTAAAAAGATATTAATTAAAAACATTCAAAAAATACAATTCAACATTCACCTGCATTGTTGTAACAACGTTAGTGTTATAAACAAGTAAGATAAAAAAAATTTAATCAATTCCTACTTAGATCAACCAAGAAAAAATTTATTTTAGCTACTTTTTATTAAATAGTTGCAATTAATATAAATATGTATATACATATGACAGAATCACAACATTAAGTGGTAATTCATTTTTATTAATTATGAAAGTATGGTATTGTCATCCAAAACAACCGTGTGTATAAAATTTCAGTTCAACTGAATGCCTTAAAACGTGAGAAAAAAACCTTTTCAAATTTTGACATAAGTCGCCAAAAGGGTCGCCAACGTGGCTGTATTTGTAATTTTTTAAATAATTAGTTATAATCAATTAATTTTTATTAATTATAATTAAATTATTGTATTGTCATCCAAAATAATCATGTACATTACATATCAGCTCAATTGAGGGCTTTAAAATGTATTTTATTAACGATTGAAAATTCCACCAAGAGAAATAAATAAACAAACAAACAAATAAAATATGAGCTAATAGTAGGAATTGGAAAAGACGTAAGTTGGCGTCGAAAATTGATTTTAAGCCAAACTGGCCAAACCTGGTCTTTATTGTTACGAAAATGCAGACGATTCACGCTTTTTAGCGTTTTTAATTAATATCTTTTCTCAACTAATCTTTATATATATAATTCTTCTGTGCGTGTGTATGAAACTGAACTCCTAAACGGCTGGGCCGATTTCGATGAAATTTTTTTTCTGTTCCAGTGGACTCGAGAATGATTTAGATTTATAATTCGGTTTAGAAATGTTTATTTAATTATTTATTTATTTATAAATTGTTGATCTTGGAATGTTTTACATTGGATCCGGCAGACTGCGCTACGATCGCAGTATCGAATATTCAAAAATCTTTTATTTTGAATTTAAGATGTTTGTACAGGACAACGTCTGTCGGGTCCTCTAGTATATATGTATATATCTTGTTCAAATTTTCAATCATTAATAAAACATACCATCTATTCATCCATTCAAGTTCAAATACATTTTAAAAAATTTGTAATGAATGGCTCTTGATGTTAATACAGTTTTTTTCAAATATTAATTCATTCATTTAAATAAAAAAATGAATAAAAAATAAACAAACAAAAATAATAGTCCAAAAGCTTATTTAGAAAGGAAAATCGTTCGTTGTGTCTCTGTAGCGCAACGGATAGCGCCTTTGGCTTTTAATCCAAAGGTCGTGGGTTCGAATCCCACCTGGGATGGCATTATTTCTGAGGATGGGATTTCTTTTTTACTGTACTATTTCATTAGAATATTTAAATATGATTAATGGATAAATAGTAACAAACAAAAATAGTCCAACACCAAATATAGAGAGAAAAATGGAAAATTGCAAGGAAAATAGCTTTCTATTTTGCCACTTAATATTGTTATCCTGTCATATGTATATACATATTTATATTAACTGTAACTATTTAATAAAAAGAAACTAAAATAAAATAATTCTTTGGTGACCAAGTAGGAATTGACTTAAATATTTTTTTATATTTATTTAAAGTTTATTAACGTTTCATTGTGATGTAACATGAAGGATATTATTTACGAACCTCGTAATTTTGAGCCACGATCAAGGGATGAGAATGATACCTAAGCTGGGGGCATCCCCTTCCCTAAACCCCTAAGGGGGTTCACCTTCTTTAGGTGAGTACGGGTATCACAATCCCGAGGTGCTCTAATGATCTTTTTCTTTTCTCAAGGGGTTTACTGTCTTTGGTAAACACGGGCTTCACGAACACGGGGTACCCTAGTGATCCTTCTCTGATTTCGACCCTCTTTCTTTTGTCATTCTGTTTCGTCTTTTCTTCTTTTCCCATCTAGATCATAGACAAATATTTTAAAATAATCATAAATACGATTATTGATTAATTTGTTCTTTATTGGACAGCTATAACAATTTATTATTAATAATATATTTTGGTTCACATTTTGTATTGCGTTGATTAAGTTTCTCTTCCTTCAATTTATTTAAATATTTTGTTTTGTTGCTTTATTTGTGTTTTCGACTAACACCGTTGGTTTGGCAACCCGCATGTTTGCCGTGTGCGGAGTCCGGTAAGGAGGAAAATGGTATCCTGGGGAAACCTTTGCGTTCCTTTTGGTCCACGCTTCGCTGTAGACGGGAATGTTTGGTGCAGTATAGCCAGATTTGGCTCTTGCGCCAGAAAACACCCACATTCACTCACTCTCACCCTTCCCTAAATTACCATAACACGCCAGCGAGAGAGCTCTGACCCACGATAGATTTAACGGGTATCAGCCTCTCTACGCGGCGGGTCTTCAGAGGCACTAGGGTTCGAACTCACACATGGCACGCCGGAAACCGTTAGGCTACCGTGGCTCCTTTTTCATTTGGAATCCTGTCCTCAAGATATTTTCCTAAAACTAACTTACCTCTTCCCACAAAATAATGCAAATGATAATTTTTTATGCAAGATTATGCAATTTTTATGCAATTATGCAAGATTATGCAATTTTTTATGCAATTATGCAAGATTATACATTTTTTATGCAATTATGCAAGATTGTGCATTTTTTATTCAATTATGCATTTTTTATGCAATTTTGAGTATTTTTAATAAACAAAAAACTCACAGTAAAAACATGCATAGAATTTTTTTTATTTACTTTATATTATAAAGCGCCACATTTTAAAATTTTTGCTATTAATTAGAAATTACAGCTATAAAATCTGTCTTTTTCCATTTATCATCCATAATATGTAATAATACAATATGCAATGAAAAGTTTTTATGAAAATAGTTTAGCTTGCTTTAAATTTTAGCTTCAGATAATTAATTGTAACGTCGTACTCATGATCTGGCACTACTGTTACTTTATTTTTCAAGCTTTTTTTTCAAATATATTCTGAAATTATTTGATTTAGAGTTTAAACATAGAGTTATGGACTTTATACATGTAATACAGATCGAATAGAACTGGCTAATTGATTCAAGACATATTGAGAACTAAACACGCAACTTTTATTTTAAAGACTTAGTCAAAAGACTCAGTACGAGAGATTCAACTTGAAGTAAATAAAACCGCATGGTTCACTTAAAGAATAAATAGAATAATTGTACAATCTAAACATAAAGTAGTAGAGTTGTGTGAGTTTTAGAATTTCCTAGTCTAATTAACTTGCATCATACATTTTTCACTTTAAAATATTCATTCTTAAAGCTCGAAATTACAGACTTTCATCTAAATAGACGCAATTGTCGCAGTAGTTTTTGGCGGTAATCCTCTCTAAAAAGCTGTGCCATTCAAGGCATTTCCGCTTTCGACTACTTCCAAGACCACCGTTATGTATTGGGGAAATACTGTTCACTTCAGCTCTTTGGATTAAGGGCATAAGCAATTTCGGGAAAGTAATGTATTGTTGTGAATTTTATGTAATGAATGCTTAAAGTAGTGTAAATAATTTATATCTGGATGTGTAATACGTTAACATTACTTTCTGTCGTATTTACTTTTGTGAAATTGTAATATTCGGGAGAGCGCCGTGCCTTCCATTATAATGGTGATTCAATGGAAACTTGGCATCACACATTTTTGGCGAACATTATGGCGAGTTGGTGACCATAAGGGATGCATTCTGGGAATCACTGGAGAAATCTGCTAATATCACAATCTGTGCCGAAAGCGGATATACTTCGTGAATCAGTCAGTGTCAGTGAATATTAACGTCGCATTGTTCAGGTACACAAGGGCTTTTAGCGAAGTACCACGTAATTTTGAACCGCGGTCAAGTGACGTGGATGAAACCTGAGCTGGCACTCCCTTTCCTAATTACCACACCACATCAATGGAAGGATGTTTGAGCTCTCGACAGATTTAACGTGCATCGCTCCCCTACACGACAAGTCTTCTGTAGTACTGGACTCGAACTCGTGATAAGGCCAGCCACGATCCAATACCTTGACCACTCGGCTAACGCGGCCGTGATACTTTGCGAAAGATCCGTTCAGACTATAAATAGGAGCAGCTCCCTGAAGAGGAGTTATTAGTGCTTTGACCGTTGCAGAGTCGACTAGCGATTAGTTGCTACTTTCGAGCCAGTGCTTGCGAATAATTTTAAACATTACGTATTTGTATTTTTAGACGTTGATAGCTGTGTCTGAGGGCTCTAGAAGGTGTGAAGGCCTTCTGGGATTTATCAAGCGGATTCTAGTGCTGTAGCCTGTTTCATACACACAAGGACTGTTTTTCTACAAAAAAAATTATTCTTAAGAACTGTCTTGTTCTTTGAGACTGTTAGCATAAAATCCTCGAACCCCGATCTACATAACAGTATTTCCGTCGTAAAATACAAAAGTAATAGAACAAGAAATATCTAACTGATAAAATGAAGAACAAAAATTGTAAAAGCAGACGTTCCAACCTTCCTACATTCATGATTATAAACTACTTTATTATTATCCTATTTTCTACTACCGGCACGATTCGTCTTAAATATATATAAAAAAATTTCTGGTAAAAGTTATAATTTTCGAGAAATTTTGTGCACACACATTATCTTTAAAATAACAATAATCCTGGAGTAGAGGAATTTCTTAAAACACATTGTTGAATTTCCTAACTACATTAATTTGTATCAAATTTAAAAAAAATACTCATTTTTTATAGTTCATGTCAAATTATCCGGATGATCGTGATAGTGATAATGTCAACGATGTTTCATGATGAAGTACTAACAAATTAAATCATGAGATTACTTCAACTATCCATTAAACCACGTTTCATTCGCAACTATCCATCAACTGTCAAGGGCGGTCCACAACTTAAATTAATTGTCTCTGACTCAAATGATGTTCTTTTCACTTCTTCGTTCTTTATGCTGTTTTAAATATTCTGCCGGTCTTCTTCGCAGTGCTGAAAATTTATATATGACAAAATAAGATTGTCATGATGCGAGATTTAATTTTAAATGAATAAATTATTCTTATGTATTAAATAAAACTCGAGGATTGTAGCTTTTAATCGTTTGTGAATATGTATTATGTATGCCTAACTCCATGAAATTTATTCTGATACAGTGGGGGCAAACTGTGGGGGGGGGGCAAAAAACATAAATTAATTTGAGTCAAATTTCAAGCCTGGTTGATGTACTGAAACGCATTGGTCCAAAAAAACAATGCCTTTTCTTTTTCAATTTCATACAAATTTAAGCTAATTTTGAGTTACAAAAGTTTGCTGAGTAGAAAAATTGTATTAAGATGATGATATTTTTCAATTCTTATTATTAGGTCACACTCTCTATATATTTATTTATTTGTTTATTTATTTATTTATCCTGGTGGAATTTTCAATCTTTAATAAAATTCATTTTAAAGCACTCAATTGAGCTGAAATTTTATATACATGATTATTTTGGATGACAACACAATAATTTAATTACAATTAATAAAAATTAAATGATATAAAACTAATTATTTAAAAAAATTACAAATACAGCCACGTTGGCGATTTAGCGACCATTTTGGCGACTTGTGTCAAAACTTTAAAAAAAAATTTTCTCGCGTGCATTCAGTTGAACTGAAATTTTATATACACGATTGTTTTGAATGACAATACGATACTTTAATGATAATGAATAAAAATTAATTACCACCTAATGTTGTGATTCTGTCATATGTATATACATATTTATATTAATTGTAACTACTTAATAAAAAGTAGCTAAAATAAAATTTTTCTTTGTTGATCTAAGTAGGAATTAACTTACAATTTTTTTTGTATGACTTGTGTGTGTTTTTATTATATTTCGATCAAATTATTGATTCAAACACCAAATCAACGTGATAGCTATTCTGTTATTGGAAATTATCCTTTGTATGAAAAGGCGGAAAAAATATTTCATTATAAAATGGCTATCTATTTAAGATTCTATTTACTGTCAAGAAAATTGCTGAAGTCGTGCTGGATTAGTTTATATATATATATAAACTCCCCTTTTTGAACGCTCAGTCAGCTTAATTGCTACACTTGTGGTTGGTTGTGATCCTCTTTATAAAATAGTGCATTAAAAACTTTTCGAGATAAAATGAATTTTAGCTATTTCTGAGAAAGTTTTCGAATCTTGTTGGATTTAGTGTGCAAAAACTCTTTATGTACGAATTCGAATTTTCTTTTCCTCAATGTTCTACTCCCAGTACATTAACTAAGGCCCCATAAGAAAATTTATTATATATTTCAAAGAGCAACTTATTTTTTTTTATCTGAGTTGATTTATTTTTTTCTGGTATAAGATGTGTGTCGTATGTCCTCTTCTATACTATAACGCTAAAATGATATTAACTTTTAAATATTTGTTTAAAACTATCTATGCAATATTTCCAAATTTTTGTAAAAACGTAGTAAACTTTTCGTCTTAGTTGTCTAATTCGTGCACGGAGTGATCTCCGGAACCGAGGATAGGTAGTTCGAATAATTCCTGCCCTTAAAATTTCCAGAGTCATCAGGGGTTATCCATCCGCCATCAACGCAGCAAACACCGAAGTGGTGATCTAGAAATTGAACACTAGATTGCAGCACAGCCTAACGCCTCTATTTGATTATACACTCTATGGAAAATTTAATTAAGACTTACCATTAAATCACAACTAAAGATTTGTGGCGGTGTGATATCTATTTGAACTAGTACCAACATCACGCGAGGACGATCGTTTTGGCGTGATCGGTTTAGCACTCGCATTCGTTTGGAACGGAAGGTACCCAGAACGAACCTTCCTTCCTTCATTGGTGACCCCTGCCGTGATATGAACCGCACCCTTTGCGTGCCGCAGTCGTGGTGCCATCTATCCACCGCAAAAAGAAACCAAACCATCAAAAATTGACGCAAAATAAGCCGTTACTTCTCAAAAGCCATCTCACTCAAATGACGCAATTCTCAAGACGTCACGGACGAATTCTCAAGACGTCACGCATAAATGACGCAACCCACCAAGTGACGCAACTGCTTACATACTCGCCACGAATATGGTATCGTTCGTTTGCCCATTCGCCGAAACACTGGCAGGGGAGTATGTGGTGGTGTGATATCTATGAACTAGTACCAACATCACGCGAAGACGATCATTTTGGCGTGATCGGTTAAGTACTCGCATTCGTTCGGAACGGAAGGTACCCAGAACGCACCTTCCTTCCTTCAGATTCAAACGTCATCGGCGCATGCGTTAATCTGACCCACTATCTCATGAAGATAGTGCTCACAATGTCAGCGGAAAAATGTTTCCCTGACGTTTAAATGTCGTATGTTAATTACAGTATGTAATAACAGTATGTCCCTTACTGTATGTCAATTACAGTACGTAATAACAGTACGTAATAACAGTACGTCCCTTACTGTATGTCAATTACAGTACGTAATAACAGAACGTCCCTTACTGTATGTCAATTACAGTACGTAATAACAGTACGTCCCTTACTGTATGTCAATTACAGTAAGGGCTGGTAAACAGCCTTCTCTGTGTATTGCTCAGAAAGTCCATCAACACCGTAAACAACTTGTTTTTCTAGGAAGAGGGTTTGCAGCGATTCCTTTTCACGAAAATTGCAAATAACAGAAGGCAGAAATAAAAGCGTTTAACGACTAGTCCGAATAGGAACTCCTTTTCATCCCAGTCATCTAACGAGTACACTTTAGTCCCAAAGGTGCCCAGTTCAAATCACTACGCTTCCAATCAGCAACAAAGGTCACCATGGATGAACTGCAATCAAAAGCTTTCGCCGATACTTATTATAAGAGACATCACTCTTCAAAAAAAGCAATCACCAGAATCAAAAACCGGATTAACTACGGAAAAGAAATCTTTGAGTAAGTGTAGTTAATCACTTAACCATGCATGGTCCTAATTTCACATGTTTCATTAAAAATAAACAATAGCAATTCGATCACTTGATTTCGTGACATCACTTCGGGGCTTTTATATTCCTCGTGACATCACCGACTCCGGAAATCGCGTTCCAAGACTTACACTCAAATAATACCCACTATTGATCATTTAATACAAGGGACATCACCCCGTAAAAAAAACAATTACCGGAGTCCAAAACCGAATTAACTACGGGAAAGAAATCTTTGAGTAAATGTAGTTAATCACTTAACCATAGATGGTCCTAATTTCACAATGTTTCATTAAGAATAAACAGTAGCAATTCAATCACGTGATTTCGGGGCATTACTTGAATCCGTAACATTACTTTCGTGACATCACTTCGGAGCTTTTGTATTTCTCGTGACATCTTCGAGGAATATAGAAAATCCGAAAATCACTCCAAAAAAAAAACACACACAAATAATTCCCACGATTTGTCACTTAATACAAGAGACATCATTCCGCAAAAAATGCATTTACTAGATTCAAAATTGAATTGATTACGGGAAAAATCTTTTAGTTAATAACCATGTATAGTCCTAATTTCACAATGTTTCATTAAAAATAAACAAGAACAAGTCAATCATGTGATTTCGTGGCATCACTTGAATCCGTGACATCACTTTGTTTGTATTCTTCGTGACATCAACGAGGAATATAAAAACTCCGAAAATCGCTCCAAGAGATTTACACACAAATAATTCCCACGATTTGTCACTTAATACAAGAGACATCACTTCGCAAAACAAAAAAAGCAATTACCGGAATCAAAACCGGATTAACTACGGGAAAGAAATCTTTGAGTAAGTGTAGTTAATCACTTAACCATCCGTGATCCTAATTTCACGGCGGGTTAATGACAAAGCTAAGGACACACAAAGAGAAAGATATAGTTAGGCCTTTTGTGAAATTCTCTTTTCTGGCTCAAAACGTTTATTGGCGGTGACAGATGATTGGATAATAGGCGTGCATTGGAACTCCTAATGATGCCTTGGAATAAAAGAGAGCACTGCCATGCTTGAATGGTGGTGGAAATTGATTAGAGGTGGGTGTGGTTTTAGATTGTGTCACGCGAGTTTTTCGGCACCTGGATGTTCCGAAAAGGGCTGGTCCCAGGATTAATCGGGGAAGAATAAAGAACTGTTTTATTTTCGCATCGCTTCACAAGGGAACCATTTCGGTGTTTGGAAGATTTTTAGGTTCAGTTACAGTCGAAGTTTCAATGGAAGTTTATTTTTATCTTGATTAGATTTTTGGGGCTTTCGTATTTTTCATGTTACTGGAAGACGTGTCTGGAAATGACGCCAAACAATAGAAGTTAAAACCTGTAAATATTTCTGTATATATTTTGTATATAACACGCAGAAAATTTTTAAATTATGTCTTTCGATAACTAGTAGAAGTATCACGAAAGGGAGAATTATTTCCTATTTTGTGCATTTTCAGTCAGTTAGTTATGTACTCCAGTTTTATTTAAGATTGTTTCGGCATAACATTAAAGAATATGACCCAGATTTGAAATATCTTTTCAGATAAACAAGTACTCAAACATTAATTTGAAATTCTGGCTGCGCTATCTTGTTAAAAAAAAACATATTTTACCACACTACTCATTTTTATCTGATTTTGATCTTACTATTAGTCCATTTTTTTCTTGTATAAAATGTGCTTCTTATTTTCTCTCCTATACCTTAATGCTAAATGAGCTATCCCGTTACGTGTTAAACAGAAAAAAATAAGTATTTATGGAATATTTTGAAATTTTAAAAAACTTTAAACAGAGAGAGATGTATGAATCAGTGGTGCAAATTTTCGTGAAAATTGAGTCATTTTTCTATTTGAAAGTGTGCTTCATGTATAGTTCAGAACCTTGTACATTTGGTGGCCTCGGTAGCCTAGTGGTCAAGGTCAAGGACTCATGGCAGGCATGTCATGAGTTCGAGCCTAGTGCCGTTGAACAAAGGCCATGCAAGAGGGCGGTGTACTCTAAATCTGCTCTCATTGGTTTGATGTAGAAGTTAGGAGAAATGGGTGCAAAGCTCAGATGTCGTCCTCGTCACTTGACCATGGCTCAAAATTACGAGATCCGTCGCGATTAGACCTCGAGTAGCTTTATAGTGCAAGGTTAATATAACTCTAACTCGTACAACTAGCGATCTCCTTAAACGTTGATTAGTCTTTGTTTCAAAACAAAATTTACATTCCAGCAATTTTTATTTCGAGGAGAAAAATTTTCCATTATAATATTAGTTTGTTTGTGTAGTACTAAGCAAATAAATATTTATTAGTATGGTTTCTGAAAATGAATAGGAAGTCTTCTAAAATACGTCATTTTATACTTAACATGCAAAACAAAATTTTATGTAGAAAACAAAACACAATTCACGCAAAATAGGACTGGTTCAAAAAGAAATAAATTATTCTCCTTTTTTTTTAAAGAAAACAATGAATTTTTACGTGCTTTTTTAAAGTCAATGTATAAAATAGGAATATTACATTATTTTCCAATTTTTAATATCATCAGAATTTGTCTTTAGCTATTGAGAAAGACAAATCTTTGTAAATTTGATTGATTTAAATTGATATTGGTTGCGTGTTTTAGAAATAAATACCAAATTAAGCGAACTATTAATAGAAATATGGAATCTGTGTGTGTGCTGCAAGATATTTTAGTATAATTTACGTTTTATATATTTATTATCGTATTATATGTATTAGATAATTATATTGAATATTTCAAAGCAAACGTATGTCAAGGGGTTTTAAAGCTCTCTTGAAAAATTAAACGTTTCACTAATTTAATTGCTTTAAAACCTTTAAATCATTACTCGCACCAAAGAATTCCATATAAAGCTCCATAGCTATAAAATAAAAATGAAAATATTCATGTCTTGATTATTTTTGTGTTATATTTAATATTTCGATAATTAAAATTTATTCGATGCTTAGAAATATAATTCCTAAATTATTCAAAAGTATAGCAAATTCTATCAATATTTGTTTTGAAAATGCCACATGATACCATGTATACAATATTATACATCTTACCTTTTTATTTTGAAAAAATATACAGCTTATATGATGATTAAACAACAATATTTAAATTTAAAAAAAATATAAACACAATTCATAAAGGAACTCTTCAAAATCGTCCTTAACATTCTGCATGTTCTGCCTTGCGCAACATTTTCTGAAAAGTTTATTACTTAAAAAAAAATCTTGTATAAGCCCTTTAAGTTTATATTGCCTTCTTAATTCGCATATTTTAAGAATTATTGTTTGTATAGTTTCAAAGCATCAGAATTTGCAACGGAATCCTTTCAGAAACTTTATATAAACAACCCAAAGTAGCTTGCATAATTTCCTGTATAGTTTCATATCTATTTTGCATTATACCATAATGCCATATGTATTTTGTTAAAAATATTTATTTGATTCTAACTAAAATATTCAAAACATGGAAACTCACTCAGAAATCTTACCATGCTTTTAGAACAAAGGAACCTCTGTGCATCAGCTCAAAATACCCCTTAATATAACCTACTTAAACCCCGCGACTCTTTTGTTGCAATTCCAAAACACACCTCCCCTTTTCGTCTTTGATTACACCGAAATCCCTCTCCACCTTTCTCCCATCCCCAACAGGCTCATCTCTAATTTTCAAAACGGATCCAAAAATAGCTCAAACCCCCGAGAAACGATAGGTTTGCAATTATTTAAAATCGTTCTCCTCTTTTCTGCAGACTCTGCTCAATTACCTCTCGTAACAAAGGCGCACGTATCGAATAAAATTCCACTCAACCCCCTGGTCCACCCCCTGCAGACGATCTGGTACGGAAAAGAATTCCAAATGGCCGCTCCATTCTTCTCAGACAGAACACAGAGAGCCGTATATTGTTCTAGATGCAATTTAGCGTCAAATGAGTCCGCGGTCGTGATTTATAGAGTTGCCCCTGGCAACCTCCAATCACGGCCGAAGACTGTGTTCATTCGATAACTTTTGTCAGGAGACAGATTTTAATTGGCCTTCCCAGTTAATAAATGAATTTGGATGGAAGTTCATAAATTTCGAAAACTCTTTTGGTTTTGTTTGGAGAGCCTCGATCTACGAGACTTCCGTAGCTCATAGCGCTCTTCTACTAATTAAAGGACTTAAGAGAAATAGGTTGGAATGTGCTTCATAATGTTAATTCATGGACAGATATTTTGTTATTAAGTAACTGCTCGGGTGTATTAGGAATGTTCGTATTTCGATATTTCGTTGCATAGCAAAGTCTGATATATGAGAGCTTTCATTAGTTACACTAGGACTTTGTCGCTTATGAACTTAATAATTCTGGAACACTCAGATTATCTGTTTATTGTTGCTGAAATTATTTCATAAGATTATGTTATGGGTAGACTTATTACTATACCAGGAGAATTAAACCGTTATTGACATGCGATCTAATTCGGTTGTGTTGATGATGCATTAAAATTGTACTATATGCAATATTAAGTACAGATCTTTTCATTTTGATTCAGTACTAATACTATCTAAGATTTAACATCTGAACTGAGAACGCGCTAAAAATTTCAACACTGATCTGCAATTGGAGTTAAAAGGTTTTAAAGTTTAGTATATTGTTATTTCTTACTTGTGGTGCAAATAAATGCTTTTATTCCCTGAAGAGTTATTTAAATTCTCTAGCTTTCTCAAATTAAGAACTGAATTGCTTCTTTACAAAAGTCATATAAGATCTGTTCTGACTTATGCATCAGAGAGTTGAACATTGAATTTACGTAATGAGGCATCTTTGGAAATTTTCGGAAGAAAGATCTTACGTTGCATTTTTGGTGGGATCCAAGTGAATGGATCATTTAGATCTAATTTAGAACTCTATAAAATTTACAAACAACCTGATATTGTAAAATTTGTCAAATTAAAGAGACTTAAATGGGCTGGTCATCTGGCTAGAACGAATGAAGATCGTTGCTGCAAGAAAATATTTCAGGCAAAATCCATGGGAAATAGACCTCGGGACAGACACTACTAAGATGGATTGATTGTACCGAAATAGATCACAAAGAATGGAAAACAGTTACGAAAAATTAGAGATTCCTGGAAAAGGCCATGTCCCACCCAGGGCTGTGTGTGTGTGTGTGTGTGTTGAACCCCCATATATATTGAAGAAAATTTTTTACTGAAAAAAATATAGGCAAAATTTTGAAAAAAAAATACAATTATTTTCACAGCTTTGAAGTTTAAGGAGAAAAAAAATTATGTATTTGACTCAATAATAAAGAATCATCATCATCATCATCATCCATAACGTGACAGCCCAGGATGGGCCAACCCAGAAAGCCTTCTAAGTCTAACATTTCCAACCACCTGTACTGGCGGACAAACACCTCCAATTCTTAGTTTTAGGGGCCAAACAATCCTCCAGCAACTGCATCTGTTCATCGAATTCTAGGCGTTCCTGTTCTTCTAGTGCTATATGGCTCAGCCGAAATTATTTTTTAGAACGTTGTTGTCTCTTATGTGGAAAACATGCCCAGTCCTATTGAGGAAGTTTATTTTAAAGTAATGAACAACATTTGGCTCTTTGAACATTCGGTATAATTCGATGTCGCGTCTTACACCACATACCAATTTCCTGAATTTCTTCAGAAACACATATCAGGAGCTTGCATTCAAACCACCGAAATCCCTTCCTTTTTCATGGTCATATTCCAGGTCTCCGAAGCGTTAGTCAGGGTGGGATGGATTATGGGCTTGTAGAATAATAGTTTCGTCTTTTTCCAGATAAAAATCCAGGACTAAATTGCGTCAATCCATAAAAAGCTTTATTAGGAGGAACAATATAAAATGAAATTTATCATAATTATAAATCTGTCATTGTTTTTAACCCTCTGAAATTTGAAGATGTTAGACAGAACCAATCAGACTGTTGCTTTAGACCGTAGTACAAGAAAGGAATCCATATGAAACTCTTTTTTAGAGAAATCCATACAATTCAAGATAATCTTAGAAGTAGCCTAATATCGGTACCCGAGTGGTCATGCTCACGAACTCGTGACCAGGTTTTCGAATCATGAGTTCGAAACCTAGTGCCCCTGAAGATCCGCCATATAAAGAGACTAATTTACGTTAAATCTATCGAGGCTCGAAGTATTCATTTTGGCGTAATGTGGAACCGTGGAGAGGAAGGTGCTAACTCAGTTGTCGTCCTGAACAGCCATAAAGTTCCTGTCTTGACAGGGTTATTGCCCCTCCGACGAATTGGTATTCTCTGTTAGATACACAGATCTGCGTCTCTCTGCCAAGAACTGCTGGTGTGCTAGTTTGAAATTTAAGAATGAACTTGACTGTTTATAGGTTTACCACTTTATATTTGAACTTGTTAATTCCTCTGATTGTGTGTGTGTTATGTATTTCTTCTCTAATGACCAGTGCCAGTTTATCCAGTGGGCGCTTGGGGTGGGTGCCCAGGGGCTCTGATAAGCTGCACTTAACCAGGTTTTTTAGTTATAAATTTTCATTCGCCAGTGCAAAGGGGGCCCGTAGATCTTCTGCGCCCAGGACTTGAAATGAGCTTAAATCTGCACTGCCAATGACTGAAGAGAATCTTTTTTCTTGCTCTGTTTTGGAGATTTCCTCCGACTTTTCTGCTACTCTCCACTCTACTGAGACAATTTCTTTTGTTTATTGGATGCTCGAAGGATCACTGTGCAGGGGTGGTTAAAAAAAGCTGTCGATCTCTTTACTTGATAGTGGCTCAAAATGATGAGGTCCGTCACCAAAAGCCCTCGTGTTGCTTTAGAGAGTGTGACGTAAATTAAATTTAAATCAAATCATATGACAGAGGCCTAACAATTGTGGCATTGATGGAGATGATCTTCATGTTCCCTGAGAAAGAGAGGCCCTTGATGGGACTATTGTCAATACGTAAAAGTGCAGTCTGAGATTCTCTGTCACAATTGTGGGCTAGAGTCAGACATGGTCTATTACCCATATACCAATAAGGAATGGAAAGTGTTCTCCACTCCATCAAATTTTGTGTGTGTGTGTGTGTGGTTTATTGTTATAAACCTAAAGTAGACCATGAGATAACTGAATGATGTTAATAATGAGCTTTGTGGTAAGTGATGCTCAAATTCAGCTCCAGATTTGTAATTCCGTTATAGTTTCAACATGCGAAATAATGGTAGCACCTGCATGCTAAAAGTAATCAAACCACAAAATCTTCATGTTATGTGATGTGGGACTTAAGGAAGTGAGGTTGTGCAACTATATATATTAATATACAACATCAAATTTTAAATATTAATATAAAAGAAAAATGTATGATCTTATATAATTTTGAAATATGTTTCTCTCTCTCTCTCTCTCACACACAAGCATAAGTATTTTTTAAATTTTTTTCTTCAAGATTACAGAGTTCTTTCTTTCTGTCAATTTCTTTATTTTGAAGCTTGTCATAGATCTTTGCAAACGAAATGATTGGTTTGGCTGAAATCAGTGAGCGCCTCTGTGGAATTACGTAAAGGTAACAGGTTTTGTAATTTTGAACCAATCATTAAGTGACAAACTTGAAATCTGATCTGACATACCTTTCCTAAATTCCCCTTTTGTGTAGTCTTTTAAGATGTAAACTCATTTAACATGTACTAGTCTTCACACAATTTTCTTAAGGGGACATGGTACGATTTATACAATTTTTTTTCATTTTAAAGAGTTTCAAAGCTTTTTTTTTTGGCTTTGCCCTAGGAATATGCATTATGTAAAACGGTTTTTGTATTCAAATTACCGCAAAAAGCTAAGCATTTTTTAGGGAAAACTGTTAAATTTATGATTTTAAAATTCTGTTCCTCCTACAATAATTGACCCACACACTTGAAATTTGATTTATAAGTACTTCAAACTATGTATAACAGAAGTTGGTATGTGTTTTGAAATAACGTGATTCATATTCGTAAAATACACTTTTTTATGAATACCTATTGAAAATGCCTTAAAAAAATATAAACCCTAAATTCAACCATTTTTTAAAAAATAACTATTACTTCGATACAAAAATACATACCAACTTTTGTTACATGCGTTATTAGCAATAGGTAAAAATATTTCAAAACATTAGGCACAGTAGGAAAAAAGGCCTTATTATTTTAAATGACATTATTTTTTTCTTTGAGATAAATCCGCTAAAAGTTTTTATTTTCCATTGAGATGTTAATAAAAACGAACTTAAGAGTAATCGAAACTCTGAATTTTTTTAGCTTAGTGCTGGCAAATTTCGTGAGGTTACAGAAAATTATATAAAGGATAATTAAAGCTAGAGGGAAAACTTTTATTTGAATTTTTGACCGATTTTTGTCTATTGAATCTTACTGAGTCCTTTTAAGGGCAGAAAAATTTAATTTGGCTATGCCTGACTATGAAGCTTTGGATCTTAACCATTAGTGTATAGTAGATCGTCAATAAATCAAAAAAAAAATTATTGAATGAATATATTCAACGAAAAATGATGTAGTATAACTTTTCTCTAAACAAATTTGGAAGAAAAAAAACAGTTTGTATTTTATTATTTAGTTATGTAGGATATTTCTCAATTTTTTGAAATATTGCATCTTTTCACATTGAAAATGGTATTTTATTATTTTTTTTCAGCAGGTGTTCGGAATTTTTCATGAAGCATGCGTTCACTGCACAACAACCTATCTATTTTCATTTATTTATTAGCTTAAACTTTATTTCACCTTCTTAAAAATACGTTGTGGATAGTCCTTGATAATATATTAATACATTCTACTGAGGAAAGTATATTTTCAAAATTGAATAAATCACATATTTATAGAAAAAGTAAAAATTGTCTATTTATATATACATGTATATTTGAAAACAATGCTCATGGTCATCAACTGAAGCACTTTATGAATAAATATGCTGTTGGAAAACCTTTCGGCACGCAAATATTCCATTTAAAGTGGTTGCCATTCCGAATAAAATAAATATTTGAGCGATAAGAAACATAAAATCGAGCGTGACTAGGAGCAGTATGTAAATTTTCTAAACAGCCGATGATGTGGATTTGGAAATAACAAATGCGATAATATTCGTATTTTATAAAACGGTTTACAAACATTTGCTACAATTGTTGAAAAGGAAACCACTTTTTTTCTAGTTATCACGTGCAATATTTCATGCCTTGTAAAAGTCGAAACCTTAAAAATTATTTATGATGCAGCGTAACCGAATAATAATTTCTTAATTTTTTTATCGAGTTTCGAGCGCAGTTAAATATTTTTAATTTATTCAAAACATATTGGGGGCCGCTACATTTTGTTAATTTTTTTTAATATAAAGTTTAGTGTTACGTAAAATAAAATCTTCATGAGTAATAAATCCAGTGTTTAATATATATATATATATATATATATATATATTCGTGTAATTTTACTTATTCTTTGTTTTTATTTTATGTTAATTTTTTTTTACACTTGCAAAAAAGAAACTTGTGTTAGTAAATAGATTTCCAACTGTTATACCACACTTTGATTGTAACCTATTTTAGCTCACATCTTTATTTATAACCAATTTGGTGAATTATTACACCCATATTGGACATAAATCTAGTACAAAAAAAATGAGCTGTTGGCGCAATTTGTTTTTCTTCTATGCCAAAGAAGTGGGCTAAAATTGTTTAAGTAAAATCTATAATAATGTACAGTTAAAAGTAATCACTTTACAAAAGTGATCATTGACAAAATTTTACTGCATATCTAAATATAAAACATTATATTTATGAATTAAAAAGTTAACTTACGTAAAATTTGCATTTGTATTAATAAACTATTCGCTTACTTTACCGTTAAATATCATTTTTATGTTGGTGTTAACAATAACATTTTCTACTTACAGTTTTCTCCACAATTCGTTAAAGCAATTAAAAATTGAAAAAATAAAACTTACAAATTAATCTTTAAAACTCCTATGCATTCATGTAGTTTGTTACGGTACTTTTTTGCATTTTATTTATTTTACTTGCAGAAATTAGATTTTCTTAATACAAGTTTTGATTAATAAATCCTTTCAATATTAAACAAATAGCTTTTCTCACATCGCCTAAAAAAGTAAAAAAATACTGAAATAAATTATTCTTGAATTAACCAGGTTCCTTTCTTCTATTTTTATTAAATAGTCTGTAGAGAATGCTACATCTTTGCAAAATATTTCCAAGAATTCCATCGTTTAAGCTTATACCTCCCATAACCATTCCACCCTCATATCTAATCCACGCAAAGCGATATTCATTCAAAAGAAAAATATCATCTAATACCCAGATCGGTAACTTGGCGATTTGGTATTATTTTTTTTCTTTTCTACTCACAGAATTCTTCAAAAGATAAATTCGTAAAGTTCTTATCCTTCTAATGGGTGAGCTCTGTGTGGGAGAGTGAGGGGTGTGCTTTTCCATCAGAGAGGGGTCTAATAGAAGGCTAAATCCCCTTAAAAAGGAATAATTTCCTGTAAAGGGATTAAAAGGGCTGAAGGTTATAGGATTAGATGGTTGATCCTTCGTGGAGATTATTGGATCGTCATCCTAGAGTTGCTTGAACAGATGGTGTGCTCCGGTGAGAGTTTGAGAGTAGTTTTCATTTTTCATTTTATCATTGATATACGTGTGATAAAAGATTAAGGTATGATATGTCTTCTATCGCGTGTATTTTATCGTATCAGATAATGTGTAATGGGAAAATTAAAAATTTTTTACGAGGAGAAGATGTATAATTTAGTAAATTTATTGTTCTGTTTGAGTAATACTTTATAAGTTTTTTTAAATTTAAATTGTAAAGAATATTGTTTAAATTATTTCTTTACCTTTATTTTTATGTAATCGTTTTTATTGTTTTTTTAATTCATACTATTAGCTTACTCTCTTCCTATATATATATATATATATATATATATATATATATATATATATATATATATATATATATATATATATATATAATCTTGTTCAAAATTTCAATCGTTAGTAAAATACTTTTTATTCATCCACTCAAGTTCAAATCATTTTTTTAAACTTGTAGTGGATGACACTTGATGTCAATACAGCTTTTTCAAATATTAATTCATTAATTAAATTTAAGCCATGAATAAATAGTATCAAACAAAAATAATTGTTCAACACCATATATAAAAAGGAAAATCGCTAGTTGTGTCCCTGTAGCTTCATGGATAGTGTGCGTTGCACTTCTAATCCAAAGGTCGTGGTTTCGACCACCTGGGTTGCCATAATTTCTGAGAATGTAATTCCTTTTTAATATACTATTTTATAGGAATAATTAAATTTAATTAATGAATAAATAAAAATAAACAAGAATAATAGTCCAACACCCTATATAGAAAGGAAAATAGAAAATTGCGAAGAAAATCGCTTTCTATTTCGCCAGTTAATATCCTGATTCTGTCATAGGTACATACATATTTATATTAATTGGAATTATTTAATAAAAAGTAAATAAAATAGAAAATTTTCTCTTCATTGACCAGAGTAGGAATTGACTTAAAAAAATATTTTCTTACATTACTTGTTTGATATTCAGATCCTTAGTGAAATAGCTGTAGTATTTCTCTATGGTAAATTTAAATTAACCTTAAAAAAAGATTATAAAATTTTTTTTGGTAAATATTATAACAGAACAATTATAAATATTAGGTTTAAAAATAATTAACTAATTTGTTAATCGGGGGTATATTATTGTTGTCCTTTTCGGATTATTTTGAGCTTTGTTACTCAATAAAGACAGCTACCTTTTATTTGGTAGTAGTTAGATTAGTTATCACTATGGATAGTAATTAAATTTTTTTTTCATGTTGTAATTGTAATTTCATCTTGGGTGTTAATGAATACTTTATGGGATGCAATAGCCAATTTTGGTTAAGCTCTTAAGCTTTATTTCATTTCGAATGCTCTATTTAAAATTTGTTATTTGTATTTTTCTTAGTTATTGTTTTTTTTTTTTTTTTTTTTTTTTTTTTTTTTGCTTTACATGGTACGATTTACGCAAAAATTTTTAAGTAAAGGATTTTTAAAACTTTTTCGGTATCCTCCTATATGTGTATACTATGTAAAACAGATTTTGTGCTCAACATTTCATAAAAAGCTAGTCATTTAATTTTTTAAGGAAAAAACTTAAAATTTGTGAAGTGATTTTAAAATCCTACTCTTCCCCCTACAAAAATTTACTTACATACATGAAATTTGTTTTACACGTACGTCAAACTATGTAGAGCAAAAGTTGGTATGGGTTTTGCGATAACATGATTGGTATTTGTTCAATACTACTTTATATGAATGCTTATTGAAAATTCCTTAAAAAATGTATAAATTCTGAGAACAATTATTTTTAAAAAATCAAGTATTGCTTTGATTCAAAAATGCATACAAACTTTTGTTACATGTACTATTAGCAATAGGTAAAAAATTCAAAGCATTAGGCACAATAGAAAAAAAGTTTTACCATTTTAAATGAAGACAAACTAGTTGTTTTATCTTTCTGAGATAAGTCCGTTTTAAGTTTTGATTTGCCATAGGAATGTGAATAAAAACCAGCATAAAACCTATCGTAATTCTGCGCTTTTAAAGTTTAGAGCTTTCAAATTTTGTGAGGTTATAGAAAAGTATATAAAGAATAATTTAGGCTAAAAAAATTATGTTTGATTTTTTTTACCATTTTTGTCAATCAAATCGTACTGCGTCCTCTTAATGTCTTATTTTTTAGATTAAAATTGAACTGTTTCAGTTGTTATTGAAATTTATTATTCTTTTAGACTTCTTTTTAGAACTATGACTTAGGAAAAACCAAGTTTCTGTTCTCAGCAGTTTTAATGAAAACAACTTAAGGTATCCGACTGCTTGCGAAAACTTTTTTTGAAAAAAAGGAGATATGGAGATCTTTTTGTGATTTTTATATTTATTTAGTATATTTTAAGGAAAAAATCCTAAAATTGGTAAAAGAAAAAAATATTATTATTATTAAAATGGGAAAAAACTAGTAAAAATGTACGAAAAATTACATAAACGGGGCCCGCTCTCTACAAAGATTTTATGAACACATTCTCAATTTTTCAATTTTGATGTGTTACTTTGTTATTCCTGTTTGAAGTGACCTTCACGATAAGAGATATTTTAATTTTTACAAAAACTAGAGCATTTAATCTAAGTCATTATACGAAATTGCTTAAAAAACATTGACTATATTCACATAAAGAACTGCAAATTTTGAAATAAAACAGTGATTGATAAATCTGAAGATCAAAACACTTCTACTGTTATGCAGAACATAAGCAAAAAATTTCAGCTAATTATTTTCAAAACTTTTTGAGCAATCGCGGTCCCCGTTTGAGTTTTTCGAAAAAAAACACATTTCGAGTAAAACGCATTTTAAAGTTTGACATATTGTGTAAAGTTATGGCATTTGCTTTTACTAAAATGCTTGTAGTTTTTGTTCTAGTGGAGGGAAAATAAAGTACTTGGTATTGTTATTACGTTAATAAAATGGTCTATAAAATAAAATCATAAAAAAATTTGCCAATTTTTGAAAAAAAAATCATGGTTTTAGGGTAGTCGGATACCTTAAAAGTTGTTTTCATTCAAATTTTTTGGGGTAAATGGTTTGGCACTGGCCTTGTACGCCTAAGGTTGCGGGTTCAACAGCAGCCCAAGTCAGTGGATTTTCATGATGCAGAAACTCGACGGCGTCCAGCGACCGTCCGTCTTTAATTTGTCGTATGATTATGTGCTGCATATTAAAAATCCCTAGAATGCCTGTTTGGCTTAGGTGCTCTTGGCAAAATTAAAATTCCAGGTACAGGTTCGCATCGTCAGAGTTCAGGTGCTTCCTTCTGGTGAGGGAAGTGGGCGTCAAAATTACTTGGGGCCATTGGCATACCACCAATACGGTGCCGCACGTAAAAGTTATACCAGCTCCCAGGGAATATACTAGGTCTGCAACACTAAGTACCAATCCACAGCCCCATTGAGAGAAAAAAAAGCTTAAAAATTTTTTGGTACTGGTGTTTATTTCAATGTCAATCATCATTTTAGTATTAAGATCATGCTTATATTAAAAGATTCAATTGGAATATTTGAGGAAATTGGACAGCTACAAAGAAACCCTATTAATTTCGCTTGTTTTTGTATAGACTAAGACGTTTTGTGTTTTTCCTGCGTAGTAGTGGGTTCGAGTCTGGGTGCCACTAAAGACCCACCAGAAAGTTATAACGTTCGTTATAACTTTCGAAGCTCGAAACCCTCACGCTGGTGTGGCCTACAATTTTGTAGAATGGATTACTAACTCAAGAGCCATACTAATCACTTGATCATGTTTTAAATTTATGCGGCTCGTTGCCAATAGCCTTCGAGTTGCTTCTAAGTGTGACGTTAATAAACAATCAATCAAGCACTAAGAGATTACAGAAGTCAAGATTCTTGGATGCCTCAAAATAAACACTTTTTCTTATTTTAATGTTTTTAGAATTGATTTTTTCCCCTTTGAGTCATAATTATGGGAGCTAAATAGAATTCGATTTTCTCCTTTAGGTCAGTCCTAATTTTTAAATTTATTGATGAATGCAGACATTGATTTCTTGAATCTTAAGTGTAAGCCAATTATTTCCTGAATGGAGATTTGTTATTAGTAATTTATAAAATGTTTCTGTTCAGTACCTTGGATAATTTTTTCTTTAATTAATTACATTATATTCCTTCTTAAAAAGATTTGAATCGTCACTTTCAAAATCTGGTTATTATTCGTCTTTAAAAAAATATTTAAAAAATGTTGAATAAAACAAAATCATTCTCAGAGTAAAAAAATCGTTGGTCACAATAACAATTACTTTATCTTTGAATACTAATCAAATATTCACTACAATATTCATAAAAATGCTATTCTTCCGATTCAGAAAAATACTATTCTACAAAGTAATACGATTCTTGTAACACGATCAGCTGATACAAATGCAAAAACGCAATGGAAAAGAAAAGAAGAAAAAAAAAAACGACTGGGAAAAAAGTAAACATCATTCTTTACAGCCTGATATTAGCGGGCGGTCTTTTTGTACTCTTCCCAAAGATCTCGAAACCAGATTGTGCTTTATCCCACCGTTAGTTCTTTTTTATACCCTCCACTGAGGGGCCGGGGACATGTAAGCCCACCCCTGTGGGTTCCGAATGCGATCTTTCACCGTCCTACCGTCTAATTACGTTCTCCCTATCGCTGATTCATTCCCCTTCCCTGTTGATAGATCTCACTCTACCTCTGCAGATCCAATATCCCTCCCTATGGGGATTTTTCTCCTATAAATCTAGCCTGTCAATAGGTGGGATACGCATATATTCAAGGGACGAATCGTAGGGAATATATATATGTGTTTTTTTCCTCCATAACGATTCGTTTTATGCTATAGCGGCTCAAAGTGGGCTATTAGTTTTTCCCTTTATGGGATGTGTGGAGCGACTAAATCCTTAAATTGCTGACTTTACAGGTTTTTTTTCTTTTCCTCCCTTTTTGTTAAGCTGTTGAGGGATATTATTCCCTTTTTTACTATTTTGGTTTAGTTTTTGAATTCAATAAAAATGGCCCTTGTAGGATATGCAGTATAAGAGGTACATCCTTATAGGTACTCATAAAACTCCTCCCCTCCTTCTCTGGTCTCTCATATTTAGAAGAATTGGGCGGGGGGTATGTTAGAAAGGAGAGGAAGAGAATCAACTTCAGTATAGCTCGATTTCGATGTTTTTTTTTCCTGCGAGGAAACAATGTTGGGAGAAAAGTGTTTTTACAGATAACTTAAGGCTGTATTTTCTCTGTACGTCAGAGAGCAATATATATGGTATCGTTAAAGCTCGAAATCCGATGATGCGCATATTAACTGACTTGCTCCGTTAGAGTGTGGAATCACATTTTATCTGGTTAATTTTCCCATTAGCAGTTCCGTATCGTTATAAAGTTCAAAAGTTTGTTTCTTTCACTTCCATTGAGGAATTATGATCGAACATCCCAGAGTAATTTATCTAAATATTAGAAGCAGAGTGGCGGAGATAATAAATGTATTTGATAAAGAAAATGTAATAATTTACTCAGTCGTTTATTTTTTTATTATATATAGTTTTTCAATTGACTGATGATTGATTTTAGCTACTAATGTGTTGATTATTCGATTGTATTAACGCGATTCTTGTAGCCCAGCCAATATGGTGGCTATGACCTTCGGCTTGTAACCAAGTGGGTTCGGGTTCGAATCTCGAGTAAGACATGGTTGTATCTTCTTCGGGAAAGAAGTCGGTCCTTCACCTGTAATGGATTCCCGTCTCGAAAGGAAAAGCAGCGCATCCCTTCTTGCTATATGCTGGGATCATCATCTGTAATAAATGTGTATATTCTACTGTTGTATTGTATGTTTTCTGTTTTTCACTTGTACTTCATATGTTCCAAGGATAAAAAACATACGACAACAACAACGCGATTCTTTAGATATCGAAAAATAAGTAGCATTTGCTTTAAACCAGGGGCATAGCTACCGCCTTATCAACCGTATCAATGATACGGGGCCCCCAAGCTACAGGGTCCCCAACATATGTAACTATAGTACCACTAACGGGGCTTTCTTTTCTAAAAAAAGGCCCCGAAGAAGTTTTGATACGGGGCCCACTCAGAACTAGCTACGCCAGTGCTTTAAACGTACAGAAACGTTTCTGTTGTTCCGCAAAATATCTTAATTTTCCTTTAACGAATGCCTAGAAGGTAATGTGCAGATTAACGAGTCTCTAGTAGGTAATGTGCAGATTATCTAAGTAATTCGCAGATTACCTAGACAATATTAATTGAGTTCTGCACTTTAGCTTTATCACATACATCAGGAACATTTTCTTGGCTAGAAGAATTTCTCAACAGCTCAATACCTATTTTAGTGGTTATAGTACATGTAACCGTTTATTTAATTATGTTTTTAAAAATTTATAAAATTTCTGCGGATGCGAATTTGTTTCATTTAATATTTAATTTTGAAAATTCAATTGGTATTAAAAAGTAAAGGATGGATAAAACAAGTATTTAATTTACGTAAAACTTAATTGATTTATGTGGAAAAGAATAATAATATACATATTTATCTTCTCTTTATTTAAAGGAAGCGTTAATATGATATTATTAGTATCTGATAATATTTTATATCTAACTAATGAAACACTTTACATTTTAATAATATTCTTTAAAAAAAAAGCAAAAGTAGTCTAATATTGAACTGAACTTAAGATTTGAGAGAAAAGAAATCTCAGTAATTCTATTCGGCTAAAGTGAATGTTTCTCTAATTGTATATCAGTTAGAATCTACTGTTAATTTTTAATGTAAATACTATCTACTAATTTCGTACCATTTTTCTGCGTAATCTCATATCTGGCTATCTGAAACTTAAACCTAGTTATAATGCCACTTGCTGAAGCTTTTAATATGGCTATGTCGCTTCACATAGCGTGCATAGGACGATATAAGAAATGGTAGTTACGATTCCTGCACGCATATTCTGTGTGTTTATCAGTTTCCTAGATTGGGCTAAGAAAAAATCTCCTAGGAAATAGATCATTTTTAATGTTTAAGCACATATAATATGGATTTTCTGGCTTCCATAAATCTATTACTGAAGCAGCTGATTTATTTGAATTTAGTTGTATGTAAGCCTTCTCGTGGTTTCTAATTGATATTTTAAAAAACGTTTAATTTATTTGTAAAATAACGATAATAAACTAGGGCACTTCTTTATAATAGCAACCCTGCTACCGCGATCACATCAGTGTCAAAATTGCGATTTCACCTAGTTCATTGTCATGCTCATGACGTAAGTACGTGTAAAAGTTTAATTTCTGTAAAAGTTTGAATACGTTTTGCATTAATAAAATAATTTTGGGAGTGTTAATATATAAATGTATTTAAATTTTACCTTGTACAGACTCCTTGCTTTTCCACCCTGGGACATCCAAATTTTTAATTATAGTAACCCTTTTTCAGGCTATGACAAAGTAGGCACTGCTGATGTTATTTATCAGCATCTCTTTTCTTTCCATCGCAGTAAGTATTCTAAGTACATACCACTCTACACGTACGGATCGAAGACTGCAGGACATGTTGGGTGTGGTGTTGTTTTTAACAATACCATTCTAAGTTTTACCTTACATAATTCCATGTCTGTCTTTAGTGCTGAATTAACTGCCATTCTTGTCGCACGTCAACATATATTAGTTTCCAACCACCGTCATTTTTGTGTGTACACTGACAGCATGAGTGCTCTAGAACCCTTACACTTTTTAACAGAACGTAGACACCCCACTGTGATGGAAATACTTATTCTTCTGCGAAAATTAGAAAGAAAGGGTTTTGATATAATTTTTTCCTGGATACCTGGACACGTGGGTATACTTGGTAATGAACAGGCTGATAACGCTGCTCGATCCATGTCTGATCACATGCAGCAACCTGTATGTTACCATGATTTAAAAACTTCTATGCAAAACTATATCCATCATATATGGCAAGAGACTTGGGATCAACAGATCCTCAACAAAATACATAGCATTCGTCCTTCCACTGCTCATTGGGCAGCAGTACCAGTACGAAGACATAATGTCCGCTTGACTCGACTTCGTATTGGACACACCCGTCTAACTCATAGACATTTGCTGCTACGAGAGAGTCCCCCAGTATGCGACTTTTGTCAATGTGACCTTTCCATTTTACACATTTTAATAGAAAGTCCAAAATATTCATCTAAAAGAAACACCTTTTTTAAAACTAATATTTTAACTTTGACTGATTTAGTTGGGGAAACTCCCCATCCAAACCTTTTTGCATTTTTATACTCTATTGATATTTTACATGAAATATAATTTTCATAAGGATTTTATTGTACCATTTTACTATAAAATTTTACATTTATGCACTTTTAAATACTTTGCTCAATTTTATATTTTTCCTCTGACATTTTAAAATAGAAAGATAAATGTATGTATATATATAGTGTATATATATTTTTAAAATTTTAATATACTAACGAATGTGTGGTGCAGTATGGCCAAACTTGGCTCTTGCGCCAAAAAAAATCAACAATCATCAATCATCATCATGTACAGAAAACGAAAACTTCTCCAATAATATGCAAGAAAATTTCTTAAAGATGCTTATTCTCTTGTGTATTTAAATTTTAAAAAAATTTTAAAGTAAGAAATGGAATCTATTATTTGTACTCGAGAAATTTTACTTCTTCAATTCCAGCTATTAGTTCACATTCTCCCTATATCTATTTATTTATATATCTTGTTCAAATCTTCAATCGTTAATAAAATACTTTTTATTCATCCAATCAGGTCCAACTACATTTTGTAAGCTTGTAGTGGAGGACATTTGATGTTAATACAGTTTTTCTAATATTAATTTACTAATTAAACTTAATTAATTAATTAATTATAGTTTAACAGATCGATATTATTCCTCTAGATGGCAGCACCATTCTATAAAACAGCTTTTGTTAAATTTGTGATGTAGATTTAACTTAACCTAAATAATTATATGCTAGTTAGACGTCAGCATTCTTTTTACACTGGTTTTAAGATAAATTGTTTCCCATTTTTTCAACTTTTGTTAAAAATGCAATTACAAATTTAATGTGGTTAAAAGTATTTTAACATTAATTTAAAGGTGTTTTGCCACTTAATATTGGAATTCTGTCGTATGTATATACATATTTATATTAATTGCAATTATTTAATAAAAAGTAACTAAAATAAAATTTTCATTTGTTGACCTAAATAGGAATTGACTTAATTTTTTTATTGTACTTGTTTTTTACTGTGTTTTATAATAAATTAAATCAGATCGTGTATTTTTTTTGCTGAACCACTCCTATTTAAAAAGTTTGCACAGCGCTATACTAGAAAATCGATATGCAGGACAAACTTGAATAATTTTACAACCACATTAAAATTTACTACTCGCTAAATCACAGTTCATCACTGCGACCGTCTCCTACCCCCTTCCCTTAGAATCGATTTCTTAAAATAATTTTCGCTATCGCTAATGGAAACTTTATTTCCACAACTTTTTTTTCCCTTCGCTCCACGTCATATTTTTATTACCTTTTTCTATCTACTGTTTTGGAGTCGTTCGGGGACTGGGAACATGAGACTCTTATCAGCTATAAATTTTTCCTCTGGCTTGAGAAAAAAAAGTTTTTCTCGTATCTTTGCCTTTTATTATTTTCATTTTCTCTCTCTCTCTCTCTCTCTTCCTTTCCCGTTCAACCCCCGTTTCGGGGACGCTCCGGAAAACATATTCTCCAGTAAGCGAAGTGGGGTGGTTTGGTGTGACGTCACGACTCAGGTGATGATGGGAAAATTTACTTCTGTAGGTTTTCTCTCTTTTTAGATATTTAATCACTATCTTCTCTGTATCTGGCAGGTATCAAAGTAATTACTCGATTTTTTTTCTCTCTCTCGTTATTACGAATCGACCAGTAGGGAAAAAAATCAATGATTCCGGACTTTTTTCACCTTCAAAAGTTAGGATAACATTTCAATATCTGCCAATTTACGGTATATGTATCATACCTTTTTCGTACGTTACTATTAGTTTTAAAAAGGGAATTATTTCCCCTTATTTATTTTGATATAACGTATCAATTTGGGAGGAAGCGGGAGCGAATATTTGATCTATCCATTCTGAATTAATTCCAGATTCACAGAAAGGTTTTTTTCTGCAGATCGGGTAATCAATGAACACCATAATCAGTATATATATCGCAGTAAAATAATGAATTTAGGGCTTTCATCCAATCCCTAAGAGAGGTGATCAATTCACTTAAGATGTTTAAATAACGTCTCTTTGAGGTCATTTCCCTGATGTAAGTAGGTGATTTGATCAAATCCTTGAAATGTTTTAATGAAATGAACAAGTCCGCATTTGTAGAGCTCTGTTTTCGTTTTGTTACCACACTCCCTTTTACCTTCCCCCCTCTCTCTCCTCGTTCGTGCTAGACAGCGCCAGGCTTCTGACGTGACGCTAAAAACAAAATGACCTAATTAACATTTTTAAGTTTTATTTAGTTATATTCTTTGCATTATTATCTTTATATTGATGTATCACTTTTTTTATGCCTGAAAATTAGAAACGGGATAAAACTTCAATTGAAAAATGTAAACAAACAAATTAGGAAATTCGACTACGCCCTCTTTATTGATAAAAAAAAAGCTTTTTGATAGTAAAAAAGCTATTTTAAAAAGGGAAATAATAACTAAAAAAAGGTGATACAAATAAAACAGGACATTAATATATAATACATTAAAGAAAAACTCCATTAATATATATTTTTTTTTAAAAAAATGTTTGAAATTCTACTACAAATATCCTTTTTTTAAAAAAAAAGAGTACCAGCTTTATTGTTAATTAGTTTCCAATAAACAATTTGTAATTCAATGATTATCGTTGTATTAATTTGTGGTGTCCCCTCCATTGGGGACACCCTTTCTCCACTATTAACGCGACCTATGTCTGAGGAGAGGAAGGAAGAACCCCTAAAATCTACCATACTAAAATCAGTTTATTATGATCTTAGTTGATATACAATACAACCACAATACTAGTCTAAGAAGATATTGATCACGAGAGTGAGTAAACGCAACACGTATTACTGATAATTAGCGCACTTAACTAATCTAATAGTATCCGCACTATCTTTATAGTTTAGATGTATTAGTTTACCGCTTTTTCCCGAGTAAACAGCTACGGTCCTTAAAACGACGATTCCACCTTTAACCTGGCTGGCTCTGGCTTAGGCAATGCTCCGTTGATCTCGGACCCACTTTTGACTTATCTACATCGGCACTGTTAGGCTAACTACCAGCATTAAGACTTTTAGACCAGAATTAAGACTTCTAGACTTTTAGCTCACTTCACTTAGCTTACTTCTAGCGTTATTTCTCCACTTAGCGACTCTCGCGAATGTCAACATTCCAATATATATATAATTCCTAATTTGCATACACACGTTCTCTTCTTGAGTTGGTTGGAAAGAATTGCCATTCTGGCCCCAAAGAATCTCAAGAGGACAATTAGTGGAAATCGCGATAAAGTCCCGTCACAAATTACTCTACTTTCAATAATGCACCATATTTGCTAAATAAACACTTTTAAACTCTTGACAATATTTTTTCATCATTTCACTGAAACAGGTTAGGGATTTGATCAAACCACCTACTTTCCTATGAGAAATCATCTTACAGAGTTCTTATTTTAACATCTTGCCTGAATTGATCATCTCCTTTAGGAATTTGATGAAATCCCTAATTTAATTATTTCCCTGCGCCATATACATAAATTTATTTTTTTAAAAAACTACACTATTTGGGTTTCCATTATGCCCAAACTAATGATGTTTTTGTTCTTTCTGATTGAATAGATTTTGATAAACGATTGAAATCATACTTACTGAGCGACAACATTCATATATCTTTATTTAAAAAAATGCTGTTGTAGCTTACTACATTCAGAACCGTGTTTTTGCAAGAAAGTATAACAGAATATTTTTTTGGCATTTAGTATTAGTTGAATCAGTATTTACTTATAAAATTATTTTTAAAATATTATTATATTAAAAAATTATTTAAATTCAGGAGTTTTTTTTTTTTTTTTTTGGCAAAAAAAGAAGAGAATGACATATTTTGAAAACATTCTCCTTGAATGAAAAATGCTTGTATAGTAATAATATTTTGTCTACATATAGCTATTATTGAAATATATAATTCAGAAGTGAATTTATTCATACTTTATTATATCGCAGTAGAGAAATTTTAACAAAAAAAACCCCCGGTTATTATTTCACTTGCTCGTAACTTTAAAAATACTATAATTTTTTCAAAACTTTTAACTCAGCCTTAGCTACATGTAAACAAAATATTTTCTACTATCGAAGCATTTTTCATAAGTGAATATTTTGAAAATATGTCATTCTTTTTTCATTTTTCTTAACAAATTGTGTTTAAATAACTTTTTCTTGTTGTAATATTCTTTAAGCAGTTTAATTTTAATGTTCTAATTCAACTGGCACTAAGTATAAAAAAAAATTCATTTATACCCTTTTTCAAAATCACAGTTCCGATCATATTCAGTCTTCTTAAAGCTTTTAAGTTACGTTTATTGGGGTTTTTTAAATATTACGATTTCAAAAGATATAGCACATGCAAAATATAAAAATATATCTTCCAATTTATCCAAAGCCTATTTGGTTGGGGAAGATATTATAAGTTAATATACTTTGCAAATAAAGAAAATTTCAATCAATTTGAATTCTTTTTTCAGTCCATGGAACTTTATTTGGGGAGAAAAAGTAACAGGACCCAGCATTTCTAAAAAATTTTAACTAACTGCAATTAAAATAAAACAAATATAATCCTGAATTCAGTGCTTTTGTAATTATAGCTAATATAAAATACAACTTATAAATTTATTCTAAGTGATTTATTTTTTATTTTTGTTACTATCCGTACATTGTATTATAATTTATAAGAAAAAAGAAGAAAAATTGAGGCAATATCACATATATTTACTTTCAACAGTAACTTATCATTTTTATTTCCTGTATTTTACAGCGGAATGCGTGGCGGCCCTCGGCATGGAGTCGGGTGACATCAAAGACCACGAAATCAACGCCAGCTCCTCCTACAATGAGGGAAGTGTCGGCCCACAGAATGCAAGGTAAGACACAATTCTTGATTAATACTTTATAAGCATCATATAACACATATTTGGAAGTATTTTGCAAATGTTAAAAAAAAACATGTTTGAAAGCATTACGATTGTGAAGAAGATTCAAAATTTTATGCTGAGTATTTGCGATTTAAAATACTAGAGAGCATCTCCATTAATAAATAAAAACGAAAAAGCAGCTTTGACTTTTTACTCACAGTAATGACTCCGATTTCAAGTTCTTGAATATGGAAAGTTGATGGTCCTCTCCTTCAGGACTCGTGCTTAAATATTTAATTAGCTGACCCGCATAACCGTGATTTAATCGTAAACGTGTCTTGAAAGTTAACAACTAGCAATTTATAAATGTAAGATTACATCAGAAACTATCGAAGGATAGTTTTCCACCAACCATAGCCTCCGTGAGATGAAGGCACGCGGAATTGCCGCTTCATATAAATAACCAGAACTCTAAAAGCTCCTTCTCTTTGCCTTTGTCACGTGTAACTAATTGCGTGTCTCTATGTCTTCTTGTCTGTTTCCTGTTATGTCAGAATGCTATGTGTTATAAATATCTTAAAGAAGAAATAAAAATCCATTCAACAGTTGGAATTAGATCACCTCAACATATACAAATAAATACGTAAAATCATACGTATTTATTCTAATCTAAGCCGCAACCCCTAATTCTCAAAATGTTTTTGTGAAAAAGATAGTCTAAAATGGTTTATCAATATCCAATTTTACAAAACTTAAATAAATTTAAAATGAGAATTGATACAGAATAAATAATTAGATATTTTGCCAGTATTATAAACTTTTAAATGCATGCATGATCCTTTAATTGCTCTAATTGTCCCATCCAATGAATCCAATCCATTCCTTCGATTCTAAACCGCACCCGATTTTCAGTAAGGTTAACATCGGAAGAAAGGTGCGGCTTAGATTCGTGTAAATATAGTATGTATATATAGTTAATTATTTTCTACTTAGCAACAAATATAAAATTTTTAGTTCTAAAATAATTATATAGTACATGTATAAATACAACAATTATTATAAAGACTCTAGGAATATATTTGTAAATATAATATTATTAGGATTAAGATAAGACAAAAGGAAATAAGTAATTTTAACTGTAATTTAAACACAAGGGTAACTATAAGTATATTTAACAAAGAAAAATGACAAAATCTATAATAATAAACTATTAATCCTTTACAGAATTTAATCCTTATTATTTTGAATTTCTTAAAGCAAATTACTTTTAATAAATTTATTTGGGTATTTTTTAATTAAACTGTTTTTAATAAAATGTTTTTAATTTTCTATTTTTTCTAAATTTTTTGAAACCAGAAATTTGTTACGTTGTATGTAATTAATAATTCTACTTCTGAGTGTTAAAACATGTACATTACTTTCCCAATGAGGTACTTTTATTATACTGAATTCAAAAAATCATCTCTCTTTTATCATAAATATTAATAGTTATAACTTTATCTTTTATTTGTATTTCTCTATCAAGAACATTTGAGAATATATATATATATATATATATATATATATAATTATATTTATGTGAAATGAAAGGCAATTACTTTATTTTTGAACCTTGATCCGTAATGAAATACTCGCCAAAAAAGGTTATATAATTAGATAAAAACAAAAAGGCCAAAATTGAGCGAAGAATCCTTAATTACAGGAAACTAGGATATAAATTATGTCAAGCATTCTTTAACAATAATAATAATTAAGCTCTCTCTCTCTTTAATTCCTATTCATTATAATTCAAACGCTAGAAATATACATTATGTTCAACAAATTGTTTTAAAAAGTACTTTTAACTATACAATGTCCAATTAGTATTATTATTTCAGAACTAAGAATTATTGGCTACTCATTTATTATTGCAATTACTAAAGAAAGTAAATTCTTCTTAATTTATGGCTTGAGGCTGCATTTTACTTTCTTCCCTATAACATGTTACTGAAGGAGTCTCAAAGGGATTTAAACTCATAATAGAACCAAAATATTTAATTAATTACACGACGCAAGCAGCTACTGATTTTAAATTAGGTTTAAGATTACAATTTTTGTTAATGAATAAACTATGCACATAATTTAACATATAAACGGGTAAAAAATTTCCTTAAATCAGGTTAATTGTAATTTAAAAAATTAAACTGGCACCTAATTCAAAAGAAAAAATATAAATAAATTAATTATACAAACATTAATTATTAAAATCACATTAAATTTTTTATTACAAATACATTACTTTTTTAATTGTCTTTACATACAATACTTATAACACTTTGAGATCTACTTTAAATATTTTTTAGATGTAGTCTAAGTGTGAAATGAGATTTCCTGTAAACGCCTTATAGTCCTAAAGGTTCCGGGAATAGAAAAAGTTTTCACTATATTAACGATAAATGACGTCAAACATAATAATTCCACCATCTCTACATATAATGTAGAAACATATTGCCTATCCAAAACTAAACTAGTCGCCTATATCTAGTTTATAATTTTTTGAATTACACTTCTCACTGATCTAAAAATAGCTCAAAATGTTCATTAATTTTGTAATCATTTCCCTCCCTATATATTTGTATGTTCTAGGTGCTTCGAAGAAGATGCACTTACAGAGTAATTCTTGCAAAAAGTGCTGGTTTTGCAGTATTTTATTCGCAGTGTATATATAATTTATGGTGGTACTTTAAGTATCAAAAATAAGGTTCATAAAAAATAGTTCTTTCAACAGTTTGTGCACAAAATGATAAAGAAAACATGGCTAAAACTAAAAGAATTTTCGAATATTAAAAAAGAAATCCCCCCCTTTTTTATAATTTCAAATCGAGCAATTACAATTGTTTTGACTAAGGAAAATGAATTCATTTTTATTTTATTCAGATCATAGAACTTTTATCATTTTCTTAAATTTCTTACTTAGAGTCTCATTTGCTAAGGAAAAAAATTCACACACAAACGATAATTTTTTTTTTCTGAATTCTTAAGCGAAAAAAATTACTTTTAAAAAATAGAATTCTAATATTGTTACAGAATAACCATTTAAGTTTCCATAACATCATTAACTTTATAAACAGAAGAAAAAAACTATGTTACCTGATGACTTAGACCTTTAAAAACGAAGCAAAAAAAAAAAAAAAATTCTTAAGTACATTTTACCCAACTTTGATATGTTATTTGTAGATAGAGAAAAAAGAATAGCAAAAGTTTAACGTTATGTTTACCAAATGAAGTTAGAGACGCAGTACAATAGGTGCTATTGGTTCGAGAGTAGAAAAAAACCTATACTAATAAATACTAGAGTAAAACCTTTGGGTAATCAACGGCTTGCAGACCCATTATCTATATTTATTTTTTTGGCATATAATCATTATCATTATCGCGACGAAAGAAATCAAACTTTAAAGAAGTGAAGCAGTTACTTAATGAGTCAATAAGCAACGTCATTCAATATTTTTTGGAATATTCTTTTTTAAGCTAAAAGATCACAGGTTTGGACGCCATTTTTTTCTGGTCCAGTTGTATTCTTGCGCAAAGAAAAAAAAGTAGAAGACAAAAGTTTTAAAGTAAACACAGATAAAAACGAAAGGGGAGGAACAAAATTTAGAAAAATAGAATCTTAGCCAAAATGAATTGAGCGGGGGACACCAAAAAAGAGGAAAAAAATTTCAACAAATTCATTTTTTTCGTGGAATTCTTTAAAGTAATGAGCTGGAACAGGAGAATCATTTTTTTCTTTCCTTTTGTTTGAGATATTATTATTTTTTTTCTTCTTTCTTTATATTCGAAAATAAAAAGAAAGAACACAGACTTTACCATTAATAAGGCAGTCACGGTACTCTGCATTGGTAAACAATGACAAGACGAATTTTTCTGCTTCAAAACACTCGGCTATAGCATCTTATTTCTTTTCGTCTTTTTATTCGGAAAAAAAAGAATATATTCTTCATTTCTAAATAAAACTTTGCTTTGAAAAGACTCAATAAAGTAATGTCTTTTTTTTTCATAACTCTTAATTCAAAGTTTGAATCATCTTTTGATAATTAATTAAATTCGTAAACCGATGAAAACAAATATTCTAATGATGTAGTAAAAAGAATTCATTTGTCTTCTTTTACGAATGTTTATCAATATTTTATGAAGATTCTGTAATTAATGTGTAACATTTTTAGAAGGATGTTTTCATTAATCTTTTCATTGTGAGACAAAGAATTATGTAATTTATTTGTAATTACTTTTGTGCAATTATTGTGACTTACGAGGAATAATTAATTATAATTCAGTTGTTTATTGTTCACAATAATCAACATTTTGTTTACCTCCCTGTTTTTGTTTATTTTTCACAGTATCGCTAGAATGAATGAAAAAGAGGTTTTGAATTATACAAAAAGAATAAGTTTATCTCATTTCCATTTTTTTAATTGTAATGTTATTCCAATTTATTATTAGTTCGATAAAACTACCTACACAATTAATCTGATCTACCTGAAGATCTGATTAATTGTGTGACAGTATTAATTGTAAGGAAAAAAAGAGCATAAAAACCTTGTTATAGATGAGAAATTCTTGGTTAACACAATATCTATCATCAACTTACGCATTAACCTCTTAACTAGTTTGTCCATACATCGTATGGGCTATCGAAAGCTGTTCACACCGATTTGCCCGTACGCTGAACGGGCACTGTGTGGGATATTTTCTTCTTTTTATCTTAGATTTGTACATATTTTTAATTGTTGTAGTGGGATTATTAGTGCTAATGTATTAAAAGATGCAGTTTTTCCATGTTACTGAAATACTTTTCATCCGGAATTTTCTTTGTGGCAAAAGTAGGAATTTTTTATTGAAGGTAGGAATTTAGATTCTTGAAAATATTCGATGAAGAACAGGGATTGTCAAGGCAATGAGCAGTTTGTTGCTTTAGAAGAAATTAAAATGAAAAAATAATTCAAAAAACCCGATAGTTTCTATATCCCCATCGAATTGTAAAGCTTAGTATTACACCATGCTTCAAAAAATTGTTTGCGCATATATATAAGAACACACACACAAAATCCTCAACCGTTTGAAAAAGATGTACGAACATGTAATTTTTTTGTAAGTATGAGAAATTATTTTACGATTTATGAAACAGTCTTCTTAGCATGCAGAGTGTACTTATAAAAAGAAAACATTTAGGGTTCTTTGTGTTCCACAAATAGAAAATAAGAAATAGTGTAAGAACTTTAAAATTGAAAATTAGAATAAAATTCTTTCCTTTTCGCATTTTGTTATGCCTAGTTACAGACAATAAAAAATGTGCCCTTTTTTTTGGAACATTTTAGGCAAAAAAATTGACCGCTTAAGGGGTTCAGAACAAAAACCAATGAGCTATAAAATATAAAATAATAATTATTATTATTATAATCCGAAAAACATAGCATTTTTTTACACTTTTACAAATAGTTTTGGTGGTTCAGTTTCTGTTCTACTTTCATAACATTTTTTTAGACTTTTACAAATAGTTTTGGTGGTTCAGTTTCTGTTCTACTTTCATAACATTTTTTTAGACTTTTACAAATAGTTTTGGTGGTTCAGTTTCTGTTCTACTTTATTTCGATACTGTTGTTGATTGTACTTTAATTCACAATCTTGACCAATTTTATCTCATCTAGATCGGTTTTTTTAGTTAATGCTAATTTAATTTCTTTTTAAGTTGAACGTAACTTGATATATATATATATATATATATATATATATATATATATATATATATATATATGATAACATTATTTTATGAAATTCTTTATGAATTTTAAACTTTTTTTGTTTATTTATTTTAGATTATTTATCTAAAGCATCAGGGCTAAAATTTATTACTGCTTAGAGTCGTAGCTACCGCCGTATCGGCGTATCAATGATACTGGGCCCCCTAGCTATATAAGCCCCAACATGTGTAACTGCAGTCCCACTAACAGGACCTCTCATATCTAAAAAAGGGCCCCAAAGGAATTTTGATTCAAGGCCCCATCAGAGCTAGATACGCCAGTGTGTGCTCTACTGCTCTTATTATTTTTCAGTCATAATTTGTAATCAGTTTTTAATTCATTCAGTTCTGTTTATCCTTTTAGCATTTTGATTTTTCTCGTTTAATTTTGAGGCGAAATTATTGTTCGTTGAAAATTATTTAAAGGATGTAAACTTATTATTATTTTTTTAAAAAAATGTTTTTAGTTTTTTATACAATTTCTTGCATCAGGTTTAACCCTCATAAAAAAATTGCTAGACTTGCTAGCTGAAATGTATATTTAAAAATTTAACCTGTGCGAAAAACGGATGTTCCAGCTCAGTTTTCAATAATTTGTCTGTTAAAATTTTTATGCAAATAATTAATCGTGTTCGTGCTTTTATTCCTTAATACTATTATTTTTCTAATCAGAGATTTTTCTGTCGAAAAAGCCCTTACAACTTGTTTGAAAACTATTTGTTCGATTTTTTTTATCTTTATCGATTGGAATTCTTGTTATTTAGTAAATTAAGAAAATTTGTGTCGCATACAGCTAAAAAAAATAAGTCTAGTTTTTATGAACAGTTTCTCATTAAATTGTTTTTCGTAAACTAAGCATGTTAACTTCTTAATATGCTTATTTTAGTTCTTGATGCATATTTAACTTGCTTTTTTATAGAATTTGTCGACATTCAAAATAAATTATTTGACTTTAGAAAAACTTTTAAATGTCCTCCAAAACTCTTAGGGATAATTTCAATGGATGGACAAACAAATTTGAAAGGGGGGGGGCCCATTTTCAAGATTTCTGAGAATGATCTAGTAAGCTGCTTATAATTGGTCCCTTTTCACCGTGCCACTTTAAAATTTTGCATAAGTATCTTGAGCAACTCTTAAGCCTCACATATTTTTTTCTTGCATGCAACTGCTTGTTTGCTCCAAACTTCTAAATCTGCTTAAAGTAACTCGAAAAGAGCTTGTATTTCCCTCGTGGTATAATGAATTTAATATTTCGAAAACCAAATAAGTTAGAGAGTTTTTAAAAAAATGAAGAAGTTTGTGAACTAGGTTTGGAACAAATTAAGTGTAAAAAAACAACAACTTAAGATTGTTTTTAACAAAACAAACTTCGTATTTACAAATCAGTGACTTTCTGGAAAAACATTTTCACATTTTGAATTCCGGAAAGAGAAAGATTTTCATTTTATTTTTTTAACTAAAAACATATATATGTGAAATATGTTACTTCTAGTAAAGAGATGTTTATATATTTATTATTATTGTATTTTTAAATGCAATTGGTAAACAGGCCCTCCAAAGTAAAAGTACAACTTTTTTGTATATAATTTGAGAATGAATGCATATAAAAGAAATTCCTTAAATAAATGCAAAAGCACAGAGTAATAAGTGATAATTTTTAAGCCAATGGGCTGTTCTATATTTACCCCCAAAAAACTCAGTGGCGCATGAGCCTAGAGCTTACTGGGCCAAGACCTACTGTACCTATCTCAGTTTTCGTGACCTTAGGTGCTGAGGTGCATATGCAGATGTTTCAGTCAAATGGTCAGCTTGATGCGAAATCTCCAGTGTTCAGTTCCCAAGAAAGCTTGATACTCATTTATCGACCCACTGAAGGGATGAAAGTCTGAGTTGACCTTGCCCAGCCCTGGATTTGAACCCCAGACCTGTGGTGGGGAAGCGCGGCACACTACCCCTCAGCCACTGGGCTAATCCCCAAAAAGTAGTGGAGACAATGGATGCGACGTGAGATCCTAGATTCAAGGACCTACCAATTATGGTCGTTTTATAGATTTATTTATTTTTGACTTTTGCAAAAACATATAAGAAATATGTTACTTCTTGTAAGTAAGTGGTTATATATTTATTATTGTATATTTGAAAGCAGTTGCTATACATGTCCTCCAAAAGTTAAAATACAATAAGTTTTTTGTATATAATTTGAAAATGATTGTGTGTATAAATAAAATAACTTAAACAACATGTGAAAATCTTCTAAGCCAATGTGGTATTCTATGTTTACCCCAAATGAAATAGTAGCAAAAATAGATGCCATGTGACATGGTGAAACTCTGAGGATCTTCTAATTGCTGTCGTTCTATAGATGTAATTCTCAGTTTTTCATAATCCACAGTATTTCAACAAGAGATATGCTAGAGCTATTTATATTTCTCTCTATAAAATTAATTTATCAAAATGTATATTATTTTGTTTGATTTTTACCTTTTATTTTCACGAATTGCATTATTAGTATCTCTTAAACCACGGGAGGGCAATTATTTTGGTTTGAGGGGCAAGGAGTGTAAAAGCGGAGGAGAGATATCGGAGGGCTAAACCTTATTAAGATATCCGACTACGTTCAGAACCGTGATTTTGCAAAGAGCATAAATGGATAATTTTCATGATATTTAGTGTCACTTAGATTAGAATATATGCATAAAATTGTTTTTAGGACATTTTGACAAAAAAAATTTATTTAAATATAATATTTTGCAAAAAATTAACTTAGAATAATCTTTTTTCCAAATGTTCTCTTTTTGTGAAAAATGCTTCTATTATAATAATATTTTGCCTGTATATAGCTCAGACCTCTCTACAGAGGCTCAACTGGAGTTTTTGAAAAATTCACATTATTTTCAGAGTTAACACCAATTGAAATAATTATTGGCGTTTTTTTCTTAAAATTTCTCCCTTCCGTTGTCATGAAATATGAATAAACCCACTTCTAAGTTATATATTTCAGAAATCTAGTTGAGCCTCTGAACAGAAGTCTGAGCTATATACAGGTAAAATATTTTACAATAGAACCATTTTTCACAAAAGGAGAACATTTGGAAAAAATATTATTCTAAGTTAATTTTTTCCCAAAATATATTTAAATACATTTTTTTTGTCAAAATCTCCTTAAAACAATTTTATATATGTATTCTAATCTAAGTGACACTAAATATCATGAAAATTATGCATTTATGCGTTTTTGTAAAATCACGGTTCCGAACGTAGTCGGATACCTTAAACGTATTTCACTGTATACATTTAGTGGTCTATGAAGTTCTTAAGATTGGTGACCGATGGACTAATTGCTAAAACTTTTGAAATAACGCTTTAACTGTGAATCAGGATAACTTACTACCCATATGTTCATAAATATTTGTTATTTAATTTTTTGGTAGTTCTTAAGAGTTTCACATTTAAAAAAAATAGTTGCAACTATGTGCTTTTTTATTAAAACAGCATAAATGGATAATTTTCATGATTTTTAGTGTCACTTAGATTATAATATATGCATAAAATTGTTTTAAGGACATTGTGACAAAAAAAATTTATTTCAATACAATATTTTGGCAAAAAATTAACTTAGAATAATCTTTTTTCAAATGTTCTCCTTTTGTGAAAAATGCTTCTATTATAATAATATTTTGCCTGCACATAACTCAGACCTCTCTACAGAGGCTCAACTAGAATTTTTGAACTATATAACTTAAATAATGTGAATTTTTCAAAAATTCTAGTTGAGCTTCTGTGCAGAGGTCTGTGCTATATACAGGCAAAAATATTATTACAATACAACCATTTTTCACAAAAGGAGAACATTTGGAAAAAAGATTATTCTAAGTTAATTTTTTTCCCAAAATATTATATTTAAATACATTTTTTTGTCAAAATCTAATTAAAACAATTTTATACATGTATTCTAATCTAAGTGACACTAAATATCTTGAAAATTATCCATTTATGCTCTTTTTAAAATCACGGTTCCGAACGTAGTCCGATACCTTAAAAGGAGATTGTATTCATTAGTTAACTATGCAACTTATAACAGGTATAAATTGAACCATAAAAATCAATATACTTAAGTTAAATAAAATAGTGGCCGTTTTATTCAGTTTATTTACTGTGGAAATTTCAAGTATATAGTTTCAAGCACATTTATAATTTTAGTATCAGTTTAATGAGGCAAATGCACCCTATCACAACTTTTCTGCATTCTCTTTGAAATCAGCATAGAGATTGCTTGTTTAAATACTTATCACAACTTGAAAGTTAACGTCAACCAATTGCATCTATTGATCTAATTGCATCTATTGATGATTGTTGATCTTCAAACAAGAAAAACTTAGCTCACAAATAAATGTTAACTTTAGTAGAGAACATTTCCTGTCTCTATTTAGTTTTTTTCTGTCTTGAAGGCCGCTATTTGCTCGCCGCTGCCTTAAACGTAACAAAAATGTTTTACGATATCAGCGTTTTGAGAGTTTATATGTATGTACATCTTTTAAGGTATCCGACTATGTTCGGAAATGTGATTTTGCAAAAGCTTACAAAAGAATATATATTTTTTAAGTATTTAATGTAATTTAGAATAGATTACACGCATAAAATTGTTTTAAAAAATATTATAGCTGCAAAAAATTATTTAAATGCAATATTTTGGCAAAAAAATAAAGAATGGCCTATTTTCAAGACATTCTCCTTAGATGAAAAATGCTTCTATGATGATAATATTTTGCTTATGTATAGTTATGACTTCTCCAGAGGGCCTGAACTGGGACTTTTAAAAAATTCATACAGAAACAATTATCGGTGTTTTTTTAAAATTGCTTCGCTCATATACACTGCTCAAAATAATTAAAGGATATTGCGGTTTTAGGTGGATTTTGTGGCTGGGAAACTTTTTAGCTGATTGATACATGGTCGACAGACGTAGTAGGTTATATGAGAATAAATTACACATGTGTTTGGCAGAAAAAAATGCATTTTATTGCGCATTTGTGTACAAAAGGAAAAGAACATAATTTGTGCATATGAGAAAAAAAGAAGAAGAAAAGGTGTTTTCTTCAAAGGAAATCATTTTCAGTAGGGGGTATGGTTTCCACGGACGGCCAGCAACGTTGAGCACCTTTGAGGCATTAACTCAATGAGGCTATTAATCACGATTTGGGGTATTCTGTCCTACTCTTCCAGAAGAGCTCTTTCCAGTTCTTGGAGAGTTTGTGGGGACGGTTGGCGGCCAGCAACTCGTCTTCCTAGAGCGTCCCAAACGTGCTCTATTGGATTCATGTTTGGAGAACACGCTGGCCATTCCATTCGTACGATTCCTTCCTCGAAAAGGGAATCCTCCACGAGGTTAGCACGATGTGGCCTGCTGTTATCGTCCATTCTAATGAAGTCATCTCCGATTGCTGCAGCGAAAGGGACTACAATAGGTCTGAGGATCTCATCCCTATATCGGCGAGCAGTCAGAGGTCCATCTCGAATGATGTAGAGGTCTGTGCGCCCGTCAATGGAGATGCCACATTACACCAACACTCCTCTATCGCCAAATCTGACACTTTCGTGCACGAACGCAGGATTATTTCTACTGCTACGGTCCCTCCAGATGAAAATACGCCTATTAACCGGATGAACAGAAAAATGGGACTCGTCAGAAAAAAGAACATTGCTCCATTCATTTCTCCTCCAGTTCACATGCTCTGTTCCACACTCCCTGCGGTCGCGACGATGCCTTGATGTTAGTCTAACACATACCAGCGGTCGGCGAGCATACAGACCTACACCATGGTGCCGGTTTCGGATAGTCTGAATTGAAACCGTGGCGCCAGTAGCCGAGCGAAGTGTTTTTGGAGAAGAGTAGCGTTCATATTTCGGTGTCTCCGAGCCGTTAACACTAAATAACGATCTTCATTGGGCGTTGTTGCCCGTCTACGACCTTGTCCTGGTCTTCGGCCTGCACTTTCAGTCTCCAAAAAACGGTTCCAGATCCTGGAAATCACACTTTGTGACACTCCAATGGCTTGCGCTACTTCGGCTTGAGTTTGGCCCCCTTCTAACCTACCAACATCTCTCCAAGCTTCTGAATCGGTTAAATGACTTCGCTGAGACATCTTACTCATCGAAACAAAGCAGTCACTGAATGCCGATCATCCTTGTCTTCATTTCAGTTGAAAGTCAAATTTCATTCGCTGCCGCTGAAGCGACGTTTTTGATGTCGAACTCAAAATTAGCATACTCCACAGTTAGAAAATCAGAAAAATTTGCATTTGTGATTCTCTTCTTCCATTTTCGGCAAAAAAAATTTCGCTTACATCTTTATTTTATATAAAACTTACAATATCCTTTAATTGTTTTGAGCAGTATATATAAAATACAAATGAATATATATATATATATATTTCTAAGTTACATATTTTAAAAATTCTAGTTCATGCTCTGTACATATGTCTGAGCTATATACAGGCAAAATATTATTATTATAAAAACCTTTTCCATAAAAAGAGAATATTTTGAAAATAGGTAATTCTATGTTAATATTTTGCTAAAATATGACATTTAAATAATTTTTTATTGTAATAATATTCTTAAAACAACTTTATATGTGCTTTCTAATCTAAGTTGCCTTAAATATTAAAAAAAATATTTGTTTGTACACTTTTGTAAAATCACTGTTCCGAACGTAGTCGAATACCTTAATTAAAAAGATATAATTAAGAAAATATTACATTAAAATTTAATATTGTGAAATATACTCGTATATAGGACGCTAAAAACAGATTCTTATATTTTTGAAGAAAAGCAAATATTTCTGTTTTCTTACATTTAACCAAAATTAAAATTCTTAATTTCAAAGTTGATATTATCTGATTTAGCTCCATGTTTATATTTAAAATCCTCCCTAGCTAATGCTATCAGATAGGAAACTGAACAACCCCATGATTTCTCAATATCCCCAATTTTGCAAAGCTCTCCAATATCCTTCCTTTTCAGTAGATTCTCGGGCAAGATCCTTATGTCCGTCCTCCTCTTTTTCCAATCCTCTTAATCGCTTTCTGGAGATTCACTTCTTCCTCTTCCTATCCGGCCGAGAGTGGGTCCGGGACATGTTCGGACAACTCTTGCCGGAGTCACGTATCGCCGGATACTTGACGTGAGTATATGACGGGGAGGACCTTCCCACTTCTCTTCATGAACTGATAAAAGAATGGGTGATGCACTCACTACTTGTAGGGGGATTCCACCAAGTCGCTTTGTGAGGGTTTTGCTGGTGCTCTAAGGGATGGACCAGAAATTGTAAAAGTTGTGCTACAGGTCTTTTATTTCTTAGAATTAATTAAATTTGTCTCGTGTTTACTAAAGGAAATAATCAAACATGATTGTTATAAAAAGATGATAGACTCTAAATTAATTTTTAATAGAGAGCTAATGATATTATCTTGCCATCTTTCTTTTACTAATATTGTCTAGTTAAGTGTTTTAAATGCTATAGAATTTGAAATAATACTAAGGAACTACAATATTTACTTGAATTTAAGGGGACTTGGCACCCTTTGAGCAAACTTCTTTATTTACGTATTTAAAAATTATATTTTAACATTTTATACAATGTTTCTATTCAAGAAAATGTTACCAGATGAAAATTTTCATATATTATTCACACAATTTTAAAAATTTAAATTTTTTGAAGAAAATTGGGAAAATTTTAAAATCCTACTCCTTTTGTAAAAATTAATTTTTGACCTGAAATTTTTTTATAATATTCTTATGGATGTTCTTAACAACTTTAGGGATCGATTTTAGAATAACTTCATTCGTTTTCGAGAAAAAAAATAAAATGTGATATACAGGCTAAAAATCAACGAAAAAGCCAACATGTCTTACATTTTATTTTTTTTTTAAAAGTATTCAGTTTATAGCAAAACGGATCCCTAATTTTATTACATGCCTTATTTTTAACACGCAGGAAAAAAATTGAAGTGATTGGTAAATAATTGTCGAAGGAGTAGCATTTTGAATGCACTAAGGTTTCGAAAAACACAAACTGAGAAAAACCACTTTAAAGTTTATAATTCTGAAAAAATAATTATTATAAGCTTAATTAAACTTAAAATACCACTTTAAGATATTACTTATACGTTTTTCTTTAAAATAATTGAATTTTCATATGTTTTCAACCCACACATTTTTATAAATGATCAACTTTTAGTGAGTACTAATTGCACAAGAAAACTCAAGAAAAACTTAAAAAAAAAAATTTCTGTCACGACAGAAATTTTAGCTGTTTTTCTTCTTATAATATTAAAGTATTACATTTGTATGAAAATATATCAGGAATAAGAACTGAAATTATAAAATTATTAATATAAAATGCCTTAATTTAAAAATTTTACATGCACACATTTCACAAGGAAGAAAAATTACATTATTGTATTGCCTAGGAAATATTCTGCTTTTAATACTACACATTCTTTTTTATAGTTATTATTTCTATTTATAAAATAGATTTTTTTTTTTTTTTATCATAACGCATTTTTTAGCTTTTTTTTTTTTTTTTTCTAAAAGGGGTGTGGCTGAATTGCCTAATTTGTTTTCAAATGAAGTTTTATTCAACTTCTAATTTTCCGACATTCACAAGTGATATATCAATCGAAAGATAATAATGCAAAGAATAAGATTAAATGAAAATAAAAAAAACCCATAGGTTTGTGATTTTTAGGGTACCAAGTCCTCTTAAGCCATCATCGATTCTCTCACTCACTTGTCTAGTAATTTTAAACATACACCCTCAATTTAAAATATTGGCTCCTTAGATAAAATTTGCCACCCATCCCGCATAGTGGTTAGGGACACTGACTGCTGTGCCGTATTACCTGGGTTCGAACCCCGGAGACAGCATGGATGCTGTAAATGTACAGTGTCTTCGTGGCAAGGGGGGGTACTCTAAATAGCCGTCGAGCCGCAAGTCCTCTCGTGAGGTGGGAGGCCCCTAACCACCTCCAGGATGTTCTCTCTCAAAATTGGGGCGGAAACGAGTCAAAACGTACTGTACCAGTATGGCGCTCAAAGCTATGGCTAACGACATGCGTGAAATCTGGCCCTTTGCCATGATAAATCTCGTAGGCCTCGATCTGGCACATACCGATCAGATGGCATTGGTAGCAACAACAATATAAAATTTAAAGAAAAATGGTATGTCGCAGACATTAAATTTTTAAATATACGTAATTCTCATCTATAATAATCAGTTTTACTTTTTTTCCTTGTAGACTAAATTATAAATATAATGTATTGGAATGTTTCATTTCTCATCGACTTAATACATCATTTCAGATAAATGATTTGGGAACATTATAATAATAACAGATATCGCCTCGAATTAGTAAATTCATTCAAGAAGAATAGAATTTGGAGATGTATAAAAAAATAGGAAAAATTTATGTAAATATATGCACCTTTTATTTCAGACAAATGTTCTATTTTGTAAGCGTTCTGTTACTTATCAACATATAAATAGGAAAATTATTCTTCACGTTTCTCGAATTCACATTTATAAACTATTCACACAACGAGAGATTATATTTAAATATTAAAACTTTCTTCCTCCCCCCCCCAAAGTATTTGCAATCCAAGTCCATTGGAAAAGTACAATTTTCCATTGATATCAACAATGAAATGATGAAACGTATCCCAAAAATAGCGATTAAGTTGCAAAACGCCGATGTTTAATATTGATGTTACCATTAAACATCAGCAGTCTGCTTACTAAACAGGTTTCGTGTCATAGAGCTATTGCTTCTAATGTTTATCCCCTTCTAATGGGATAAACGACTTAGCGATCTATGTCCAGAACCATTCCGTACGAGGCTTCAAAGTCTCCTTTAACGATACAATGCTCCAAGATCATTACGATATACATTACTGAACCATTAGGCGTAACACTTTTCATCCTTAACAAAACATATAAATCGACTGGGAAGAAAGAGAGTTACCACTTTCCGATTTCTTTTCTCGGCAATTTTTTTCTTTTTATCACAAAAAAATAACGCATTACCCTTTTCAATCAGATACCAACTCTCAATAGGACTGGACCATTGGTAAAATATTTTTTTTCTATAAATCAATAAATACCACTTCATCTTTGGCTGCCTGAACCCCTAAAAATCATTCCCAATATCAATGGCAACGAATTCATCACGCCTTAGAAATTCTTCGTATATAGTCCCTGTGGGAGCCATTTTTGGTTGGCTATCGCAGTTGCTCTCCTGAACCTTAAATACATCCTCTATACCCCCTCACATTAATCCCTGGCCATAGATACTGAGCGCCCCCTCTTTTGTCGATAGGGACAGGAACATTACCGGAAGTGAACTGCGTGCGCGTGGCACTTTGCACGCTGGAAAGTGCATCCTGTGGAGATATATGACAGCAGTTCCATCAGCCAGAACTGCAGTTTTGGTACCGCTTATGAGAGGTTGCAGGTATAGAACTCCCTCTCTCTTTCTCTAAAACTGATGAGGTTGTACGTTTTTCTTTTTTCAGGGGCCTTCATGGCCTTTTTGAAGGGTGGAAAAAGTGGTTTTGGGTTCGTTTTCTGAAAGTGGCGGAAAATAATTCGGAGTATCCATCAGAGGGGGATATCTGGGGAATTTCAGAGTCCCATTCTGGTTCTAAGAAGGCAATAGAAATTCACTAACGTTTTTTTTTTCTTTATGATTACTGTCTTCTTTCATTTACATCGGTTTGTTTTTTATATCATTGCAGCATTTTGAATCTTTGTGTTTTGGATCAGAAACATATTCATTAAAATTAAATTAATCTGTCTCATTTTTTATCATTCTGTTTTTTAGACATGTTTAACATGTTTCCAATGAAGTAATTAAGTGTGAAATGTTTTTTTCCCGGAATAATCTTATAAAGAATTTTAAAAGAATGCCTTTCGTTTTACTATGTTTATTTTTCAATCTCACGGTTATTTCCAAAGATTACTTTAAGATTTTGGCATATTTTTACAATCATTTGGTATACTTAGTTTCAAAACATGTTTTTCAAATTATTTTAATGAACTTAATGACCCCCACACACATTAGCTCTTTGATTCTTTATTCTATTTACTGATATACTACAAGGGAAAATTGTTAAAGTTTTGTAATATCATTGGTTATCCCGTTCTTTTACACTGTTATATATACAAATATATAATTATATTCAAATAATTATATTTGCATATTTATGTTTAATGAATCATATTCACATTATTATATAATTGCATCCCAATTATAGAATTATATTTTACTTTTACACAATTTCAAGAAAAAAAGAAATTGTGTGTCACTTACACAAACACGTTTTAGAGTTAAAATATTTTAAAATCTGCACACCAAATAATATATGAAATAAATACGAAGGGTCTTTATATATATATATATATAATATATAACTATATATATTTATATATATATATATATATATATATATATATGCATGTATAATTTCATACTACTAGTCAGCCAACACAATGCTTTGAATTTGTATTTGGGTCCAGAATCTGACAGTAACTTGTTTATTGTACCGAGATTTAGCGTGGGCTATGCATTTTTAATACAACATTTAGATAAGTCACCATTCATTTTCATGTAATGTATTTAGATATTCTATCCATTATTTTCAATAGTATTTTGCTCAGTATTTTTTACAGAAAGGAGGAAGGTAGGCTGGCCAAAAAACATGTTCAACCCAACCTTTATATAAATTATTTTATATATGAAAGTTGTCCCAACTCAGTAATATTTATAATACTGCAGCAACCATATGTATATATATATATATATATTTCAAATTCTGTTATTTTTATAGTTTCTAATATATCTTTTCTAAAACCGTATGTCTGGTTTATATTACAATTTCGTTTATTTTACTTCAACTTTAGTGATTATTGAGGATTCATCTCTCTATAGTACAGAATTTTAATTATTTATATATATGTTTTGGGAAGGGGTGGATTGATTGATTGATTGAATATTAACGTCGCACTGTTCAGCTACGAGGGCTTTTGGAGACGGACCACGTAATTTTGAACCATGGTTAAGTGACGTGGACGACACCTGAGCTGGCACCCCCCCTCTCTTAACTACCACACCACACCAACGGGAGGACGTTTCAGCTCTCGAAAGATTTAACGTGCATCGCTGCCCTACACGGCGGGTCTTTAGTGGTACTGGGCTCGAACTCGTGACAAAGCAAGCCACGATCCGATACCTATACCACTCGGCTACCGCGGCCAGGGGAAGGGTTGGAATAGAACAATCATCATCACGTTGGAACGATAGACCAAAAGTATATTAATGTATGTTTCGTCTAACAGTTAGCGTATCTTTCTCGCTTCGGGTTTTCTAAAATATATTTTAAACTAGTAAATTTTATCCAGTACATTAACAGTAAACATAATAATATAGCTTAATTCAAATAGTGTTTCATGCAATTCGATAACAATGTTTTTTTTTCTTTCCTTTTTATGTGACATTAAGGTATCCGACTACTTGCGACAACTTTTTTTTTTTTTTTTGAAAAATGGAAATATGGAGATTTTTTTTTTTTGTGATTTTTTGATTTATTTAGTATACTTTAAGGGGAAAAAATCATAAAATTGAAAACAAAATTTTTTTTATTATTATTAAAATGGGAAAAAACCGGTGAAAATGTACAAAAAAATTACATAAACGGGGCCAGGTCTGTACAAAAATTTTATGAATAAATTTTCAATTTTTCAATTTTGATGTGTTACTTTGCTATCCATGTTTGAAATGATCTTCAGGATAAGAGATATTTAAATTTTTACAAAACCTAGAGCACTTTATCTTAGGGATTATATGAAATTGCTTAAAAAAATAGTGATTATTTTCGCATAAAGGACTGTAAATTTTGAAATAAAACAGTGATTGAAAACTCTGAAGGTCAAAACACTTGTACTGTTATACAGAACATACACAAAAAATTTCAGCAAACTATTTTCAAAACATTTTGGTTAATCGCTGTCCCCGTTTGAGCTTTTCGAAAAAACATATGTCGAGTAAAGCGCATTTTAAAATTTGACATCTTGTGTTAAATTATGGCATCTGCTTTTACTAAAACCACTTGTAGTTTTTGTTCTAGTGAATAGAAAATAAAAAACTTGGTATTTTTATTAAGCTAATAAGTTGGCCTATAAAATAAGATCATAAAAAATTGTCAATTTTTGAAAAAAATCATGATTTTAGGGTAGTCGCGGATACCTTAAAACAACGCGAGGATGTATCGGTGATCATTTTCATAATTTCAAAATTCAGTCGAATGATTAAAATAGTGTAATAAAATAAGTAAATCTCGGGTATTTTGTACTCCAAAATTTTCCCACCAGGCTTCGTGCGGACTATTGATATTCGAATTTACTGCTAATAAATAATTTATATAAAGTTTGTGTGAAATAGCTAGCAATATATAGATTTTATAAATATTTTTTCATTCCAAAGTAGAAATATTTAAAAAAATTATAACTCATTTTTATCAGATGAAGAAAATGCAGACATTTATAAGTGTATCTAATAAAATTTACGTATAAGACTGAAAAATAAGTTTCAAAATAAACAATGCTTAAGTCTTTTAGGCTTAGATTAACCCAAGGAGTTCATCATACAAGAGTATCAAGTTATTAAATCGTCAAGCTATTAAACGGAGCGAAATTAACTCTCTTCCACAAGCCCTCACATTCATAACTCATTGATTCATGAAACACCTGTTGGTAATTCTACGTGTCAAGACATATTCAACCCTTGCAGGGTGACCACAGTAACCGAATGACCAAGGTTACGAACTTGTGTTATCGAGTCGTGGGTTCGAAATGTAGTGCTGCTAAAGATCCGTCGTGTATAGGAGCCGATGCGCATTAAATCCGTCCGGGCTCCAAATCCTTCCGTTAGCTTGGTATGGAAGTTTGGAGAGGAGGTGCCAGCTCGAGTCTCGTCCTTGCTATTTGACCGTGGTCCAAAATTACGTCCATCGTTCATATCCCTTTTGATGCTTCAGGGTGTGATATAAATTGAAATAAGTCAAATCAGCACTTGTTCTTTATTCTTTGCGTCAAAACTGTGTAATTAAGTATCCACTTTAAAGAAGCTTCTTCTTTTTTTTTTTTAAAATAAGGGTTCTTATTGTTTTAACTTTATTCGGATATAAATCCATATCATATTGTAAAGGGTGTTTTTTTAGAGGTATAGAACTTTAAATTGCAATAAAACAACGATGTATTATTCGATTGACATGAATTTTTTTTCATTCGAAAGATAGTCTTGTGGCATTACATTTTAAATAGGATTTCTGGCATAGGACTGCCACTGCCGGCTCGGATGTAGTCCGATCTGGACGTCCAATTTTCGATGACTTTTTCCAACATTTGTGGCCGTATATCGGCAATAACACGGTGAATGTTGTCTTCCAAATGGTCAAGCGTTTGTGGCTTATCCGCATAGACCAATGACTTTACATAGCCCCACAGAAAATAGTCTAGCGGTGTTAAATCACAAGATCTTGGAGGCCAATTCACAGGTCCAAAACGTGAAATTAGGCGGTCACCCAACGTGTCTTTCAATAAATCGATTGTGGCACGAGCTGTGTGACATGTTGCGCCGTCTTGTAGGAACCACAGCTCCTGGACATCATGATTGTTCAATTCAGGAATGAAAAAGTTAGTAATCATGGCTCTATACCGATCACCATTGACTGTAACGTTGTGGCCTTCATCGTTTTTGAAGAAGGATTCCACCAACCCATAAAGCGCACCAAACAGTCAGTTTTTCTGGATGTAACGGTGTTTCGACATACACTTGTGGATTAGCTTCACTCCAAATGCGGCAGTTTTGTTTGTTGACGTAGCCATTCAACCAGAAGTGCGCTTCATCGCTAAACAAAATTCGCTTATGAAAATCGGGAACAACGGCAATCTCGTTTTGGGCCCATTCGACGAATCTACGCCTTGCTTGATGATCGTTTTGATGAATTGCCAAACCAAACTGAGAATAAATCACTTGACAGCTGTTAAATCGGTCGCCATCTTGGAAAGTAATGCCAACTTAAACTTCTATACCTGGAAAAGAAACACTCTTTATATACACACTGCTATTCCGACATGATTTTCTTAGAACTCATTTCCATCGACAATTGTCGGACTATTCATTTTCTTTTATTTTCCTCAAAATGATTATCACTCCCTCTTTCTTGTGCTCATTGAAATACAATCCTCACTCTCACCAGAAACACAATTACTTTAACAAAAGAACCTGCTCGCAGCCTTGTGTCAGATAAGAGCTGGACCAATACACCACTTATAATTAGTTTTGTCCAAAACCAACAAAACTCTTCCTTAAACACACTTTACACAAAAAGAAAGTGCATTTTACCGGAGGAGATTGGCAATATCCATTTAAGCTAGCTGTTATTAAGAAGAAGCAACGGTTTTTTCCCCCAACTGTCATTCCCTGTCAGCCAACTGTATTACACGACGTCACGAAACACCACTTAGTCACCACCCTCTTGACAGTCAAAACAGGTGGTTTCGCGTGATAGGGTGCTACCATTCATTCCCCCCATCTCCACCCTCGCTCTAGAACATCACCGCAACGGGCGACATCGAACTCTCGCAAATATTTGTTCTGTCACTCAGTTAGCCCCCACCTCCTCTTTCTTTTCACCCAGCCTGTACTTTTTTCTTCTAGCACTGCCTACCCTCTCTCTCTCTCTTTGGTTCCCGTTCCGCTCACGAATCGTCTGTCATATTGATCCAATGGGGTGGTCGGGAGGGTGGACTATTCTTTTTCGTTTGCTGGCTGGACCTTCGCCTCGAGACTTTTTAAGAGAAAACGATCTCTGGAAAAAAGGTATTGGAGATGGAATAATTGATGGATGTTTCGGTTGGAAATACGATTTTGTCTTTTGGGTATTCTGAACGGTGCTTTGGTGAGGGGTTTGGGAGACTGCATAATAGTGATGCAAGCACATATCCATATTATCATGCTTTTAACCTCGAGAGTTAAATATAATTTTTTTTTGTAAATATATTTATAATTTATCATAGAGAGAGAGAGTGATTTTTGATGAGAGTAAAATCCTAAAAATTTGACTTTCGACCAAAAAAAAAATTCCTTTTCATTTTGATCTTTATATGAGAATTTATTTTCATTCTTGAAAAAATACCCTTTCCGCAATTCTTGCTTGTATACTTTAATTAACATTTACGTTTGACTACTTATTTCCTTTAATTATTATATTAATCTCCGATATTTTTCCCCCTTTTTCTTAAACTTAATGACAAGTTTTACATTTTGTATAATTTACCTCTGGTGTAACAGAACTGAATTTTTTCAAAAGTAAATTAGCTATAAAATAATTATTTTAAACCTCTTTTATTTAATTTGCTGTGAGTGAGTTTTTATTAACGTCGTAGTATAAAGTTACACGAGGGCTATTTGTGACGGACCTCGGTGCATTTAAACCACGGTTATAAGTGATCAGAACAGCACCCCTAAGGCGACATATCATTCTCCGTACTTCCACACCATGCCAGTGTGAGGTCTATAGTGGTATCAGGATTCTATCCCGAAACCCTATAGAAATAACCTTGGTTATGAGTTTGCAACCAAACAACTATAATTAATCTAATAGTTCTTAAAAATCCTGATTCATTAAAAACTTTTTCCCCCTTTCAAATCATGTATTCCTCAATTCTAATTCAATTAATTGTATATTAAATTATGTGTGTTCATTGAAATACATTTCTTTTATATATTCTAAAATAATTAATAATTGAATAACTATATACTTAAAGTAAATTTAAATATGGAATTGCATCTTATTATTCACTAAATAATTGATGGCTGTGAAAATCTAATTTCATTAAAAAGCATGTAGATTAGGGCTCAAATTTCTAATTACAAAGTTTCTATAATGAGTTTTAACTGTAATATATTTTAACTTATTAGACTTCTGAAATTAACTAATTTTAGACTGTAAATTATTTAATTTGAAATCATTATATCCTTGGAAAAATTCATCTTATAGATAAAGAATGAAATTTAAATTGTAAAAAGTTTAAATTTAGTTTTTGAAAAGTTTAAATTTTTTTTTAATTTTGCAAAACTTGTTATCCACATTAAAAAGTTTAAAATTAACGATTCTCTCTTCGGAAGCATTTTATATTAAGCTTTTTAAGTGGAATAATTTTTTGAAGATTATCATAAATTAATGTTAGATGCCTTTTGAATCCTCTCTCTTATTTTCTCGTTTATTTTCTTTGTAACAGTAGTGTGCACTAGGCGAGGATTGAAGGTTCAAGCCCCACAAAAGACCAACAAATTTTTAATTTTTACCATACAGAATACCCGTCGCTGCTTTTGTTTTTAGAATGAACCCCTTCCCCCCATAAGAAGGGTCTGTGTACGACACTGCTATGTAACATATTTAAATAACAAGTAATATAAAAACAAAATTTAAAGTAAATTTCTTCTTAGGTCAACAAAGGAAAATTTTGTCTTAGTCACTTTTTATCAAATTATTACAATTAATATAAATATGTATTATATACATATGACAGATTCACAATATTAAGTGAAAATTAATTATCATTAAAGTATCGTATTGTCATCCAAAACAATTGTGTATATAAAATTTTAGTTAAACCGAATGCTTTAAAACGTGAGAAAAAAAAATCTTTTAAAGTTTTGATCCAAGTCGCTAAAAATGAAGCTAATGTGACTGTATCTGTAATTCTTTAAATAATTAGTTTCAGTCGATAAATTTTAACTAATTATAATTAAATTATCGTATTGTCACCCCAAAAAAATCGTGTATAGAAAACTTCAGCTTAAATGAGCGTTTTAAAATGTTAGGAAAAAACCTTTTAAAGTTTTGACACAAGTCGCCAAAAATGATGCCAACGTGGCTGTATCTGTAATTCTTTGAATAATTAGTTTTAATCAATTAACTATTATTTTTATAATTAAATTACCGTATTGTCATCCAAAATAATCGTGTACATAAAATTTCAGCTCAACTGAGCGCTTTAAAATGTATTTTATTAATGATTGAAAATTTAAACAAGATATGTATAGGGAGATTGTAAACTAATAAAAGGGATTGAAAAATAAACAGAGCCTTTTAGAGTGAAATAATTTGGTCAAACTCACAAAACATCAAATATATTGTTTTCTTCTTTATTAAAGAATCTTTACATTTTTATTTCATTTAACCATTTAACTTAATTTTATTGCAGAAATACTTTACATTTTCCAAAAAATTTCTGATAATGGATATGGTCATTTTATTGCAGTTGTATGTATTCTTAAATGTGAGAAAAACAAAGATCTAATTCTGTATCATTGTATTTCCTATTTCTCATCAACTAAAAGAATAATTTTTCCGAAGTATCTTTTCGGTTATCCTATTTTCTTCATTTTACAAAATAAAAGTACACGAAACGTTTAGTCTATTCCATTTCATTTATTTAGTTCTTAAATAAATTGAACAATTCGATGTTTTTCTTAAAATCTTACTGTTTAGATTACTTTCTAAAAAGATTAATAACGTATTTTTTTCTGTTTTTCCAAAACGTCGGGATTTCAAACATGTATCGCTTAATGCGGATTTCATTAAGTTTTGAAACTAAAGAGACTTTGTCTGTCTCCATCGTATAAATGATTTGTATTAGATTTTCAGATAATTTAAACTAAAGTTGACAGCAAAAACTTTTTTCGCAGTTGATATTGTCACAATTGATTTAGAATCTTAGTAAATGAAAGAAAATCTTTCGACTCATACTTCTTTTATTCTCTTTAAACCAATTTACAGAATGATAAAAGAAAACTGTTTATAAATAAATTCTTTGATTTTTTTCTTCCTAAATGCAGTTTCTTTATAAAATCCTGCAACAATAGAATTCCATTGTTACTATTGCATTTCTCAAGAAGTTACATTAATTTGATTAAAGTTCTTTGTAATTGATGACAGGCCTGTTAGAAAGAAATTAATATATATATTAATTGTATTCGAAGGTATTATAAATATCGAAAGCTTCTAAGAGCTTAGAATTGAAATCTATGCATATAGTTTATTAAAGTTTTAAAACAAATTAACAAAATACCATTTGTCTTCAAAATTGGAATTCTTTCAAAAAATTACAGTTTTTATGAAGATTTCCCACGCTGAGAATAGCGTGCGATGGCTTGATTCGTAAAATAACGGATTCATAATCTATGAGTGTTGAATTCTGATATTATCCTTCTCAACAATTATCGGGAATGATTTCCCAGCTAAAATAATGTTAAATTGCTCACTTCATGTACTAAATATCGTAATTCTATAAAAGTAAAATTACAATTGTCTTTACGAGGAATCTTACGGTCGTATTTACTTCCTTAGCAATTACTGAATAAAATCTCATCCGAAAAAAGTTATATTATATCCTATCAGAACAAAACAACCACTAAAAATGAAACCAATCAGCTAAATTCGTGTAACCTCATAGTGGTATGATAAATGATAAATGCAATCACTTGTTTCCAGTCAATCACTTCACTGTTGCCAACTTTTGTTTTTTGCAGAAATTTTCTTTTATAAAGTAAATTGTCAACAATAAAAATGCACATAGATAAACAAAATGCTCTTAATTTACACGTATAATATAATTTTTTTTAAACTTTTGAAAACATCAACATTAACATTTAACATTATTTCAACATTTTTACCCTATTATCAAGTTTGAAACTTCATCTAAATTTCGCAAGTAGAACAACAGATACAAATATTTTGTCAGTTTTGAATTCAGTGGAGAATACGTGATTACACTTATCATGTGACCATCAGGAATTTAGCTCATTAAATAGAGAACACGTGATTACATGTATCATGTGATAGTCATGAATTTAGTGCATTCCAAATATTAAAATTCAACCTTTAAAATTGTAGTATAAGTATATATAGCATTCTTAAGCAACTTTCACTTCAAACATATTTTTGAAATTCATTTTTCTCTGTATCGGAATAAAAAAAATCCCTTAGAACTAAAAAAAGCAAAACAAAAAATAGCTTAAACTAAAATCGATTCCAAAATTAAATTCGAAACCCACAGCTCGATGCAGGCATATTCAAAATATTTCCACATAGTGGCAGCAGCTCGGAAGTTGTATCCACAACCCTCCCGGAAGTTGAGTTACAGCTCCCTCAGACATCCAGAAGCCCTCCGGACATATTTATGGGCCCTTAGAGGATTTTAGGGCCTCCCCCAGAGGGCCTAAGGATATATTTTGGTGTTTTTGAGAAAGAAGAGAAACCTCAAGTGAACATTCTAGGCATCCCTGGTGTATACTCGAAATGATGCCAGCAGTTTTGTTCGACACTAGACTTCTTGAGAAATAAATCTTCGCAACGATGACGCATAAAAGACTGTGGAAAGTAAAGAAAAAATATTTTTTTTAAAGATGAGGTAAATAAAGATTGTTGTGTAAAGTAAGGAAAATGGCCTATATCTTATTCTTTTGCTTTAAAAAACAATCTGCCTCGGTGTTACGTTTTAACGTTGGTAGAAAAATTCTATTTTCAATATGTATTCATTTTTCTTGGTCAAATATTTCATTACATAACGTAGTAAATTTTGAAAGAGACATAAAACTCTGATCATTTCCCCTATTTTTTTTTAAAAAATATTAACCTTCTTAAATTTTTATTAATAAGTTTTACAAATAAATTATAGTTTTAAGAAACTAGAGAACACACTTTTATGGTTCATTTTATTCTTATATTAAGAGTTATTTTTTACATTTTAGTTAGATTAATCATAAAAGCGTGTTTTTTAGTTCTTTTAAACTATAATTTATTTTTCATTTTTTCGTTCGATATACAATAAAAGCATGTTTTTTGAATTTTTTAAATTACAATTTTTTCATTGATGAATTCATATTAAATGCGTTATTTTTTTAGAATCTGCAATACCCATTGGCATCCTATCAATGCGTCGATACGGCCTGGTTAGCAAAACGTAGGATCAGCCAACTGAAGGAAATCTAGAAGATCTAAGTTTTAAATATTGCATGCGGTAAAAGGTGTAAAGTCAAAGATATTTTTCACTAAAAAGTGCTCAATATTCTCTCTGAAACTTGCATCAGCATTGGACATAAAAGTACACGTTTTGAATCGAAGTGTTTGTAAGAAATTACTTCTTTTAATCCAGTGTGACCTCCGAATCAATTCTCAGCTATTTTGGTAAAATGAAGCAATGAATGATGTTGCTTCATTGTACAAATCGGACAAGAGAATTTAGAAAAACATGCTTTATGTCTGAGTTAAGCAATTAGAAAAAAAAATTTCACATGATCGAGTTTATGTATATATGAAATACTTCTGTAATATTTCTGGAGAGTGGTAAAAATATTGCAAGACGTAGTGGATATATATATATGAAATACTTCCATAATATTTCTGAGAGTGGTAAAAATAGTTGCAAGACGTGGCGAGTGGTCGAGTACTGTATTATCGAAGAGGCACTCATGTAAATCAATAATTCAGTTTATTCACATCTGGAAACACATAAAGATCAAGTAGGGATGGTATTACACGTAACAAGAAGCAAATATCATAGCACAAACACGGACAAAGACAAACACAGAACGCGCGGCAGGCGGCTGATTACATGATGAAGGCAAGCAGACAAAAAGAGAGCGATTACACAAGATTTTTGCTTTTATACCGACAGTGACTATTATGTAATACTGGTTCTGATTGGATAAAATGGGCGGGACAGGGATGTTATTTTTAAACCAAAGAATTAAAGTTTGTTTAAATATTAGTACAAAGAATTAATAAAAAGGATACTAGAGGGAATTATTGCATATACATTATTTCCATTTTCAGAAAAACTGGGCAATTGTTTATGTTATGGTAAGAAATTTATGACGCACCCTCCCCTTTTTCCTCATAAAGAACACTTTTTTTGTTTGTTGTATCTGTATTAACCCTGAATGTTTTCGCTTCAAGGCTGTAACTTAATCTTTTAGTCGCCCAATCTCGAAATGGTTCATGGAATTAGTCACTACATCTGGAAATGGTATATGGAGTTCGTCACCAAGTCAGAAAATCGTTATTCCTGATGATCCTGATCAGGACAATGGAACAAAATTATGAAAATATTGTATTGTCATCGATCCTTGACAAGTGTGAAAAATTTTGACTTAATCTGACCTTATAAAATGGGTAAAAATATAGTTTAAAGATTCTGTTATATAAGAATGAAGCTTATAAAAGCGTGTTAATAATCAAAACAAATTTACATATTTTTCTTTAAATAACAACTCGCAATTTACTACTTCTTAGAAGTTGATACAAGAATACATTGTTTGCATCATACACGCATTACTTTTATTACATTGTATAACCCTATATGGCTCATATGTATGACAATAAATGCGATTTAAAAACATTTACTTCGAATCAAGATTAAATAAAGTAAAAAAGTATTCCGCAAATACATAGAATTCCTTTAAAAATTTATTAAAATATAAATAATATTCTGAGTGAAAAAAAAATAACAAAGAAAAAGAACGTCCCCTCTTCCTTTCTACTGAATTTATACTCAATATTTTATTTTTAAGTGAAAAATTTTCAACAATGTATCAATCGAAATTATACATTTTAATTTATTGACTTAAGATCACTGGCTGTTCTTTATAGTTAAAAAAATGTATGCATAATGGTTGTCTTTGTTTAATACAATCTTCATGAAAATCTGATTTGAAAAATATTCTCATGTAATTGTTTTTCTACTTATCGTAAATATTATAGTGAAGACCCAGTAACTAAACATGAGTTGACTTTACAGCCTATCGCTAATGATTGATTAAGCACTTTATGGAGAATCTAATTAAAACTTTTTCGTAAATCACAACTATTGATTCAAAGTGGCTACGGCGAACGCGTCAAACAGACTCGTCATCTCAATAAAAGATTGCCCTCAATGTCGATGCAAAAACGTTCCAATTACACTCAAACCTATTGGGGATGTACGAGTATATCAAATACGCTTGACTGGAAAACAACCGTTCTCCATGTGTCGCTTGGAAAGTCCATCAACAGCATAAACAAATTCCTTCCCTAGGAATGCAGCGACACCTTGTAAGCCGCAAATAGAAAAAGTGAGGAATTAAAGTAAAGAGAGATAGATCCCCCTTCTTTTCCAGGTTGTCTAACGCGTGATCTGTAGACTCACAGAGGTCAGTTGTTCAAATAAAACAAAAAGTACTCATACCATAAGTTTAACCACTTCCAGTACTAATTAATGTGCAATTGAGCGCGCTTCCATAAGAATGAAAACACAAATATTATTTCATTATTTATGTTTTGGTATGCATTTTTGTGAGTATATTTATTTTCAAAAAACTATTATACTCATAATTTCAACTTTTGCTAAACAGTAAGAGTTTCTATAAAGGTGTGAACCTACTACATATGGCTTAAAATTTTTTTTAAAAAAAAGAAGAATATACGTCTGCTGCAAAGTGGAAAAAAAAAAGAAAACAAAATCCTAAGGGATGGGGAAACAGATGACTTTACGATAGGGCATGCGTCTCGGGAATGGTTCTTGCCTTACCACATCGTTTCAAAACTTCTGTAACACGTAGAAGTAAAGGGAAAAGGTATTCAGTTCAGAATTAGCACCGGAAAATGATTAATCTACACGATCTCAAACATTAATCATTCAGATTAAGTATCAGATATATTTGTTCAATATTTTATACAGATTATTCACAAAAGGCTAAAGAGTTTTAAATTGCGTGAATTATTGTGATTAGGTTAAGAGAGAGTAAAGAGTTATGATGGAATAATAGAAAAAAAAAATGCTTGTATTTTTTTCACATACTGTCATATTTTTTTCTGTACAAAAGTAAAAAAGCTTGGAGTATAAAATCCATTTAATGTATTTAATTTCAAGTATTTAAAATATCTCTTTCCGTTACTATGTGCTTTCCTCTATTGCACTAAACGCGATAAAAAGGCTTTTGGTTATGTAACACTACAAAATACATGTCGTTTAAAAATAAATAAATAAAAATCAGTGACTGATAGAAAAACATTTTTTTTTCTCTTCGGTACGAAAAGGGTAGATATTTTTTGCATATAATAAGATTGCACTGCATTTTTTTAAGTAAGTAATTAAATTGGATGCTTATTTTGCATGATTTTAAAATTAATTGCTAAAACCCCTAATTGTAACCTTGTGATACCCCCGCAGCCCTGGGGTATTATTTCTTCATCTACGCGACCTAGATTTGTAGGAATAAATGATTGATTTCATCCAAATTCTCCGTAATAAATCTAATTTATTATTGTCTAAATATATATTGATCAACGCAACACGTCTTCCTGTAGGGATATGATCAGGAGTAATACTACGTAATTATCCATTCTAAGTTAATAGCGCCTGAAATCCTACTCACCGTCTTTATCAGAAATTAACCTCAGTATCTTTATCTACTGTTGACTCCTTAATAAGCTGAAGTCCGTTCTATAATTACTCTTCTATAATTAATCTCTTACCAATACCTCACAGCAATCAACACCTCATCTTTCTGTCTCTTCTTCTACTCTATTATTCTTCCATTTTATTACTATCCGACTTCTATCCAACTTCTATCTTACTAACACGCGAATGATACAGCTCCAATATATATCTATTATCTAATCTGCATATCGCGGTTTCTTCTTGAGAGGGTTGAATTGAACTAATGTCATTCTGGCCCCAAAGATTCACCAAGAGGATTAGTGTGAAAGCGCGATAAAGACCCGTCACAACCTCTTTCTAAATTTTAAAACCAGTTATTTCTACTTGAATTAAAATTTCCCTTAGAATATATTTTTGCTTGTATATCCTTTTTATTTCTAATTCATTAAGTTAAATATTTTAATCAATTAATGTACATTTTTGAAATAATTCATTTAAAAGATATATGTTAGAGAAGAGTTTTCTCGAAAATAAAAAATAATAATTTAAAATTACGTTATAAGCATTTGGTAGCGTTTTAAAATCGTTTTGTTTTAGCATTTTTGTCTTTAGAGTTTTTTTTTCAACAAATAAATCAAATAACTGTGTCTATTTTTTCACGTTGTTATTCTTACTGCGAATATTTTTTTCGAAATTTAAATTTATGAAACATAAATCGTGCTCAAACTAAACAGACGAAAACCTGCAATATCTATCACGATACGCAAATGCATACACTGAGATCGACTTGCAAAAACTAAGTGAAAGAGATGAGAAACAAATATCTCACTACTTAAATAAATTAAACATTATCTGATCGTTGCATTATTATTATTACACTGCTCATGTTTATATACATGAAAAATGATGAAACTAATGATAATAATTATTCTGTTTTAAATTTTCACTCTAATAAGTGTTTGTAATGAGCTCAAATGTAATACATATATATACACTGCTGGACAATTGCTAAGGACGGATCACAAATTGCTATGTAGCATAACATTAAGCGAGACATGAGGCCTAGTAGGATAAAATATAGTTGCCACACTGTTCAGACATTAGAATAAAGAATATTTATTGTTCTGGAAAGTACAAAAGCTGAGAAACATCTGAAAGAAAAAAAAATGTTCATTTGATCTGCGTACGGAGAAATGGAACAATGCATCTAAAAGGCAGCAGGCCCCTTAAAGAAAGGTATCAGTACGGGATATGTCCACCGTGGAGTGTGGTGCTACATTCCACACGTCGTACCATACTTTGCACAACATTATCCAGCAGCTGTTGAGGCAATTTATCCCATTCCTCTGTGAGTGCACGGATGAGGGTGTTCTTGTTTGTCGGAGGATAGTTTCGACCAGCAACTTGCCTCCCCAAAGCATCCCACACATTTTCAAAGGGGTTTAGATCTGGAGAACGCGCTGGCCATACGAGACGTTGAATACCCTCGCTGTCTAGACAATCCTGAACAGCGAGTGTTCGATGACATGTTGCGTTGCCGTCCATAAAAACAAATTTATCACCGACAGCACCACGGAAAAGACGAACATGAGGAAGTAGAACTTCATCAATGTATCGTTGGCCCGTCATAGTCCCATTCGCAACCACATGTAGGCGCGTGCGGCCATTGATCATGATGCCGGCCCACACCATGATACTGCATGTCGGATATCGGTCCTTTTCCTGGATATTTTCTGGACGATAAGCAGTATCACTCTCGCGCCAGATCAGTTGGCGTCTACAATCCGATGACAGACTGAACCTACTCTCATCTGAGAATAGTACGCATGCCCAGTCCTGTTCAGTCCAATTGTGATGCTCACGACATCATTGCAAACGGGCAGTACGGTGCTGTCTGGTCAATGGGACACACACAACAGGTCTGCGTGCGTATAGTCCTCCTCCCCTCAAACGTCTGGCAACAGTTTTTCGGGAGATCTGCTTTCCTGAGGCAGCAAGAAACTGATTTGCCACCTGCTGAGCTATGGTGCGCCTGTTCCTTTTTGCTGATAAGACGATATATCTGTCTTCTGCAGGCGTCGTACTTCTAACACGACCTCCCCCGTGCCGTCTACTACACATTCCAGTAGTTTTAAATGACTTCCACAGTCGTGAAACAACGCTGTGAGCGATGTCGAACTCCCTGGCAACGTCTGTTATTTTTCGCCCTTCTTCGATCTTTCCAATAATTCGGCCACGCATAAAATCATCTATGTGATGTCGGGAAGACATGCCAAAAATTTTAAGTTCGTCTATTAAGTCTTTCCTGTAAACTTTGACTTGAAACAACAACTGTCCACACGCGTCAAAACCTTTAAAGCTCTTATGAACGCTATCACGTGATGAACAGACGTGGAAAAAAATTTGCATACTCATACTTCTTCTTACTAATATCCCGCACTTATTCTAATTTTCCACATTTTGCTTCCTTTCATTTTGTGGTTGCTATGGATGATAGTGTTATCCATCCTTAGCAATTGTCCAGCAGTGTATATATATATATGGCCCGCGGGATTATATACCGTGCTTCTGAAGTGGCCCACGAGGTCATTTGGGTTGGCCAACCCTGGCTAAATCTGTGGTGGCTGAAATCTGTGTTGACGTGGTGTGGAAGTCTTAGAGAGTGGTATACGAGCTCAGATGGCGTACTCGACCGGGTTCTTGAATTATAAGGTCCGTCGCCAATAGGCTGTCACTGAGGATGATGTTATTTAAAAACTAATCAATGGCTCATTTCTTCAAATCAAAGTATTTAACAATATAAAATATTTTCATTGTAAATTCCTACTTGGTTAGAAAACGTACTGGTGCCATCCTTTGCCTCTAGTTGTATAACTACGACAGAAATAACGCAGAATAAATTTAACATTGAAAAATAAAATTTAATTAATGAATTAATACTTGAAAAACTGTATTAACATTAAGTGCCATCCGCTACAAGTTTAAAAAATTTACTTGAACTTGAATGGATGAATAGAAAGCATTTTACTAACGATTGAAAATTTGAACAAGACATAGAAGATAGTGAACTAACAGTAAGAATTGAAAAAGAAGGAATTCATTCTACCACATTAATTAAATTAAGTATGGGGAGAAATACTCAATTAAATAATTCAATATGGCATAAAAAAAAATTCGAAAAATGTCTTTACCTTTGAGAAATTTCTTTCAATAACTAAGCCCCCTCCCGCTTCAACAACGTTCAAAGCAAACGTTTCCATTTCTTAAACAAAGTTCTTCAAAACTCTTTTCAACCGTTCACGATAAGCTAAACACCTTCCTCCTAGTTTCCAAAGATCTCGTTTCATTATCAACGCCTGTTAACACCCCCAAACAAGTCTTCGCATAAATTCACAACTCCTCGTTCTTCCTTCCAGATTAAATCACTTCCGCATCGGATCCTGTGAAACGACCATGAAAATTGCACTTTTCCGCGTGCGCGATAACGACGGCCACCCCCTTCTTCCTTCAACGACCAATCCCCCATTCCTCGCAAAGATATAACGACCACAATAATATAACATATACCTAAAGTCCCGTTAGCTGTCACTCGCTCACACACAGCTCTCTTTCCTCCTCCCTCCACATAATACAATTTGATTTTCCTCCTCTCTGCCATTCGAACTCTGATGGACCATCCTCCCTCTGTGAGGTCTGGAGGGAATGGAATAGGCTGGCTTCGGATATATAGCATCTTTTCCTTTTCCTTTTTAATGGGGAAAGGTATTTCCTAGTGACTTTGGCTCGCTCTTTCCCCACGATACGACTATTATTAAGAATTGATAGCTTTTAAGCTGGACTGCGTTTGTAACTCTGACTGTAGCAGTTCAGAATGGTAGTTTCGTATTGTTTGGACGAAGCCTAATCAAGATAATAGAGATTCGATGATTCGAATGTTTGAGTTAAATGCCTTAATTTCGTTTAAATTAACCGTAGGGAGAAGTTGATGTTGCCTGTAAAGGCTGGGGTGTTTCGCTTATTGATTTTTGTGCAGTAATTGATCTCTAGTAAACTAAAGGAGGGTGTTAGTATTTTTTAAAGCAGTATTAAATTATAGTAAAAGATTGATAAATTGCTTTAAATTAAGGTACCTGACTACGCTCGAAACCGTAATTTTAAAAAGAACGTATAAATGATTTATATATATATATATATATATATATAGTGTCAGTTGAATTAGAATATCCATATACAATTATTTTAAGAAAAAATTATTTTAATGCGATTTTTTGGCAAAAGACTGAAAAGTGAATTATATAATCTCAAAATATTGCCCTTTTATTAAAACAAAATCTTTAAGAATAATAAAATTTTCCCAGTGGTGGTGGGGATTTGGAATCCCCCCAAACAGTTGTTTTTTTTCTTTCGATTGATTACAATCCTTTGTATATAGTACATAAAATTTAATCAAGCATTTGTTATTAATAATTAATTTTATTAATGAATACTAATTATTTATTCAATAATTAATTTTTTACTGTTTTTTGTTCCCGAAAGTCGACTTAAATCAAAAGAATATGTTGGGCGGCGTCTTGGTGCATGATACTAGAAAGGTGGACTTTCGATCCTGGACCCCCCTTGATAAATTCTTGTGTGCACTACTGTACTTTGCCTATTGTGACGTTTTCGCGTCCTTCTTTTTCAATTCCTACAATTAACTCACACTCTCTATATATTTATTTATTTATCTTGGTGGAATTTTCAGTCGTTTGTAAAATACACTTTAAAGCGCACAATTGAGCTGAAATTTTATATACATGATTATTTTGGATGGCAATACAGTAATTTAATTATAATTAATAAAATTTAACTGATTAAAACTAATTATTCAAAGAATTACAAATACAACCACGTTGGCATCATTTTTGGCGACTTGGGTCAAAACTTGAAAAGTTTTTTTATCACGTTTTAAAGCATTCAGTTGCACTGAAACTTAATATACACGATTGTTTTGGATGACTATACGATATTAATATTACTATTTATATTAATTACAACTATTTAATAAAAAGTAGCTAAAATAAATTTTTCTTTGTTGATCTAAGTAGGAGTTGACTTAACAAAAAATTTTTATTACTTGTTTGTGGATAGTATAACACCGTTTCTATGCACACGTGTACCCTTAAATATTGCGGGGTCCTGTCATCTCACATCATCCCGGCAACCTATGACCAGGAGAAAAGTTCACTCCTCCCATGAGCCGAAATCCCGGAGATAAAAGGGCGACCGAACCCCCGACAGTGGAGAAGACAATCTGTTGAAAACACCAAGGAGAATGGTTGTATTGCTTCCTCCCTCACAAACAACATTCTGTAGTATTGAAATAATCAATAGTGTGAGCAACTTCTATTTAAAATGTAAATATGTTGTAATTAATAACTGTGACGTAAATAAATCCTCTAGTTTCTTAACTCTCACACTACCATTAATTTTCCCAAACGTCACACTATATATAGTCTTCTATACCTGAATAGAACGAAAGTTTTTGAATTATATAATTCGGAAGTGGATTTATTATGTTAGAGTAGAGAAATTGTAGCAAAAAACATCCTTTATTAGTTCAATTGATCGAAACTCTGAAAATAACTGGAATTTTTCGAAATCTTTGGTTCAGCCCTGGTATAGAAGTCGTGGTATACGAGTATAGGCAAAATATCATTATTGTGGAAGCATTTTACATAAAAGGAGAATGTGTCATACCCCCCCCTTCCTGAGGGTATCGTCTCTTCCTCTACGCCACCTAGATTTGTAGGAGGAAATGATTGATCATCCAAATTCACCATAATAAATATAATTTATTACTATTCCAATATATTGATCCAAACAACACAAGTCTTCACAACACTTCTCCCTACGGTTAATTTAAACGAAATTAAGGCATTTAACTCCAACATTCGAATCATCGAATCTCTATTATCTTGATTAGGCTTCGTCCAAACAATACGAAACTACCATTCTGAACTGCTACAGTCACAGTTACAAACGCAGTCCGGCTTAAAAGCTATCAGTTTTTAATAATAGTCGTATCGTGGGGAAAGAGTGAGCCAAAGTCACTAGGAAATACCTTTACTATAGGGATGTAATCAGAAGTGATATAACGTAATACTAAATTCTACGTAAATAGCGCCTGGAATCCTAATCACTTATCTTTATTAGAATTTATCCTAAGGATCTTAATCTGCCTTAAATTCCTTAAGTCGCTAAAGCCCGTTCTATAATTATGCTTCTATATTTAATGTTTTACTATCAGCTCAAGGCGATCAGCATCTCAGCTTTCTTTCTCCTTCTATTCTACCATTCTACCACGCGAATACTAAAGCTCCATTATATAATTTTAACTAATCTACATATCGCGGTTTCTTCTTGAGAGGATTGGATATGAAATAACGCCATTCTAGCCCCAAAGATTCCCCAAGAGGATTAGTGTGAAAATCCGATAAAGCCCCGTCACAAATGTTTTGAAAATACACAATTCATTCTTACTTTTTTTTTTTGCCTAAAAGTTACATTGAAGGCATTTTTTTAAAAGAGGATATACAAATTGCCAAGAAGTTATACAAATAATAATAGCAATTGTATTATTCAGTAACATTTATTCAAAGTTTGAAAATGCTATTATTTTGTTTTATTTTTAAAACGGACAGAACTCTTAGGTAGATCTAATTCTTAGATTCATATGAGTTGTGAATAAACTTTTTACTGTACGTTACTTAATTATTAAAGATATTCATTTTCCTTCTTAAAATATTTTTAAAGTTAAATCTTTTAAATAGTGAGAGATCAATTACCATTCTGAATCTAACCATTTTGGATTCTTCATTTCAATGATACAACAGAACTTCAACGATTTCTGTAGTTTATTTTTCCAACCATTAAGTAATTATTAGTTATCCATGCCCAAAATAACATTCATCTTACAATAAGCAACCGCATACATTTCCACATCTTTAAACAGATAAATATTTACTCTTTTAATCTTTCCTTTGTACCTTAAAACACAGTCCCACAACCTTCTAATTAAAATTAAAACCCTTCGCAAGACAACACCTCCACTAATTTGAAACTCCCCAGGAAAAATTCTAAATATATAATATTCATCGACTTTTCTAAAACTTTTCCAAAAAACCCCCATATTCCATCAAAAATTAACGCAGAAACGGAGCCTCTCCGGAAAATTTCCGATCGAGAAAACAGAGAGGGTTATACTGGAGAGTCTCCGCCAAATAAAATCACAATGCGAAAATATTGAATATTTAATTCGACGCATATAATGAGAGATTTCTAATAAATCAATACCAATTCTGGTGGAACCGTGCGTCGGTCGGAGATACTGCTATTTGACTTTATGTCGGTGACTTGGCTAACTTCAACAACTCGCTCTCCGCAGCAATAGGAACTACGATCAATAACGTATGACTGTTTGCACACGATTTGCTTCGGGCTACACCCTACCCTTTTCTAGTTGTACGTTCTCCCCGCTTCTCTATATTTACTCGGATTTCATTTCCGCTTTTGCCATACCTCCACCACCCCCGCAACTCACCTCCCCCCCCATCCAAGTTTCTAGGAATTCTTCCACGTAATAAATACTTAATAACAACGTCAAAATTGTTCTTTCCCCTCCCGTTATAACGTGGAAGAATTCTTTCGGTGGAAAACCCTGGGATGGTTGTAACGAGATACGTCTTCTCGGATCGTCGGCAAATACATTGTCTTCTAGTTTTGTCTCAGTTTCGTAATTATCCACGGCTTGTCAGGGATTTTCGTACTTCGATTCCGTAATTGTCGTTTTGTTGAAAGGTATATATGGGACTTAGACATTCCGAGTTATTGTGATGTTATGCGTGGTATTTCACGAGACATGTTTTACTGTTTGTAACGTTAGAAATGTTTAGAACGCTGGGCAAGTTGCTCATATTGTATAGAGTATTGTGTAAAACAGTTGTTGCCGGAATTTATATATATGTATATACAGTCAAAATTGATCTCTTAATTCTTACAATAATTCATTTAAAAAGAGTTTTTCATTTTTCACGCCTTGGAAGTCGCGGGTGTCATGATCTAAGCAGACATGATCTAAAAAATACCTACTTTTATTCTATTTTTAACACTTTGTGAATTATATATAACTTTATAACTTAACTCTAAGAGCAATCTGAAATCCTAACACTTAATCTCATATGTAAGGTTATTGAAAATCGCTTAGCTTCAGTCGGAGCTCCTTGTGATGATCCTTCTCGAACTCTGATAGCTCGGTCAGCTCCAATGTTATTTACGTCCACAACCCCGGATGGATTCTATGACGAATATTAATTTCAGAAAGCGCGATCCCCCAGTCGCAGTTCACCTTCTCTTTTTCTAAGATTTCACGATTAACGATCAACATTTAACCCTTAACCTCCCATACCTAACGTCGAAATTTAAGTAGTAGTTACACTTGCATAAAATCAAGTCATCTCAACGGAAAGAGGTTTTTAAACTATAATCCCAGCTAAAGAATAGTTTCCTCGAGAAGATTGGTAGAAGAATAGGAATGGTTTCCGTTACACAGTTACATTAAAAGGTATTAATGAAAGATTATTATTAAGTTAATGCAATAAGCATCGTAACAGTACGCTATCTGCGAGGTTTATGCCTTTTAACTCGGGTTTCTTCCATTCAGCCAAATTGGCACTTTAAGCTGGAACATCGCTGCACCAAAAATGAACGTCACTGCCGAATAATGTATAAATAGTCTGTTCAATAGATCATATAAAATAGATGATTATGGAGAAAAGTAGATATCCGTGGACGTCATTACACGTTTAGTGCCAGAATCATAATTGTAAAGCCACTTTTAAAGTACAGGATTACGGAGTATGTCAAATACGAAGGATTGTATCTCATTTCAGATAAGTACGAATAGATTCTTACCCTTTAGTTTGTCTTGTCAGCATGCTACCTGTTCATTTCTACTGATAAACCTAATAAAAGTAATTTTTTGTAAATCTGGTTGTAATCCTTTCGAGGTTTATTCAATGGCTTCTCCATCCATGCTGCGTTTGGATCTCCTGAAAATCAAACTAATTAGCGTGATCTTCACCTCAAACTACATGAGGAGAAGGTACTACGACACCACCTCCGAGAAGGAGTTTTCCTTTCTTACTTCAATTAAAACTGCTTTTTTCTCTTCTAAAAATACATCCCCCTTTCGTATATTTGCGTATGATATACACATGACATAGGAACTGTATATTCAATAAGATATTATAGCCACTTGTAGACGATGATAGGATCAATACACTTAATGGAATAAAATAAGAAACTTTTCTTACTAATATACACTCGTATATAGAAGGGACGTTCGGAAAATAAGTTTCTTCATTTTATTTTCACACCAAACTTTATTGCCAGGAAAAAAATATACAACATGGCATCATGATCTATACCAGGGATGGTGAACCAGTTGCATGCGACACCATTTTTTGGGCATGCCAGGGATAAAAAATTTTTGCACTTTATTTCAAAATAACAAAGTTCATTTTGAAGTATTACGAACAAACGCGAGTGATTGGTCGCAGAACGGATGGGATCACACTCGTTTGTTATTGTCTTGCATTAGTTATGTCGTGGACTACAGTTGCTTTTAACTCAAAATTTGTCTACGCATAGCATAGTCAATTTCGTTGAAACAGCTGTATTGTAAAGCCTTTTTGTGTTATTTTTACGATTTTTGAATGTTATTTAACATGGCCAGTACAGCAAAAGAACAAAAAGTGCAAGGTGGTAAGCGTAACAGAGAATTTCAAACTTGATGAATCTAGAAATAGGGCAGTATTAGTAAAGGCGAGAAAGCAGTGTGTGTTTTATGTTCTGGAACAGTGGTATACAGAACATCGTCTGTAAAACGGCATTTTGAAACAAACCACAAATCCTCTTGTCAAAAAAGTGAGCCACAACAAAAATAATTAATTGTTTAGAAACCATTTGGCAGATGACTCCAATTCAGCGTGCATTCTACTAAAAGCAACATCTTAAAATCCTAATATAAGTTTTTGTCATCCACAACTGCAACAACAGAAGTTACACTAATGTTACTTTAATTGGAATTACACGTATAACTAAAACATTTACAACCAGAGTGCAAAAGGTATTTTTTCACAGTAAATAAAGAGGTTTGAGTTGTTAGTACTTAGTTTTATTATTTCCCCAATAATCACACGTCAAAATTGTTTGACGGCAAGTTTATATCTCATTCAACACTTCTTTAGAAAAAATGCCACCCTGATCCAAAAAAGGTTCGCCACCCCTGATCTAGACCTTTTGCACCGCATTTCGCCAGAGTCAACATAGTCAAGCCATTTGTCGTAGCATGCAATCAGTTTGAAGAAACCACAATGATAAGACCCGGTGTCTTGCAATACAAAGAATTGTCACATAGCCTGTTTTACCTCCGCATTGTTTTCGAAGTTGCGTCCCGAGAGTGCAATGTCCAATGCGGGGTAGGTAGCAGGTCCAACAGGTATAAGTCCTACAAGACCTTGTTGGTTTTATTCATGGATGTGGAGGAATGCTCATTTCGACTTTCATCCTACACAGTCAACCTTTCTTCTCTGAACATGCGACACCAGCAATCATCCATTTAGCGAGACACGACCCCCTTCATCATACATGGTCTGTAGGCATTCATGGAGGACGGACACATTAATTCCGCCAACTCATAGCGGATTAGAGTACATACTTCCATTCCCGATTACATTGTCGACCCACATTCGCCTCCCATCATGATTTGTACTCGAATAACCTCGGGCACGCCAGTCTGCAGCTACTCTCTTTCTTCTCTGCGCATGCGTCATTCCTGCTACGCTGATGTGATTGTTTTTTTTTTCACCTGGTGTGTACCACTTTCTCTTTAAACAAGTAATATGAAAAAAATTTAAGTCAATTCCTGCTTAGGTCAGCAAAGAAAAACTTTATTTTAGCTACTTTTTATTAAATAGTTACAATTAATATAAATATGTATATGCATATGACAGAATCACAATATTAAGAGGCAAAATAGAAAGCGATTTTCCTTTCTATATATGGTGTTGGACTTTTTTTGTTACTATTTATTTATTCATTAAATTTAATTATTCTTATAAAATAGTATAGTAAAAAAGAAATCACATTCTCAGAAATTAAACCATCCCATGTGGAATTCAATCTCATAACCTTTAGATTAGAATTCCAATGTGCTACAGGAACACAGCGAACAATTTTCTTTTCTATACATAGTGTTGGGCTATTACTTTTGTGTTTGCTATTATTTATTCATTTTTAATTTAATTAATGAATTAATATTTGAAAAAACTGTATTAACATCAAGTGTCATCCATTGCAAGTTTAAAAAAATGTATTTGAACTTGAATGGATGAATAGAAAGTATTTTATTAACGGTTGAAAATTTGAACAAGATATATATAAGTAGGAAGAGAGGGAACTAATAGTAAGAATTGAATTGAAAAATGATGAAACTTACTTCCAGAACGTCCCTTGTGTGTGAGAGAGAGAAGTTGGACTGATATTTTCAGTCCTTCAATCACTCCTTCAGGGAATGCTTTTTAGGGGAATCTTGCATTAAAAAAACAAGAAGATTCAATTAATTTCTAAATTTATTTGCATAAACCGACTTTGGTAACTGCCCTGGTTTTTCTGGAAATAATAAAATCGCCTGCCCTGAATAAAATCATGTTAAACTACGTAGTAAAAATAAGAGAGAACCTCACATGTGCTTCAGAAACAATATGTTTATAACAAAAACTTGCCCCAAACAAACTTTCGATGCAAGAAAATCTCGAGAACAAATCTCACAAAAAACAAACTTTTTTAAATAAAAAAAATAATAATAAGAAGAAACAATCGCAAACATCTCTTTCCAATAAACATCTCAACAACAACAAAATCCTATAGTTTCACGTTGCAACAACCTCCAGCACGAAAACCGTTTCAATCAATAACAGATCCCAAGAAGAGTTGTGCCTTACCCCATCGATTAAAAATCGCTGGTATGCCATCCAAAAAAAAAAGTCAGAAGAAGTTAACATCGATTGCAACGTAAAGTTTCTCCGTCCAAATAAATAGATAAATAAAATAAGTCACCAACCGTCTGAACCTGTAGTCATGCCCTGGGCATATAAATTGCAATCATAACGGTCTGATCAAAACCCTATCACGTAGACTATAAACTGAAATCTACCCGGGCACACAGCATTATCTGTAATGCCCCACCCTCAGACCCATGCATCCCATGACCCACAACTCATTCCTCCATTTCTTATTTCCCGTCATCCCTCTCTTCAGCCCCTCTAAAACGTTTTGCTTTGCTGTCCCTGTATGGACTTCGATAAACGCTTAAGGGGTGAAAAAAATTGCAGACGAAAGGCAACACTCGCCATTTTCGGTCACACATTAAAGTTTAATTTTAAGTGCTTCTCTGTACGAATGCTGATTGCGTGTTGTATTGTTTTTTATTCGTCTAATCCAGAGGTCTTGAACCTGTGTTCCATGGAATCTTAGTGACCGTGGTAGCCAAGTGGTTATGATCAAAACATCGTGGCCGGTGCCTAGGACCACTGAAGACTCGCTATGTAGAGGAGGCCGTGGCACGTTAAACCTGTCAAGGCTTAATGTCTGTTGGTATGGTAGTTAGGAGAGAAAGATGTCAGTGCTTGTATCGTCTTCGGCACTTTATCGAGGTCCGTCTCAAATATCCCTCATATTGCTTTGTAGAGCGACGTCAATATTACTCTCATTCTTTTCGTGGAACCCTAGAATTCCCTAGAACTTTGACAGGAGTTTAGAAAGTAATCACTATTTGCATTGTCAAAGCTGTAAAATTTTAATATTTGTAAAAGATTGAAAGTAGAGGAATTGACTTAAAATTCTTTTTTATATTACTTGTTCAAGAATAGATTTAAAAGTGATATAAATTCGTTCTGATGTTTCCATTTTCAAATTAACTGTTTCGATGTATATACATAGCTATTTTTCCTAAAGTGATTTATGAACTTCATTATTTACTCATTTTCTCAGGATCAGTCAAATTCTCTACTTGTTTATAAAATAAGTACTTCCAATGTACTTTTTGAAAAAATAACTGACTTTATAGGTGATGGAATGATCAATCAACACCTTAACTTTTCAATTTTTTATCCTATTCAAGAGAATGATACATCAAATTCGAATAACTGTTACAACTCTGGAAAGAATTCACTAAGCCCGAAGTTTTTTGCTATATTTTTTCTCCATTTATTTTCTAATATTTTTTAAGCTTGAAAAGTTTCAAGTCACTCAACTCTTTGCTCTTTTGCCGGAGTTTGTTAAAGTCACTTCAAAAATTCATAGACTAAGTTACGGGATCAAGCTTCTAAGAATAATACAATAAAAAAAGAATTTTTTTTAAAACTAATGCATGCAGTAAATCATTTATACTTGATAGTTCAAAATGAAATTTTGTCTGCATTTAAAATATTGTTTCTTGAAGAATGAGAACTTTTTTATATAATTGGAATTTTTTTTAATAATTGAATTGTCTGGCATTTATAAGTTTTAATTATCTTCAAATAAACTCGCAAAAATTCCATGAATCATATTTTATAATTTAATATAATACTCATTCCTGAATTGGTTGAGTTAAAATTTAGACCATGATATTTTTAGAGTTAAAATCTTTTTTATACGGGTAATAACGTTTAAATTAATTCATTTGGGTTTCAAGTTTTATTACTCTATATATAACGGTGGTTCCCAAACCTTCTTGACCCATGTAGCCCTTTTTAATCAAAACTTGCCCATGAACCTCTTTTTATAGTCAAATCTTATCCACAGACCCCTTTTCATAGTTAAAACTTCCCCAAGTGAAAGAGATACATGAATGCATAGTATGAAAATTGCAAATTTAAAAAGCAATTTTTGAAGAATTATTGAAATTATGAATTTGTATAAAATAAAATAAAAAAAGTTAGTGGCTAGAATGAACTTGAGGAAATGTTATGAGTGTATTTATGTCCATCTCAATGTTTGTGAGTAGCAACCGCAAATTCCCACGAGCACTAGTTTTTAGTCGGTTTCTTTTTTTTTTTTTTTTTTTTTTTTTGTGTGTGATGAGGTTTTTTACGACATTGAATCCATGTTCTACCAAACTAGAAGACGGAAAAGCAGTTAACAACTTCTGTATAATAACACTTATTGCGGGATATAAAATTGGAATTTGTTTTTGTAACCACAATTTGTGGTATATTTCTTCAAATATTGATTTAGTCCCTCATTTGTGGATATTTCAGTTAGATGCTCCTGTATATAAGTATGGATTCATCTGTGTTTGGGATCTGAGTTAGTCCACGCGCAATAAAGTTCAACGCCCAGTCGGGAATATCCAAGTGAATTATTGTTATTTATTTAAATTTCCATAAAAATAAAAATTGATAAATTTCTTATAGTTTTTATTAAACCTTGCGCTGACACACTGATGCTGTTCAGGGACCCCAAATACATTTTAATTTTCCACGGACACCCTCAATAATATCGAGGACCCCTGAAGGTTCTTATGGATCGCTTTAGGAGCCACTGTTCTAGAGCTACACATAAACGCTATCGTCGACGAACTTAAAAGTGAGTCACTAGAAGTGGCATTGGTTACATTCTAGATAATACGTCATTCTTTCAACTTTCATTTACATGCCACATGAGGACTTTAAAAAAAAGCAACTGCATTCAACTAGAATTCCACCAAAGTTCTACTACGATTTGTCTTTAAAAAAATCAGAACTGCGATTTTTTCCCCCACGATATAGCTTAAACATCATTACCACCAAAATCTGGCAACCATGAAATGCAAGGGTATAAAGAGTTCTCATCATTCGGAATAATAAAGGTTGAGGGGCAATGCAAAGAGAACTCTCAATCTCTCTCTTCACGTGACGTCATGTAAATATCATGGGAATGAGGAGGCAAGAAACTTTATATGCTCCTCCTCACTTAAGTGTGAATTAAAATTATACCAGTTCCATCGACAATACATCGCGTGTGGTTCTAGTTCCAGGGTACTCAACCTTTTTATCCGCCAGACCACATATGACAACTATTTCAAGTGGGGGCAAACTGAGGATTAATTGGGGAGGCTATTAGACAAAAAAAAAACATTTAAAATGTGGAAAATGTGATCAAATTATTAAAATTCTTTCATTGTTGGATTTTATTTTTATCTATTTTAAACTCCCTATCAAACACCAAAAATAACCGGGTTTAGGCATTTTTTTATCGAGTTATAGGGTAGTTTCGATTTCCTTTTATCTATGACCCCAAGCCTTTTGTTCATATTCTACTGTCATATTGTCATTTGATTCCCTCTTTTTTTTTTGACGAAGGCCTATTTATTTTTATTTCAAACATTAATTTATCATGTGCAGGATGGTAGCAAAGAGGTTTTACTGAATTCCAGACTGAAACCAGTATTATTTGTTTAAATTTAGTTCAGCTGTCCATCTAGTATAGTGGTTAGTGACGCCGACTGCGGTGCCGTACGGCCTGGGTTTGAATCCCGTAGAAGGCATGGATGTTAGTAAATGTATACTGCCTTCGCGATATGGGGGTGCTCTAAATAGCCGTCGAGCCGCAAATCCTCTCGTGAAATTGATGGAAAGGGAAGGGAGGTGGGCGGCCTCTGACAACCCCCAGGGTGTTCTCCCTCAAAATTGGAAAGGAATCGAGCAATATTGTACTGTCCCCTGCATGGTACTCAAAGATAAGGCTAACGACAAGCGTAGAAATCTAGCCCTCAGCCGCGATAAATTTCGTGAGCCTTGATGTGATGGTACCAGTGGCGCACACAAGGTGGAGGTCCTGGGGGTCCAGATCCCCCCAAAACCCTTGCTTTTTTTCGGATTGATTATAATTTTTAAGTATATACTATGTAAAATTTAATTAATTTCTTGCTATTAATGATTAATTTTATTAATTAATGCTAATTATTTATTCAAAAATTAGTTTTTTACTGTGTTTTGTTCCTGAAAATCGACAAAATCAAAAGGAGCATGATACAAGAATGGTGAACTTTCGACCCCGGATCCCCCCCCCCTGAAAAATTCCTGTGTGTGCTACTGGATGGTACTGTCGATCAGGAGGCATAAGTAACAACAACAAAACTAGTTCGGACTTGCTTGAGCATTTTTGTTTCAAATTTATATATATATATATATATATATATATTCAAATATTTTTATTATTTTTTTATTTTACTAAAACACAAAAAAAATATTTTTTTTTCAGAACGAAAAATTATTTTAGATTTTAATGGTTGATAAAAGTTATAAAAATACGGATAATATGACAGCCAAAAATAGAAACACTAAAAGTCATCACACTAAAAAGTTGTTATCTAAAAAAATAATTGAATTCCCTTGTGCAAAGGGCCATGACCGGGCCACTCAGAAAAGCCCGGTGAGTTACATGCCACCCGCGGACCGCGGATTGAGTATCGCTCTTCTTGTTGAATCAATCCAAATCAGGCTTATGTTTTTTCTGATGATATTCTCTTCAAGTAGTAAAACATATGTTACATAGAATAAGTATGTTGTCACCATTTATTAGCTTCACTTTTCCACCTTACGTTTTCTGGACCGAATCACTTTTATTTTATTTTGTATATATTTAAAACAACTGCTTACTAAAATGTTGATTAACAAAAAGATTTTTTGACAAAGAAAGTAAGAAATTAGAGGCACATCATCCTCAATAGATCTCTCGCAGTTTTAAGATGGTGTTAACTCAAATCAAATCATACCAAAAAGTTAACATTCAGGAAAAAAGGGGAAAGATTTTTCTATCAAAGGTTTCTTTTGTCTTATTCCAAACACATACGTGTAAATAAGCATGTTTAAAAACATTTTTTGATTGATTTTTCAATCGTTTTTACATAATTTTTTAAATAAAATAAAGTCCTTTATTTCACGTACTCGGATTTTAGATGACGAAGAGCACGTTCATTTTGTTACTATACAAATCGTGCTCATGTGTACGGTTTTTCTAAGAATGTATCTACATGAAAAAGCGTTAGATATAATGTAGGAATCACACAAAATGTGAGAGATAGGAAAACAAGATAGATGTAAAATGTTTTCAATATGTTTTTATTGCCTTTGCCTTTACATACAGTGAAAATCGTTTAACACGAAATAGAAGGGACTGAAGTATTTTTCCATGCTAAAGGATATTGTAAAAAAAACATATATTCAACAAAATTAAGTTTATTAGAGTACATTTTTATTTACCTAGGTGTGTTTTTGCATGTACTTAATAAAAATAAATTAAACAAAAACTTGAAAGTTTTTTTAAAAAATAAACGTTTATTGAGTTTTTAGAAAATAATCTGATATTTTTCTTTGCATTGTATTTTTTAGCATCAAATAGTCAATAAATTGTTCGATGTCGTGAATTTTGTTACTCATTTCTTCAATCGAATGTGCATCTAAATATCTGCGCATATTTTTCTTGATGTTCCTCATTTCAGATGACGTAGGAACAGGAGCTGCATTATTCATTTCATTTTCGTCGTCCGAATATGTATCAACGATATTTTTTTAGCTTTGAACAAACTCCAAAATGTGTTCATCTGCCACAATTGGGGCTGTATGCATATTATCGTCATCTGCTGCGATAAATTCTTCCGATGACACAATAGGACATTCCAATAATACAGAAATTTTCTCAAACGTTTCATTAAATGTCGGCTCAGTTTTAATATCCTCTCTCTCCCAGAAAGGAAATTTTACGTGTTAAGCGATTTTAATTTCGTGTTAAGAGAAAAAAGCATTAGAATACATAGCAGTTTGTCGGGGCAGTTGTATTATTTCGTGTTAACCAATATTTCGTCTTAAACGCTTTCACGTAAAAATATATTTAACGGTATAGGGGAAACGCTAATGTAAGAAGAATAATTGTACAACAAAATTTACTCATAACGACTTGCTGAACGCAATTATCATCAACTCAAAAACGAATCTGGTTTCGAGATTTATGAATATCAGCCTATAAACATTGAGAATATTGTTAGTTATTTTCTATATTTAATTTGAGATGTTTCATTCACGTGTTAAATTATTAATCACGCAGTTTCATCTGAAAGATTCTTTGTTATGTAATTATCATGTATTTTCACAATGTATTTCTTAAAAGTTCTTTAATATTTATATTTTTTTTTACAAAATGCCATGTATTTTATATATCATGATATTTGATTTTATCATCTTATGTGCTTTTTATGATAATCTTGAAACTGTCTTGAATTATATTGTAGACCTAAAAAACTACGCTTCAGATATCATTACAAACATTAGTTGTATTGAAAATTATACTTTTGAATTGAGTAAAATTTAGAGTATTTTTATCGACGCATATATGGTATTCCTTATTCCATTGAAAGCCAAGCATAATAATATCAGATACAAATATGAATTCTTCGTTAAATGCGGGACAATGAATTATAACTAAGTACTTTCCTTTCTCATAAAATTTGAATTTTACATTAATCATTTACTTTTTACATAAAATAGGTGTCTAGGTTTTTGTAAATAATATTTTTAAAATCATTAATCAGAAGCCCTATTCTAGATGTTTACTTATATCATTTTATTTTTTTTCTTGACTGTCTTCTTTCAAAAATCTTTTATTAAACCATTTTAAAATTTTGTTGTGAAGCCTATATCGAATGAATAAAGGTTAACTCTTAGTACATCTCGAATTTCTCATCATTCTCAAAGTTACCAGTTCGAAAACTTTATTTATTATTTATTAAAAAATTTTACATTCAAATCACTCGATTTACTAAATCGAAGACTCAATTGTATAGCTTTGGATTTTCCAATGTTCATATTCCTCGCTGCAATCTTTATGTGGCTACAAATGGCGGTGTAATCGTAACCCTGCGCCAATCACCCTGAATGGGTTATGGCACACGCGTCACTCGAAGCCGGTTTGAAATTCTAGCCAACGCGCGTTAGTTTTTCTTTTGGAATTGCGCCAAATGCAGCTTATAATAAGATATGGGGGCGGTTTTATTTCTTCTACAATTTTTATGAGTTTTTCAGTCTCCAGAAATGAAAACAGAAAAGATTACATAATGCCTCTTTATCGCCTCCCTATCACTCTGAATGCGAAAATAATCCGCTTCGCGTTTTCAATTTCCACAAGATGGCCGATCGATTGGATAATCGTTTTTTTTTTATTCCACTTCCTCTCTGCTTTTTATTTCTATTTAAATTTTGGGTTGGAGTGGGAATCAGTTCTTTTGATTTGATTTTCGCTTCTCTGATGTGGAACGAAATGATTCGGTGGATTGGAGACGCTTGGCGAGATGAAATAGTCATATTCTTGGGGGGAAATATATTATTAGACTTTAAAATGTTTAAATATTATTTTACTTTTCTACTGCTGTCACTTGCAGTGGTAGTTCAGTGTCATTTTCTGTGAACCAGGCTATTTTTGTTTAAACATTAACCACAATTCGAATGTCTTCCTGCTTTGTACAAGTATGAATGGCATTCATGACATCTTTCAGCAAACTTCTAACTGAAAGAGAAAAAAAGTGAAATATTTCTGTTTGTGTAATATAATTAATAAAAATAAAAGCATTAATGTCTCAATTTTCTTTTGTTACTTGCGGTGACAGAAAACACATATTGGTATTTAAAATTTTAGGAAAATTGTATATTTTAAGTCATTTTAGTCGAATTTCTTGAAAGATACTTAATTAAGAGTACAACTAATGTCGCCAAACAAAAATGTAATTTAATAGAATCGATTACATAGGTTTTGTTCGTTCAAACAGCACGGTTTCTCTAGTGTTATTGAGGACGAAGTAGCCTAATGGTTATAGAGTCAAGAACTCATGATTGTGGCGTGTCATGAATTCGAGCCCTAGTGTCACTGTAGGATCTCCGGAAAGAGTTGTTGATGCACACTAAATATATTGAAGCTTTAAGTCCCTCCGTTGGCGTGTGTGATAGTTTGAAGAGGATGATCATAGCTCAGAGGTCGTCCTCGTCGCTTGACTGAGATTTAAAACTACTAGGATCATCACCAATAGTTCTTGAGTTGCTTTGTATTACAACGTTAAAAATCACTCACTCATTCTCGTGTTTTTCCTGCAACATTTGATAAATTTCAAAAACAAACAATTCAATCGACGGAACATGGACATGTGGATAGTGGAATAAAATGATAAATTGTCAGGGAACTTGGGAAAGTGCAGTCTCAAGTGCAGATGGCTTGATTTTTAAAAGTGTTGCTCAGCATTGCGTAAACTTATAGGAAATGTTTACGGAAACTAGATCTGTAACGAAATAGCCCTTGAGCAAGGTCGTCAAAGAAGCATAGGATCAATAATGCCCATAATAAAACTTTGCAGGAGGGCAACAACCTTTCGGCTGTCTTGTAAACTTCATGCCCCAGAAACCAAAGTTTCAAGTGTTACTGGTTCCAAAAAGTTACATAACAAAGGTTTATTTACAAGGAGACCTCTTGCCTGCCTTCTGAGAACATAAGAACTTGTTTAGTGTGCAGAGAGCATCAGCATATTGAAGCAAAAATCAGTTTGAGGCCAAAGTCGGTCTTTGTCTGGAAGAAATAAAAAAAAGACTCCCTATTTTACCTTTAACTTCTGAAAAAAGAGTTCAGTATGGCAGCAGAAGCTTGGTGGTATGCGCAAGAGACAGACTGCTGTACGGACTTCTATGTATTTGGGATGTATGAGTGATGCAAGATATAGAAATGAAATCTTGAAATCATGTGTTCGTCAATTCAAGATTCGGTCGGCACTGATATTATTTTCATGAATGACAACATTCGTCCATACAGATTTGTAGGGCCAACGAATTTCTGAAAAGTGAGGATGTTTAACAGATATATTTTTAAACGCCATTTTCATACATTTATTTTAAAAAGCATGTTTGGCGGGCTTGTGAAGAGGAAACTTTCTACTGAAAGCAGCATTGCTGGAGGAACGGGACCGACTGCCACGGAGGTTCATTTCACGTCTCATATTCTTTTTTTTTTCTACTGTTTCAGACAAACATATGGCCTACTGATTCAACTGTAGAACTATCCCTATTCTATAGAAAATTGAAAGTTATGGAAATCAAATCAGTTTAGCGATAAAAAGAAACTTTTCAAAGTTTTCTATAAAAACTATTAATTATTTTATCAATGAAATCACTGCTGATTCGTGTATGTTTCTTTTTTTAGAAATAAAATGATACTTAACCTAAAAATGTGCCACAATTTCAAGTATCGAAGACTTTCTGACTAGCTCTTCAAGTTATTATCAAATATCTTCTATTTGTAATTTTAACCAGAAAGAAGTCGCGCGGGCACAGAGCCACCTAATGCTCCCGAAATCTTTAATTCTGGGAAAACTATTTATTTATTACCAATAATCTTGTCAGTATCCTTCTGTATGACAGTCTTCATGGGAACTGAATTGTATTTGTCACATCTCTCTCTCTTTTGGGAATGGCAAACGTTTTTTATAGCCTTAAGGTACTTGGAGTGACTGAGTTTTCCGCGCGACCACTTTTGTTCCAAAATATGTTCTATGAACAAGCTCCATCTTCCCCCTGTGAATGATTTAGTGGTCTTGATAGCTGTGTTGTATGACTCATTATGGTTTATAAATGTAAATGAACAGAATACAGTAGAACGTCGTTAATCCGAATCAATTGGGACCGAACGCCGCTCGGATATGCGATTGTTCGGATAACCGAATGCGATCCATGATGTATATAAAACCGGACACTATGCGAATATTGAAAATAATCACATGCGGGAAACGGGCTTGAAGAGAAAGCAAATTAGGTGCAAAATGTCGCAATTTTACCTTTATTGTGGAAAATAATCACTTATTTTTCGTTGTACCATTTGTACACCTTCGTTTTTTTGCTGCAAGGTCTCTGATTCTCTTGAGCAGCAGTATCTCCTCCAGCAGTTCTTGACTCTAATGGTTATAGAGTCAAGAACTCATGATTGTGGCGTGTCATGAATTCGAGCCCTAGTGTCACTGTAGGATCTCCGGAAAGAGTTGTTGATGCACACTAAATATATTGAAGCTTTAAGTCCCTCCGTTGGCGTGTGTGATAGTTTGAAGAGGATGATCATAGCTCAGAGGTCGTCCTCGTCGCTTGACTGAGATTTAAAACTACTAGGATCATCACCAATAGTTCTTGAGTTGCTTTGTATTACAACGTTAAAAATCACTCACTCATTCTCGTGTTTTTCCTGCAACATTTGATAAATTTCAAAAACAAACAATTCAATCGACGGAACATGGACATGTGGATAGTGGAATAAAATGATAAATTGTCAGGGAACTTGGGAAAGTGCAGTCTCAAGTGCAGATGGCTTGATTTTTAAAAGTGTTGCTCAGCATTGCGTAAACTTATAGGAAATGTTTACGGAAACTAGATCTGTAACGAAATAGCCCTTGAGCAAGGTCGTCAAAGAAGCATAGGATCAATAATGCCCATAATAAAACTTTGCAGGAGGGCAACAACCTTTCGGCTGTCTTGTAAACTTCATGCCCCAGAAACCAAAGTTTCAAGTGTTACTGGTTCCAAAAAAGTTACATAACAAAGGTTTATTTACAAGGAGACCTCTTGCCTGCCTTCTGAGAACATAAGAACTTGTTTAGTGTGCAGAGAGCATCAGCATATTGAAGCAAAAATCAGTTTGAGGCCAAAGTCGGTCTTTGTCTGGAAGGAATAAAAAAAAAGACTCCCTATTTTACCTTTAACTTCTGAAAAAAGAGTTCAGTATGGCAACAGAAGCTTGGTGGTATGCGCAAGAGACAGACTGCTGTACGGACTTCTATGTATTTGGGATGTATGAGTGATGCAAGATATAGAAATGAAATCTTGAAATCATGTGTTCGTCAATTCAAGATTCGGTCGGCACTGATATTATTTTCATGAATGACAACATTCGTCCATACAGATTTGTAGGGCCAACGAATTTCTGAAAAGTGAGGATGTTTAACAGATATATTTTTAAACGCCATTTTCATACATTTATTTTAAAAAGCATGTTTGGCGGGCTTGTGAAAAGGAAACTTTCTACTGAAAGCAGCATTGCTGGAGGAACGGGACCGACTGCCACGGAGGTTCATTTCACGTCTCATATTCTTTTTTTTTTCTACTGTTTCAGACAAACATATGGCCTACTGATTCAACTGTAGAACTATCCCTATTCTATAGAAAATTGAAAGTTATGGAAATCAAATCAGTTTAGCGATAAAAGAAACTTTTCAAAGTTTTCTATAAAAACTATTAATTATTTTATCAATGAAATCACTGCTGATTCGTGTATGTTTCTTTTTTTTTTTAGAAATAAAATGATACTTAACCTAAAAATGTGCCACAATTTCAAGTATCGAAGACTTTCTGACTAGCTCTTCAAGTTATTATCAAATATCTTCTATTTGTAATTTTAACCAGAAAGAAGTCGCGCGGCACAGAGCCACCTAATGCTCCCGAAATCTTTAATTCTGGGAAAACTATTTATTTATTACCAATAATCTTGTCAGTATCCTTCTGTATGACAGTCTTCATGGGAACTGAATTGTATTTGTCACATCTCTCTCTCTTTTTTGGGAATGGCAAACGTTTTTTATAGCCTTAAGGTACTTGGAGTGACTGAGTTTTCCGCGCGACCACTTTTGTTCCAAAATATGTTCTATGAACAAGCTCCATCTTCCCCCTGTGAATGATTTAGTGGTCTTGATAGCTGTGTTGTATGACTCATTATGGTTTATAAATGTAAATGAACAGAATACAGTAGAACGTCGTTAATCCGAATCAATTGGGACCGAACGCCGCTCGGATATGCGATTGTTCGGATAACCGAATGCGATCCATGATGTATATAAAAACCGGACACTATGCGAATATTGAAAATAATCACATGCGGGAAACGGGCTTGAAGAGAAAGCAAATTAGGTGCAAAATGTCGCAATTTTACCTTTATTGTGGAAAATAATCACTTATTTTTCGTTGTACCATTTGTACACCTTCGTTTTTTTGCTGCAAAGGTCTCTGATTCTCTTGAGCAGCAGTATCTCCTCAGCAGTTCTTGACTCTAATGGTTATAGAGTCAAGAACTCATGATTGTGGCGTGTCATGAATTCGAGCCCTAGTGTCACTGTAGGATCTCCGGAAAGAGTTGTTGATGCACACTAAATATATTGAAGCTTTAAGTCCCTCCGTTGGCGTGTGTGATAGTTTGAAGAGGATGATCATAGCTCAGAGGTCGTCCTCGTCGCTTGACTGAGATTTAAAACTACTAGGATCATCACCAATAGTTCTTGAGTTGCTTTGTATTACAACGTTAAAAATCACTCACTCATTCTCGTGTTTTTTCCTGCAACATTTGATAAATTTCAAAACAAACAATTCAATCGACGGAACATGGACATGTGGATAGTGGAATAAAATGATAAATTGTCAGGAACTTGGGAAAGTGCAGTCTCAAGTGCAGATGGCTTGATTTTTAAAAGTGTTGCTCAGCATTGCGTAAACTTATAGGAAATGTTTACGGAAACTAGATCTGTAACGAAATAGCCCTTGAGCAAGGTCGTCAAAGAAGCATAGGATCAATAATGCCCATAATAAAAACTTTGCAGGAGGGCAACAACCTTTCGGCTGTCTTGTAAACTTCATGCCCCAGAAACCAAAAGTTTCAAGTGTTACTGGTTCCAAAAGTTACATAACAAAGGTTTATTTACAAGGAGACCTCTTGCCTGCCTTCTGAGAACATAAGAACTTGTTTAGTGTGCAGAGAGCATCAGCATATTGAAGCAAAAATCAGTTTGAGGCCAAAGTCGGTCTTTGTCTGGAAGGAATAAAAAAAAAAAAGACTCCCTATTTTACCTTTAACTTCTGAAAAAGAGTTCAGTATGGCAACAGAAGCTTGGTGGTATGCGCAAGAGACAGACTGCTGTACGGACTTCTATGTATTTGGGATGTATGAGTGATGCAAGATATAGAAATGAAATCTTGAAATCATGTGTTCGTCAATTCAAGATTCGGTCGGCACTGATATTATTTTCATGAATGACAACATTCGTCCATACAGATTTGTAGGGCCAACGAATTTCTGAAAAGTGAGGATGTTTAACAGATATATTTTTAAACGCCATTTTCATACATTTATTTTAAAAAGCATGTTTGGCGGGCTTGTGAAGAGGAAACTTTCTACTGAAAGCAGCATTGCTGGAGGAACGGGACCGACTGCCACGGAGGTTCATTTCACGTCTCATATTCTTTTTTTTCTACTGTTTCAGACAAACATATGGCCTACTGATTCAACTGTAGAACTATCCCTATTCTATAGAAAATTGAAAGTTATGGAAATCAAATCAGTTTAGCGATAAAAGAAACTTTTCAAAGTTTTCTATAAAAACTATTAATTATTTTATCAAAGAAATCACTGCTGATTCGTGTATGTTTCTTTTTTTAGAAATAAAATGATACTTAACCTAAAAATGTGCCACAATTTCAAGTACCGAAGACTTTCTGACTAGCTCTTCAAGTTATTATCAAATATCTTCTATTTGTAATTTTAACCAGAAAGAAGTCGCGCGGGCACAGAGCCACCTAATGCTCCCGAAATCTTTAATTCTGGGAAAACTATTTATTTATTACCAATAATCTTGTCAGCATCCTTCTGTATGACAGTCTTCATGGGAACTGAATTGTATTTGTCACATCTCTCTCTCTTTTTTGGGAATGGCAAACGTTTTTTATAGCCTTAAGGTACTTGGAGTGACTGAGTTTTCCGCGTGACCACTTTTGTTCCAAAATATGTTCTATGAACAAGCTCCATCTTCCCCTGTGAATGATTTAGTGGTCTTGATAGCTGTGTTGTATGACTCATTATGGTTTATAAATGTAAATGAACAGAATACAGTAGAACGTCGTTAATCCGAATCAATTGGGACCGAACGCCGCTCGATATGCGATTGTTCGGATAACCGAATGCGATCCATGATGTATATAAAACCGGACACTATGCGAATATTGAAAATAATCACATGCGGGAAACGGGCTTGAAGAGAAAGCAAATTAGGTGCAAAATGTCGCAATTTTACCTTTATTGTGGAAAATAATCACTTATTTTTCGTTGTACCATTTGTACACCTTCGTTTTTTTGCTGCAAGGTCTCTGATTCTCTTGAGCAGCAGTATCTCCTTCCAGCAGTTCTTGACTCTAATGGTTATAGAGTCAAGAACTCATGATTGTGGCGTGTCATGAATTCGAGCCCTAGTGTCACTGTAGGATCTCCGGAAAGAGTTGTTGATGCACACTAAATATATTGAAGCTTTAAGTCCCTCCGTTGGCGTGTGTGATAGTTTGAAGAGGATGATCATAGCTCAGAGGTCGTCCTCGTCGCTTGACTGAGATTTAAAACTACTAGGATCATCACCAATAGTTCTTGAGTTGCTTTGTATTACAACGTTAAAAATCACTCACTCATTCTCGTGTTTTTCCTGCAACATTTGATAAATTTCAAAAACAAACAATTCAATCGACGGAACATGGACATGTGGATAGTGGAATAAAATGATAAATTGTCAGGGAACTTGGGAAAGTGCAGTCTCAAGTGCAGATGGCTTGATTTTTAAAAGTGTTGCTCAGCATTGCGTAAACTTATAGGAAATGTTTACGGAAACTAGATCTGTAACGAAATAGCCCTTTGAGCAAGGTCGTCAAAGAAGCATAGGATCAATAATGCCCATAATAAAACTTTGCAGGAGGGCAACAACCTTTCGGCTGTCTTGTAAACTTCATGCCCCAGAAACCAAAGTTTCAAGTGTTACTGGTTCCAAAAGTTACATAACAAAGGTTTATTTACAAGGAGACCTCTTGCCTGCCTTCTGAGAACATAAGAACTTGTTTAGTGTGCAGAGAGCATCAGCATATTGAAGCAAAAATCAGTTTGAGGCCAAAGTCGGTCTTTGTCTGGAAGGAATAAAAAAAAAGACTCTATTTTACCTTTAACTTCTGAAAAATGAGTTCAGTATGGCAACAGAAGCTTGGTGGTATGCGCAAGAGACAGACTGCTGTACGGACTTCTATGTATTTGGGATGTATGAGTGATGCAAGATATAGAAATGAAATCTTGAAATCATGTGTTCGTCAATTCAAGATTCGGTCGGCACTGATATTATTTTCATGAATGACAACATTCGTCCATACAGATTTGTAGGGCCAACGAATTTCTGAAAAGTGAGGATGTTTAACAGATATATTTTTTAAACGCCATTTTCATACATTTATTTTAAAAAAGCATGTTTGGCGGGCTTGTGAAAAGGAAACTTTCTACTGAAAGCAGCATTGCTGGAGGAACGGGACCGACTGCCACGGAGGTTCATTTCACGTCTCATATTCTTTTTTTTTCTACTGTTTCAGACAAACATATGGCCTACTGATTCAACTGTAGAACTATCCCTATTCTATAGAAAATTGAAAGTTATGGAAATCAAATCAGTTTAGCGATAAAAGAAACTTTTCAAAGTTTTCTATAAAAACTATTAATTATTTTATCAATGAAATCACTGCTGATTCGTGTATGTTTCTTTTTTAGAAATAAATGATACTTAACCTAAAAATGTGCCACAATTTCAAGTATCGAAGACTTTCTGACTAGCTCTTCAAGTTATTATCAAATATCTTCTATTTGTAATTTTAACCAGAAAGAAGTCGCGCGGGCACAGAGCCACCTAATGCTCCCGAAATCTTTAATTCTGGGAAAACTATTTATTTATTACCAATAATCTTGTCAGCATCCTTCTGTATGACAGTCTTCATGGGAACTGAATTGTATTTGTCACATCTCTCTCTCTTTTTTGGGAATGGCAAACGTTTTTTATAGCCTTAAGGTACTTGGAGTGACTGAGTTTTCCGCGTGACCACTTTTGTTCCAAAATATGTTCTATGAACAAGCTCCATCTTCCCCCTGTGAATGATTTAGTGGTCTTGATAGCTGTGTTGTATGACTCATTATGGTTTATAAAATGTAAATGAACAGAATACAGTAGAACGTCGTTAATCCGAATCAATTGGGACCGAACGCCGCTCGGATATGCGATTGTTCGGATAACCGAATGCGATCCATGATGTATATAAAACCGACACTATGCGAATATTGAAAATAATCACATGCGGGAAACGGGCTTGAAGAGAAAGCAAATTAGTGCAAATGTCGCAATTTTACCTTTATTGTGGAAAATAATCACTTATTTTTCGTTGTACCATTGTACACCTTCGTTTTTT